>CM075497.1:24182500-24782500 GCA_037950675.1 Hypophthalmichthys molitrix | reverse complement strand
AATTCATTACTTAGAGATCTTCTTTAAAATCTGCTGATTGGTTAAATTTCACAGCGCCTAAACTTGCACTGCAGTCGATGTAGGTAGATCATTGAATGCTGTAACATTATAGTCATTTCCACGTCGACACAGTTGTTTACCACAGACATGTCCTGTAGTGACTCATGTATTCCTGAGAGAAATATGACGAATTAGCTGAGTTTCCCATATTTAAGTGGGCTAAGGACAACTTCTGAGAATCTTTCCTTTATTTATTCAATTGTTTGTTTGTCTGCAGCCTTATTATAAAGGTTTTTTGTTGTTTCTGTGAAATGGAAATAATTGGGCTGCATAAACACCTGACATTTATGTAGGCAGTAATATTTTTATTGTATTGTATTGTCTTGCATTTCTTGCTTGATACTGTGAGTTGTTGTCATTCAGTGCAATGTGTCCCATTATATGATGTCTAATGTACAATTTGAATAAAGGACTAACTCTAAAAGATTGTTAATATTCTCCAGTTTAAATATCAGAAAAAAAAACATTGTTATTTTTACATTTCCTGTTGTTCATGTTTTAAAAAAAAAAAAAAAATGCCTGCAGTGTCATCCCTCTGGTCTCAAAACTCTTCTCAAAGCTGATATTTGATTGATTCCATAGAAACTAGGACTAGCATTTAGAACAGATCATGCTTTTTCATTCTGATGATTTTTGTATAGCAGCATCAGAGATGGTATTGTCCCCGCCTACATTATGTTTCTTCCGATCGTCGACAACGTTCCCTGCCTCTGTCTCTAGAAACGCAAAAAACTGGTTCTGGGGAGGCGACAGCTTTCGGTCGAAAATTTCCATCCACGCACAAGCACTCACGTTCCTACCCTTGAAGCTAAATGGCATTACGCACCTTCTACTTATGAAACCACAAGCAGGTGCTTTACACTGAGGGCTGTTAACAGTTTAATTCTAAACCTCATGTCTGCTTATTTGGTTTTGAGTTAGAGGAAAAGAAAACCAGAGTTTGGTTAGATAAAACGTCTGAGGAACGAGTCTTTACTAACTTCTACAATTTTCTACAAATATAGTATGCCAATGAGATGCATAGTGAAGATAATTTTTTTATGATAAATGTTATTTCTGTAATATGAAGCTGCTGTGGTCATTTCTAGAAGCGTTTTCCATTTTTTCTTGTCATTACTCCTACTACATGAAGGTGGTGATGTCTCATTTTGCATCAGATTTTGACCACCCCTGCACAGGTGAAACATTTTGTAAAAGGATCTGAAACAAGAAGTAAGGTTTGTTAACCATAAAATTCCCTGACAGGCCATGCAGCTCAATCCGAGATCTGGAGAACTATTGTGAGAGTAGAAAGCATGTGAAAAGTTTGAAAATAATTTTTCTTATGATCATGGAAGAATGTTCTTAGTAGCTAAATTAGTCTGATATTCATTTCCTCTACTCTTTTTGAAGTTGCAGCACCATCTGCAGGGCTGCACGGCTGCAGATATCAAGAACAAGGTGTGCAAACCAAAATCGCACTATTTCCTGATCTTGGCTATACGCCTGAGCTGTTTGTTTATACATTTTTTTTTAATCTAATCTGCCCAGATAACGTGATCTGCCATGCTTGCATGAAGCATAGCACATTTTTGATACAATCTTGTTACTTTTTGGTTAGACAGCTTGGTAATCTTGGAACTTGTTCATTTCCTTACTTCATCTGTTGTTCAAGACAATGAACCACATCCCTTGCATTCTTGTTAAAGAGCTTCACTTTAACACGATCAGAGTTTCCCTCATGTTATTCAGTTGAATTCTTGTAACAGGGAGTAGGCTGTTGCAAAATATCAACATCAATTATCATATGACTGCAGAAACTGCAGACAAAAATAGTTGAAATGTTGCATTAATGTTGCATTGTTTTTAATTTGCATGGTCCCTTTAAATCTAAAACTTAAAGCCGCAAACAAGAACTGGCCACAAAATGGCCTTTGTCACTTTGGAAAATGTGATTTTTAATGTAAGTTTTTTTGCAGGATTTTAAACTCAGAATGTATTTAAATGTTGTCGTGGATGTTGAAGGAACATTTCAAACAAAATTCAGCAAAATGACTTTTCCATATAGTGCAAAAAATTAAACAATATTTTTTTCTGTCTATTTCACAAGATGTGGTGCAAATTTTTATTTTAATTCATTTTTTTTTAATGCGATTGATCTAGTCTGAGTGCAACATTATTTTTAACAATATTTTAAATTCAATTTATGACTGGCTATACGTCCCTATAAAATGCACATACTCTTTTAAAAATAATACATTTTTATAAATAATATTTTTTATATAATAATTTTGTAATTTTGATTCTGTATATTAAAGTTTGCAGATTTTTGTGTACGTTAAACAAACAGCTCAACACACACGAAAAAAATACATATTCAGTTCATGTTTTTCATGCTTTAATGAACTTTTTTGTGTGTTGAGCTTCTTATAATTCATTAGTATTGCAATATATGGTAACATGAACCATGTGATGTACAGTGTGACCACAATGATTGTGACGTAAATGTGCTCATCAATTTTTTATAGCACAACCGAGAAATGAAAAGAAAAAAAAGACAGTGTGAACGTGTCATTGATGTACACTTACGTGGCATTAACCTCATGCTGAGCATGTGACATTTTACTTAGACCACTACAGTCAGCTGCACTGAAGCGACTTCGTCTGGTATACCCTTTTGCGTAAGAGGGAAGGGGAGTCTCGAAAAGAAACCACCCTGACATGTGCAAATGACACAACGTCTGTTACCACGCAGACCACCTCTTCTTTAATGACATCATCAGTTATTTTTTTTTGTGATAACTTTTATCATAACAGACATTCAATTCAGAAGAAAATATCAGTTAAACATTTTCATTTCAACCCTCATGCCACATTTGCTGCTTGTCAGCTGGAAAAGGCATCGGTAACACTTTATATATTGATGGTCTCATTTAGACGTTCTGTTGACTATAAGTAACGCTGCATCTACATGTCACTTAACTTTTATAAGAGTATTAGTAGACTTCCTGCTGAATATCTGCTAGCACCTTATTTTAATTGGTTCCCCAACAGACTACTGACTAAAAGACTTGTCAAGAACTTCTGCTAACCCGAACCCGAAAGTCTACTAATACTCTTCTAATACTCTGAGTTAGTTGACATGTAGGTGTAACATTATAGTTAAAAGAATGTTTAAAGGGGACTATCAAAGTAAAATGTATCCAAGGCATGTTATAGTATTTTAGACTACATACTTATTTCAAAGCAACATACGTCTGTTTTTATGCACAGGTCAAATGAAAAGCTGCAGAGATACCTTTTGGTCTTGTATTTTTGCATATTGAGTCTAGAAAAAAAGACTAGTGGTTTTATAACAGATCCCCAAGTTCAGTAATGTCAGGAAAGACATATACATATATATATATATATATATATATATATATATATATATATATATATATATATATATATATATGAGCTGCACAATTCAGTATTATTATTTCTGTGTTAAATATTTTAAAAAAATAATTTAGTTTGGATATAAACCCTGTCTATAGTATCATCAAAATAGAGTAGGCCTAAATCACATTTTGTAAGAAACTTGACGCTTCAAATAAGGATTGTGTCAATTACATCATTACACCAATAGCCGGTGATAAATGACTGTTAAAAAATGTATTTATCATTGAATCATTCATTCAAGCGATTTGTTCAAAAACGATTCCAAACCGATTTCTTAAAGTAATTTATTCAAATTAATTATTTTTTAAAAATAGACTGCAGCAATTAACATTTTGTCAGAACATCTAGTAAATTGTGTAATTTTGTTTAGTTGTTTATTCAGAATCGTGCATCATGATCTCTTAAAAAAATCGTGATTGTCAATTTATCCAGATTATTGTGCAGCTCTGTCTTTCTATATATATTAACATACATGATTAGTGCAATAGTATGTATCAGAAAAAAAAGTAATGTTTTAATGTTTTTAATAGTAATATTTAATTCAACATTGCATTAAAAAAAAAAAAACTTACTGCATAAAAATAGTGACGTTAATATACTTCCCTAACAGTGCCCAATTTCCTGTGTTGCTCACTTCTCTCCACCAGTAAGGTCTTGAAAGTTCAGATGCAGATGCAAACTATAACAGTGTTCATGACTTAGCAAAAGATGCATGGATTTAGTGCTGTCAATACAGTGATGGTGTGAGGTGTGAGTTGATACTCATGTGGGTTCAAAGAATGTTTAAAGGGGAATATCAAAGTAAAATGTAAGGCATGTTATAGTATTTTAGACCCCATACTTATTTCAAAGCAACATAGGTCTGTTTTTATGCACAGGTCAAATGAAAAGCTGCAGAGATACCTTTTGGTCAGGTATTTTTGCATATTGACTCTATTTGTAGAAGAAAAAAAAAGACTAGTGGTTTTATAACAGATCCCCAAGTTCAGTAATGTCAGGAAAGACCAAAGGTCTTTCAAAGGTAACAATGCACAGAACCCCCACACAATATTCAAAGGATTCTTACTCACTGATGAATATATATATATACACTTTTGTCACAGATTTTGTTATATGTTTTATATGTTGTTTTATATATATATATACACACACACACACACACATATATATATATATATATATATATATATATATATATATATATATATATATATATATATATATATAAGAGCTGCACAATTCAGTATCATTATTTCTCTGTTAAATATTTCAAAAAAGTTTAGTTTGGATATAAACCCTGTCTACAGTAGTCATCAAAATAGAGTAGGCCTAAATCACATTTTGTAAGAAACCTGACACTTCAAATAAGGATTGTGTCAATTACATCATTACACCAATAGCCGGTGATAAATGACTGTTAAAAAATGTATTTATCATTGAATCATTCATTCAAGCGATTTGTTCAAAAACGATTCCAAACCGATTTCTTAAAGTAATTTATTCAAATTAATTATTTTTTAAAAATAGACTGCAGCAATTAACATTTTGTCAGAACATCTAGTAAATTGTGTAATTTTGTTTAGTTGTTTATTCAGAATCGTGTATCGTGATCTCTTAAAAAAAAATTGTGATTGTCAGTTTATCCAGATTATTGTGCAGCTCTCTCTTTCTATATATATTAACATACATGACTCGTGCAATAGTATGTATCAGAAAAAAAAGTAATGTTTTAATGTTTTTAATAGTAAAATGTAATTCAACATCACATTAAAAAAAAAACTTACTGCATAAAAATAGTGACGTTAATATACTTCCCTAACAGTGCCCAATTTTCTGTGTTGCTCACTTCTCTCCACCAGTAAGGTCTTGAAAGTTCAGATGCAGATGCAAACTATAACAGTGTTCATGACTTAGCAAAAGATGCATGGATTTAGTGCTGTCAATACAGTGATGGTGTGAGGTGTGAGTTGATGCTCATGTGGGTTCATGTGTGTCTTTTATTAAAGGTCATAGCTGACATGCAAGTCTGAGCACTATTCAGCCTATTCTCTCTCATACACAAAACAAGCAAAGAGAGATATTTAAGTATTAACTTTCAGTTAGCAAAGATGTTTGTACCAATAGTCTTTGTTTAAAAAAAATACTTATTTACTTTTAATTAAAGGTCAAGCAAAAGTAAAGAATATATCATTCCACTGACGTAACAAAGAAAATGTCAGTGGAAGAAATCAACAGTGGTATGGAAACCCTAAAAAGCCATGCATTAGTATTTTTTTTGCCTGTATTCTGAATTGATTGTTTTCAAGATTTGACTTAAAAGTGATCTCAATATAACAAATGTTTTCTAGCATTTGTTTTATAGATATATGGCTATTGGAAATGTCTAGGTTGCTAATGTAACCCCAGTTCCCTGGGAGCCCATTGCGTCAGTATCGGCGTAATGTTGAACACGACTGAACAGACTGGCATACATGATAGGAAACATAAGTCATTTTGATTATGAAAGATAATGACCAACACAAATGTCAAAGCAATGTTTTCTTTGGAATAAAATCATAGACTGTAAAAAAAAAATATATATATATATATATATATATATATGGACGTAGTGTCCGTGACGTCACCCGTAGGTTTCTGAAGAGCACTTTTGAAGCCTAAAGTGGGCCGTCGCCATCTTGGCAGTGCGTCACCACGCGTCACTCCCGGATAACTGAAAATGAAATGCGGGACCCAACGCAACCCCAATAACAACCAACTGCAGAACCGCAGAACCATACGTCATGACAGTCTGAGGACAACAGCGCCAGACTAACAGCCTGAGGCCGGAAGTGGGCGGAGTAACAGTCTCACGTCGGATGTGGGTGGAGTTAGCAACAAAAACAATCATGGCAAAAGAAGAGAACATGGTAAAAAGTTTATTTGTGTTACTCCGTGCTTTCTGATATTGAAAGAAGAAGACGAGGAACAAGCCCTTCTTCAACCTTCACAGGCTGAAACGGATGACGATAGACAACTGGCCAAAGAGCCTTTAGTGTTTTGCTTCCAAAATAAGGATGATATGGACATTTTCTTAGTGAGTGTCTGGACAAAAAGAGTCTTGGAATTAACGTTTATGGAGATTTCTTTTTTTTTTTTTTTTTAGATTTAATTTGTCATCATGTGCCTGCTGTGCAATAATTTGTCCAATTTACTCTCTTTAGTTTGATTTTGTATTTTTTTAGAGCAAAGCACAGCTTATATTAAATTTTATTAAAATTAAATAAATTTTGTGTTTTGTTTTTTGGTTTGATGGATCTGAATTTGCTTAATTCATGTAATCTAGTGTACAACTGTGTAATGTGTATCATGTACTATGAAATGCTTGAGTAAAATATACATTTTATATCAAATAAATATTGTTTGTTAAATACAATATTGTGTGTTTTTGTAATATATGTTTGTCATTTTTAGTGTTTCAGCTTTGTGTTCAATTTTTATTCAGTTAATCATTTAAGACAAAACAAGTTAATGAACTTTTAACTTTAAAAATATTTAAAAGGTTACAAAGGGGTTTACTACACACACATTTATATATCCTTGTAACTTTTGTGTGTTTGTGTGTGTATATATTTATATGATTAAGCTATTAACAAAATGTGAGTATCAACTATCTATAATTCCAGTTAGATCGTTTTAATAAAATATTTGACATTAACATGGTTTTAAACTTTAAAACGCTCCAAATGGAGCAATGTCTACGAAGATAAATTTGCTCCGCCCACTTCCGGCCTCAGACTGTAGGTCTGGCGCTGTCCTCCTCAGACTGTCATGACGTATGGTTCTGCGGTTCTGCAGTTAGTCCTATCTCAACGCAACAGAGTGCGGCGCGGGACAAGATTTGATGGGCGCGTGCGGTGAGACACTAGGCTACTCGTGTGCGGATTGCGGGATAATCTTAATGATTCGCGGGACTCCCGCAAAATAGAAATATCTAAACATAAAGTATATAAAAAATAATAAATTGCTATTCATATATTGCAAAAAAAGCAACAAGAATAACTAATATGAAATAAAAACGATTTACAGTCGCAAGCATATGCGAGATTCTATTTATAACCTGTGTTTGCAGTGTTGGGCAATGACACACATCTGTTGATTTCTGAGATGGAGACGCAACACAATCAGAATGGTTTATGTTAGAATCCTCTCGCCACTCAAAACGCCGGAGTTTTTATGCAGTGCTGAAATTTGCGCGCTCATGAATCCTATTATTATAACACACGAAGTGTCAACATTATGAAATATATTCATTGTGTTATAACAGAGCTTTGTTAGATCGCGATGAACTGCTTTTCGGTTCAAACTAACTGTGGTTTTGATGCTTTAATAACAAATATTTTATCGGAAGCGTTTATGCTAGGATGTTGTGGCGACACATAACTTATTTCATGGATGTACGGACAAAAATTTATATAAGCTACTTTTATGCGGGATTTTGCGGGCGGGAGCGGGACAATATAACTTTTTTTTTTTTTTTTTTTTTGCAGAAGCGGGCGGGAGCGGGGCTGAAAAATCCGTCCCGCCTAGGTCTCTAGTTGAAACTGAGGTACCTGGTTGCTGAAACCATGCCTGCCTAGCTTGATGTGACCAAGTTAGCTCAGGCTAAGGAGCTATCTATCTATACTATCTAAAATATAAATAAAGATAAGAAGTTATATCATTTGAAAGTTCTAAGGGTTTACTGTCAATCAATGGAGTCTGTTTTACTATAGATGCTCCAGAAACAGTAATATTGTAATTTGTGTCGGGTGTGCAAATGACAACGCACAAAATCAAAACGAGACTTCATACCTTTGTAATGAAATGGTGATCACGAGATTAATCCAATCCGTCGCATTTGGGTAAAATGTCCATTAAGAGTCCATTGAATAACAAACAACAGCACTTTTTGTCCACAAAGGCGTTAAATCCATTAAATATTGATATATTGTCCATTTTTTGCATCACATTTCTTCTGAACGATCTGCTGTCCATCATCGTTCTTCAAGAAATTTATGCAGCGAAATCTGAGCAGCGTTTATGTTGTAAAACTTGTATACGATCATATACATTGGACTCTCACAAACAAATGAGCTCGCGTCTAAAGTACAATTTTTCAAAACAGTACAGCAGTTTTAGTTATATCCAAGCAGTGCTGTCGGATTTTGTGGTGTCTTGAGAGACACTCTCCAGCCATTGTCAATGCAGTAAATCTGACAAAACATTTAGCCAATGCCAAGATGATCCAACAACATGTGTTCTGTTTATCTTCCACATGCGTGCACATGTACACAGACATGTCTTGACCATTAACCACACAGCAAGCTATATTATTTGATAATTGTATGAAATAATCCAGAAAAAAAGCACAAACACCGCAGAGATGCCAAATTCAGTGGCTGGAATTAGTTGAGGTAAAGTTACGGCTAACAGACAGCAGCGGCAATCCACCTGTCACTCAAGTGGCCACGCCCTTAATTATGCAGAACTTTAAGGCTTAATATAATTTAAACGGATAAGTTATAAAAAAAAAAAAAAAAAAATCATCCCCCTCACAGTTGTCATGAAGGGCAAAATTAGCTGTATAGACCAAAACCACTTTTTGTACCAGGCTGTAAACATATTTTTTTCTGCTGTAAAGTTGGGTATTTTAACATTGGGAAGATACAGATTTGATTCCCTTTTGGAGCCTGTCACTAGCGGCCAGTCGATGAATTGCAGTTTAACTCACTTCCGTGTTGGTTTCACGAGAGACAGCGGGAGGTTGCCGCTTGATAAAATGCATCAGTGTCATAACAAGACCACACACGGATAGTTCACCCAAAAATGAAAATTCTCTCATCATTTACTCACCCTCAAGTTGTTCCAAACCTGAGTTTCTTTTTTTTTATGCTGAACACAAAATAAGATGTTTTGAAGAATATTGACAACCAAACACTTATTGGGCCCCACTGACTTCTATAATATGGGAAAAAAAAAATATTATGGAAGTCAAACATCAACTGTTTGGTTACTGACATTCTTCAAAATATTTGTGTGTGTGTGTGTGATCAAAAAAAGTTTTGTAATCTTTAGTCAAAATGTAATTAATTTCAATTTCTTTTTTTCTATTATGTATCTTTCTTTTTTCATTATAATGTTAACCAATAGCTAAATAGCTATTTCGGCATTTAACTAAATTTAAATTCAGTCTGGTGCCATTCTGTTATGGAGCTAACCCAGAGTAGAAGTTCCCTCTAAAGGGAACCCATTTTTCATGATCCCATTGAATCAATGTGTTCTAATTAATATATTTTTTTCACATGGAAATGCATCACATTACTGTAGTAAAATGGGTTAGGAATGGTATTTCACATTCACTTCAGGTAATCTTACAAATGAGAGTAAAATAACTGTTTATGACTACATTTTTTCAGACGGGTACAGCGGTTGTCATATTGACGAAAGATTAAGAGATCCTTTCAGATTCTGTGGTCCTTCCTGCTACACTACGCAGTCTAGATAACCTCGATAACATGGGTAACACAGATGTTTTTTTACCCATAGCAAAGTGTTTCTGTAGGTGGTGGAGAAGTTGTATATCAGACAGTGATTACATAGTTTCTGTGACATGCCTGTCATAACTGGATATGGTGGTTTGATTAAGTTTCCTAGATTCTTTGTCCTTATTACTGTGGAAAGCAGTGGTCTAGTGGTTGGTCTATGTCCTCCATTGGTTGGTGCATGTGGTGCTCAGCTCAGGGTTGTCAAAAGTACCGACTTCAGTCGGTAATGAAACTTTAAAAATGATCAATTCGTTGCAATGATCAATTCGTTGATCATTGCAGCAAATCACAGACATTGTGTTCAGCGCGTGAAAACAATCAGAGGTGTTTAAGAATCCGCTCAACAACACTCGAAATGCTAGTATCGTCACATTTTTAAAATTTCAGTACCGACTTGATACCGAAGTTGGTACTTTTGACAACCTTCTTGTCATCTCTGTTGTGGTCTCGGAATTAAAAAGTGCTAAAAGTCCTCATAAAATTGTTATTCCTGTGTATACTTACATTAATCAGTTGTCAAACCATCACACAAAAATGTCCTTATCATGACATTCTTTGATTTACAGTGCATTTTGCACAACAGAGCCATTTGGGTTCTTAACCCAACTGACCCCCAATATAAAGACACCACTATTGAACCTTCATCTGCCACTTACTGTTTATACTGTAGTGTGTATTTGTGACTTTGCTGACATTAAAAGAGAAGTTGTCCTTTCACCAGAAGTAACTGGTGGTAACTGTTCCCTATTGGCTGACTCATGTGATTGCTGTCATGCCTGGTGATAAATTACAAAATGTGTCTTTCTTCTGTGGAACACAAGAGAAGATATTCTGAAATGTCATAGTGTTTTCTTGTCCATAGACTGTTAAAAAAGTTCCAAAAGTGATTATAGCATTATAGTCCCACTGGGGGGTATATCTAAGCTTGATTTGAAGCACCCCCGTCCACTGCGGACAGAAAGCCAGATACGTTTAACCATAATAGCTTAAAGGGTTAGTTCATCCTAAAATGAATATTCTGTCTTTGATTTTTGCACAGCAGAACCATTTTCAGTTTTTCCGATCTTAAAAGAACCTCTTTTTTTTCAGTATGAAGAACATTAATTAATAATCTAACAAACCTTTTTCATTATAAAGAACCTTTTGTGCAATGGAAAGGTTTCATGGATGTTAAAGGTTCTTCATGGAACCACAGATGCCAATAAAGAAGTGTGTACAATCAATGTTGTACAAAAACAAGTTGCTTTAATATTGTGTTCCACAGAAGAAAGAAAATTCAAGTTTGGAAACAACATAAGGATGAGTAAAAATTGACATTTTTGGACTGACTATGACCCACAGCCTCATGCTTTGTGAAACTGTGAATGTGTTTATAGCAAATATGTCCTCGGTATCCAAATCCAGCCATATTTTCCATCACAACCAACAGCATCAAAGGCATTGTTGTCCTTAAATGGAAAAGATGAAAGGCATGAGGCGTTTATTTCTTCCACCCCCGTAAAGTGCACTTTCCTTTTCCCCAAAATATTACATGGATCACATGCTTTCCAAAGCAATTCTTTGGAAAATTTCCAGTCAATTGAAAGTCAACTCAAACACATCTTGTTGCATGTCTTTGCATGTTCTCACTCTCAGTACTGAGTACTTTGGCCTTTCTCTTCCTTGTTCACTCACGCCTCTTCTTGTGGTTGAAACCACGTCAGGGGCAGAGGCAGACTATAAAATGTGAGCAGTCCTCTATCTACTGCTCTGATAGTATGGACAATGCTAAGCTCTGGTTTACGCTGTTCTGTGTTTGTGGCAGCTGGATTTTGAGTCTGGCTATAAACTGTGACTGGACCACCGAGTATGAATTTGAAAATAGATGTTGTAAAGCCTGCCCTTCAGGTAAGATTACCATGGTATTCTCAAGACTAGGATAAATGCTGTTGTTTATTCTCTGTTCATGATTATTTCATTTAGAGTGTTAAAGTTGGTGTTGTTTTGAACTGTACATATTATATATCTATAATTTGAGTTACTAGCACATACTGTAATACTCGAGTTTCATTTAAACACTATTATAGTAGATAATTGATACCTGAGGCATCATTTGGAGTTCCCTGGTGGAACCCTATGGAGAAACTCTGGAGAAGTTTTAGTGTTCATAATTTTAAAGTAAAATGTGAAAACGCTCAAACTTACTTTAAATGTCATTAATTGTTGTTGTTTACAGGTCAGTATCCCAAAGTGCCATGTCAAGAAAACAACAAAGACAGTGTGTGTGAGGAATGTTCACCAAACCTTGCTTCAGCTAAGGACAAATGTTTCTGCAAAAATAATCATTTATGCATGGATGATAAATGTGACATTTGTAACCTCAGACAAAGATGTAAACCTGGACATCAACTGACTAGATTTGGTAAGGCATCTTTTTTTAATTTGATAAAATGACACGTTTCCACAATGATTCATATTTAGAGCTTACCCTCTCTAAGGTTCTTTCCTGGGGGCTTTTTTCTAATGGTCATAGTGTGTAGAGGGCATGAGAACAGAGCATTAAAGTTGTTTATTATACTATTTTAAATCCTTCAGCTGCCTTTTTTCTGATGTTTATGCAGGTGAATTTGATTACTCTTTCGTTTGTGAGCCATGTCCAAACAACACTTACAATGATGCTGAGGACAGCATGTGTAAACCCATTACAAAGTAAAGCTTTATATTTGCTTATTTTCATTAGAGTTCTTAAAATGGATAGTGATACATTGAGATCAGTTGATAACTGAGTTTCACAATCAGGTGTGAAGGTGTTGGGAAGAACTTCCCTGGAAACCAGACCCACAATGCAAGATGTACCCCTTCTGGTTTGTACATTTTACTACTGAAACACATACTGTCATTATGGGGTTCCCATTCCTGCAGTGAATTTCCATTCATACTCCATATTTGTAATAAAAATGTATGAGATATAAACACTACAGTTCAAAAGTTTGGAGTCAGTAAGATTTGTAATGTTTTTGAAATAAATCTCTTATCCTCATCAAGCATGATGCATGATTCACTGCATTTATTTGATCAAAAATACAGTGAAAACAGGAACATTGTTATTAAATTTTACTATTACAATTTCAAATAACTTTTTTTCTATTTTAATATAGTTATTCATGTGATGGCAAAGTTAATTTAATAGAGTATTAGTAGACTGGTAGGGTTAGGGTTAGAATAAGTATGTACTTGCAAATTTACTTATAGTCAGTAGCATGTCTTGCTGGGGAATCATCACAATAGTGTTAGCAGATATTAAGCAGACAGTCTACTAATACTCTAATAACAGTTAGTTGATTTGTAGTTGCAAAGTTACTTAAAGTCAACAGAATGTTCAAAAGGGACCATCAAAATAAAGTGTTACCAATGTTTCTTACTATCAATGTTGAAAATAGTTGTGTTGAAATATCAGGATTCTTTGATGAAAGTTAAAAAAACAGCATTTATTTGAAATATAAATCTTTTGTAACAGTATAAATGTTTTTTACCGTCATGCTTGATCAGTCTGATGCATTCTTGTCAAAAAAAACTGTTAAAAAAAAACTTTCTGACCCCAAATTTTTGAATGGTAGTGTGCATATATTATGTGGTCAATTTTAAAATTTTCTGATAATTCCAGGTTTTCCATGACTGCAGCAGTGGGAACCCTGTATATATGAACTATATAGTTCAATATTATCATTGCATTTATTGATGATTTTTATTTGATGCTTTTGAGGAAGGAATATATTCATGTGAAATATGATGTGAAATAGTTATCTTACAAGGCATTTCCCACATAACCCTGGTACTTCTTCTAGATACAGCTGACCCATTCAAACGAGAAAACGAGAACCAGTCTACTCATTCCTTCATGGTGGCCTGTTTAACAGTCACAGTGTTGACCTGCCTGGTTTTTATCATGTATACTGCTTTTCAAATTTTCAAATACAAGATGCTCATAAAATGTAAGTAACATTTTCATACTTGTCCAATTTCTAGTTGTCTATATCTGTAGTAAGTTTGCTTATACTGCTACTTAGTACCTTTTGGAAAAATAAATAAAAAATATTCTACCTTCAGTTTAATAATAATATAAAATTCTTAAATGAAATCCCTATGTCTGATATGATCACATCTTTCCACAGTAAGGAAAAAAACGTGCACACATGTATTGCCCTCAGATAGTTGCAAACTATCCAAGGAAGAAAAGGGTGAGGAATGTGACTTCAAGACAGAGGTATCAGAAGAATATAGCAAGTGTGATGTCTACGGCATTCCTTGAATGTTCTCTGCATGTGATGTGAAGAATATTCAATGAAACAAACTTTCTTCAACTGACTGGACTGCATTTGCAATTTAACATCTATAAAAACCTTTTGATCAGTCATAATGCAGCTTTAAAGTTCATGTGGATGGTCTCTTTGCATGTGGAGGGAGTAGTTTTTTACTCTGTATTTATCTGCACAAAAGTCTTATCACTTCAGTTTCAAAACAGATTCAAATGAGGAGATAATAACAAAAGGTGAAATATCTGCTATCTGAAGATGAGTTATGCAGAGAATATTTCCCGTTAACTTTATCTTGTAAGTGTTAAAACCGTCAAAGGACAGATTACAGAAAGAGCAGAGGACAGTTAGTAAATTTAACCTTCTAACCATTTAACCTTCTGGTGTTGTTGGGGCATTTTAGACCCCCCCAAAAAAGTTAAAAAAGTTAAAATTTGCTACTTCATTGGAATTGTATGAAACTGACTTTTATGGCAGTCACTATGTGACCAAAAAAATAAATAAATAAATAAAATAATAAAAATAAATAATAATAATAATAAAAAAATTGTCGACTTTATTTGAAAACTTGTGTTGTTCACAGACAATCTACAGTACACCCAATGAAGGGGTGACACTCTAAAGCCCTGGGTATACTTTATATTATATATTTTTTTATGTGTCCGCTAGTGTACATGCACAGTTGAACACACAGCCTTGCAAAGTATACTTCATTCGACGCATGCACAGTTTTGAGCAATCTCTTGCCATGAGTTACAACCCGTGTAAACATCTTTGTATTCTTTTATGCTACAGTTGTACAAAAGTGGGTACTTTCTAACCTCTTCGTACAATCTGTCATCTATGTAGGCCTCCATCGTTGCTGTAGCTCGCATACTTTCTGGTCTGTTCTGTTTATGGAGTCTTTCTTTTACTACCTTGTGAGTCGACACCCCCAGGGCACGGGTTGCCACATTGTGGATAATCTAATTACTGCAAATTTTTGCAAATGCGTAAAATAATATCAATAAGTCAGCCCCAATGCAGTAAAAAAATGGACAGCAAGGAAGAGGTTACACTCTAAAACATCAAGAGTACAAAACAGACACACCCACTTAAACTCACACTCACACACACACATGCACACAACACACTATCATACCCACACAAATGAACTGGTGTGGCTGTATGGCAAAATTGAGCCAGAAGACTCAAATAAGAAGTTGAAATCAGGTTGATATAGCTCCAATAAAGCATTTCTGATCATTTTTTTATGTGTAACAAAAGGTTTGACTAATAAAATGAATACAAAAAATGACAAAAAAAAAAAAAATAAAATAAATCTAAACCTCAAAAAGTAGTCTTTGAGAATGTCTAAATATATATTGAAATCCACAACTTAATAAAAATAAGTATTTATGTCTAACAACAACTAGAAATTTATAAGGCTTTTTATATAGAGCTATATAGGTGTATAGTGGTTACACCATGGCATTACAGATGTTTTTCTTGTTTTACTCCCACCAGATGGCACTAATCAGCCTTCAAAAATTGGATTTTAAAGGCATAGTCTCTATTTTAACATTTCTTTAATTGAAAAGTAATTAAAAACATTAGAAATATTTTTGTATTATTTTCAATGGGAAAAATCATAATTATTGCATAAATATTAATTAGTACCATGAAATTCTCTCAAAATACAAAAGAAAAACATATTACTCAACAAAAATATATTACATTGATTTTACTGAAAAAAAAAAAAAAAAAAAAAGTTTCAGGTGACTGGTCACTTTTGACTGTGAACAACACAAGTGTGACCCCCGAATGAACAATACCAGAGGGTTAAACAACTTATATAGTTAAACATTACAAATGTATTTTTTTTTTTCTCAATATTTTTCTTTTGGGATGTGGAAATTAACAGAGTAATATGACTTAAATATAGCATCTAATACTTCATGTTTGTCTTATTGTATTGATGTTCTTCTGATCACGTGTGAACTATGACTAGAGTTTGCTCTCTGTCTGCTTGTACAGCTATTTCTGCTTTAATTTAGGACAGTTGTTTCACATCTATTTTGACTATATTTGTCTGTCAAGCACATCTATTATTCATTATTCATATTTATTGTCAATATGCACCACATTCTACAGATAAAATCCATCACTTATCCAATACTTATGTTAAACAAAACTCTAGTTGTCTTGTTGTTGTATATTATGTTTGAACTATGTTTTCAAAAGAGTGGAAATATTTTGTCCAATTTGCTGATTAGCAGAAGTGTTATTTCGCATTTGTACTATCAATGCATATGCTAACAGATGTATGTATTTTTGTGAAAATAAGTGTTTCGCCACAATTTTGTGTATAGTAGATACATCTTATTTGCAGTTATTAAATCAAATTATGTACATGGTCATTAGTCAATATATAAAGTTGTACCTTTGTATTACAATGTGCAAAGACTTTTTTTTTAAGAAAGGAAATGTAAATGTAATTTATTATTTTTTTATTGTAAATGCTAATTATAATTTATATTCTCCATAAGCTTTATGATCTGTATAAATGGGAACAACAAACTGTACTGGGACATGTGAAATTAAAATAAACTTCAATAACAAAACTGGTAATACTTTGCAATAAGGTTCCATTTGCTAACATTAATTAACTATATTAGTTAACATTAACTAATACTTATAATTTAATAAGCTCAAGTTAATGTTAACATTTTTTAATTAATAGTTAATATTATTTAATGGACCTAAATTAACAAGGAACAGTTTTTTTTTCATTAACTAACGTTAACAAAGATTAACAAATATTGTAACAAATGTATTGCTCATTCTTAGTTAATGCATTTATCAACTTATCCTACTGTAAAGTGTTGGCCTACTATAAAACTTAATAAAAACAATAAAGGACCGCAGTATGTGCTTAGTTCATATGGTTTTGTTTTAACGTTGTTGAGCTTGTAATATGCCACACTGTCAGGGACTGTATTTGCTTCATGACACAAACGAATCACTGGATTGGCTTTTTGAAGGAACCGATTCGCTGAAATGAGTCGGACTTTCTATCCCTACTGCAGGCCTGCGCAGGAGTGGCGCAGCTTCAACGCGAATGAACACACATTTAGATCGCAAACGGATCACAGTCATATGACAGCGGCCAGTTCCTCCCAAACACTACATTACGTTTCAAGTGGTGAAAAACATTGCAAACAACCCAAACCAACACAGACCTTTACAATCTAGCATCAAAATGTTGGCATTCATTAACCGCCTCCTGGACTGGTTTAAGTCTCTTTTTTGGAAGGAAGAAATGGAATTAACCCTCGTCGGGCTGCAGTATTCAGGCAAAACGACGTTTGTTAACGTAATCGCTGTGAGTATTTGCGGTTAGCATGAGCTAGTTCAACAAATCCAAGAGACTGAATGTCAGTCCAGTACACCAGGCAATCAACATAATTTTTTTTTACTAACAAATAACGAATCTAATTTGACCTAATTTTACAGTCAACGACTGGAAAAGACCCAAGTCAGTGACTGAAGTTTAACGTTTATGGGAAAGCTAACCGGCTAACGTTAGCTCCCAGATGACCATGAATAATTTGATTGCATAAACGATGGTTTGTGTTGACATCATTTGACAGTTTACTGTATAAATCCTGTGAAATTTGCTCCATTTCTACATATCACCGACCCTATAAACTTGTAATTATGTCAGCTCATTTCAACCCTGGAACAATAGAGAAAAATCCAAATCCAACTATTAGTGGCAGCTTTCTGTAAAACTGCCTGATTGTATTGATTGTGTTACATATTCCTACTCCAAGCATGTGAATGTACAACCCAATGCGTTATTCTCAGCTTTAAGGGTACATTTAATAATTGTATTGATTAAAACACGTTATACTTAAAGAAATCAACAACACTTAAGAGAAATATGATGACGTGAAGACATTAGAAAAAGCTGTTTTATTTTACATAGAGTGGGTCCCCCCATCATGGGCACCACCATGTTGAAGTCAAATGATCATCCATGCAATTTACCCACTTGCTACTATTATTAATGAGAATTAAATAACAACCGTCAAAGACACCATGTATACTGCTGTCCTGCAAACAGTCAAAGCTGTCCAGTGACGGTACATGGTAGCAGTCAGGTGTGTAATAGCACAAACTACCAACAATGCAAAAAAAATATTTTAAAATGGGTCAAAAAATGTCTGTTATATGGAAGACTTAGAAAAATGGACAAATCTCAAGCAGTAGCCATTATTAGTAAACAAACATAATGCATCCACACCAAAAGGCACCAGTATTAAGTCTAAAACAACTGGTACTAAGAGCAAGATTTGTGCAGGATTTCATGCTTGAATATTCTGTTGTTGTTGTTCCCTTGATGAGCTTGTTTTTGCTGATGTGAAACTGGATGTTTGATTTAGCAAGCAAGTGAGTATAATCATACTTGTTTATCTTCTCCATAACATCAGTTTTTTAATCAATCCACGTATCATCAATCAAAAGTGAGTCACTTATAAAACTCTTTGCACAAATAGAAGCAAGGCAGTCACATGCTACTTGATACTTGTAGTATTAATTGCATATACCTATATGTGACTAATAAGTTCTTAATAATATATACTGTTTTAATCTGCAGTGCATTGAGTTATGTTGTTGATGCAACACATGCCCTGGGTCTCCTCTGGAGGCCAAATATAGTATAACCTCATACTCTGAATCAAGCATTTAGTACTTGTTCCACAAGATCATTCCTAACCCTAACTCTTCCAAGTTCCTATCTGTTCTTGCAAGCACTGTACATATGTTTCTGGTTTCTGTCATTAGTCACAAGACACACACATTTTAATGTGGTTCTTCCTGGTCAGGTGACATCCTCCATCATGTGATTTAGTGCATGAGTAAGACAATGTGCTGGTCACAGTAGTTCATTGCTTTTTATTTACCTTGGTAGAAGACTAGACACTGTAAGGTTGAGAAGTATCTTTTAATGTGGTATACCAACTTTCAAATTCTATTTGTGTTGCTCAAAAGGCTTAGGTGCGCATTAATTGTTGTTGGCTGAAGTATTCAGTGTAAACCTTAGCCCATATGTGTTGCCTACATATGTAGTTCTCTCTTCTGTAATCACTTCCCTCATCGTCGGAAAGCATGTGTGGATTTTTTTGAAAAAAAATTCATAATGTTCTTCTTTCGAAAAGGTCTAATTGACCTTTTAAGGGTGAGTTCTTTGAAGCTCAAGATCTTCTGCATGCCTGGCATGCTTGTGATTCATGATTATGCTAAAGGGAATTCGTAAAACATGGAGTTCCTCATAAGCAGTGGCATTGTACATATCATGTGACTACATAAATCAGATTCATCACCTAAACTTCACATGAATTGGTCACTTTAGAAAACCATTTTTTTTATTTTGCATTTTGAATCATGTAATGTGAATATTTATTGGTTGGGAATGTTTCTTTTGGATATTTGTTTTTCAACTGAACAGGACTTTGATATGTGGAGATACTAGGGCTGCCCTCAGATAAAGATTTTTCTAGTCAATTAGTAGCCGTTCATTTAAGCGATTAGTCAACTAATCACATATTTATATTAATAAACCATATAAATCATAATAATGAGCCTTTATATAATACATAGCCTAATCAGGGATCGGACGCATGCATAAAGCTTTCCACAGTACACTGGTAAACGTAATGATTATGAATGTGGCAAAAAACAGAAGGAGACTGTCTGAACATTTTAATAATTTATTGATTAACTAGTGTTTTGTGTGTTTTCGGCTGCAGAGAAGAAAGTTGTCAATGCTGACTTGTCATCTCTGCAGTAGTGGACACGCCTATATGCATGTTTTATGTGGATTACATAATCTGAGAATATAAATAAAAAGAGTATTTTAAGGTAAATGCAAGTAATCGCACCGGCACCTCCATGTCAAACAATAAGCGCACTCTCCACAAAAACACTTGGGCTATGTTCAGACTGTTAGTCTAAATTCTAGCAAGTGTGAACGGCCAAAAATCACATGAAATTCGAGTTCTATTCATTTCGCATTTCTGGAAATCTGTTTTAGTCGGATTTTGCATGGTTTATGTGACTTTCTCATGCCACGTAAAACATAAATGTCAGATGTTGTTATAGGAAACATGCTGAAAATCGCTGCAGAAACAATGTTTTGTTGTTGAGAACTGCCGGATGAGTAGAAAATTATAATATAATGGAGACATGCTTTGAAACCGGCGGAGACGACAGCATGGAAATAAATCCGCTTATACCAGCCTCCTACGTTTCTGCCGTTCCCTCAGAAGATTCAGTAGTCCAGTGTGTGGCGGCTACACAATGTCATGTTGTAAATAAAACATCTGTATTGCAAACCCCTCCATGCTGTGGTGGTGGTTGTTGTTTTTGCCATATGCCTAACAATGCAACATCATTTCCACAGAAACCAGTGCAGATATTTCGGAAAATGAAAGAGCGGCATGGACACACAAATTGGATCTAATCAGTTGCGATACACAGTGTGGACATCAATAATTTTAGATCAGATTTCAATCAGATACACAAATAATCAGATTTGGACTGACAGTGTGAACGTAACCTTGGATATATGCCAAATAATAGCGCACGTTAATCTAGGTTAACTTTAGAGCTAACGTACTTGTAACATGCAAGTAGTAGCAACTTTACAAGTGATAAGCCATATGAGGTGGATGAATGTTTGGATTTCCTCCTGTTAGTTTTTTTTTCTGCGACTAACCGACTAATTCTAATTTTGTTCGACTAAGCCTCTTCTCATTGACAAACGGTTGGTCGACTATTAGGGGGCAGCCCAGCGTTGCCAAGTCAGCGTGTTTCCCGCGGAATTGGGCTACTTTTACACTGTTGCTGTGCGTTGTTTTTCATGTCCACGGGTTGAAGCGACCCCAAATAACATGATAAAATGCAAATTTTACCAGGTGAACCCCACTAAAAACACAGATTGTACCCCCTGGAACATTTTTAAAAAAAATTTTTTTTTTTTTTTTTTAAAACAGGATTGGCCTTGTTTTGGGCTAGTTTTGAGTAGCAATTGGACAGGTTTTTTGTGAAAACCTGCCAACCCTGGGGCAGCCCTAGGAGATATAATTTATAGATTTGACATTAAGTGGTGATTAGGGTCAATGCAGCATAATAGAGTTCAATGAGTTCTTTTCAGAATGTGGGATGGAATAAAAACATAAGCTGCATTCTCTGATAAGAACTGCTAGAAATGTTGTGGCTAGACATGGAAAAGAAGACATATGGAACTTTCACTCATCAAGGGCAGACCACCACAACTCTGAATCATTGCAAAGGTGGTCATGTGGTTTAAACAAGCATCTTGCTCATGTTTCTTTTTATTTTGTTTTTATAGTAGTACATAGGAATTCCTGAAGATATAGAAACATAATGATCATGATGATATTTGTTTCCAATATGGTACAGAAAAACTTGTATGGAACGAAGACTGCACCCACAAGATTATTTATTTATTTAGTTAGTTTGTGTTTCCTGAACAGACATACTGCAGCTGAATTTGTATTATGCATCTTTTAATGAATTGCTGGTTCACAGCATCCTGGAGAATAGTTTTTGCTGTCTTCACCGCATCGTCTCTATAAAGACTCTTGCTGCGTAATCATTTCAGCGCTTCAGGTGGGAATCACATCTCCTGAGGTGACCATGTGTGTACTGATATCTCATTAATTTACAAGTGCAATTATATTTCATCAAGGCACAGCAATGTGAGAGATTGTGCCCTGCCCCATTGCACCTGCCCGCTCTAACAAACTCTTTATCATACATCGTCCCATAGTGTCAGAAAATCTTGTTGGAGCATCTTTGACTTTCCAAGATCTGTCTGTATCTCTCTCTGAGTAATGATGGCTGATAGTGTGAAGGGGCTAGTTATCTTTCTCCCTGTTGCCAGACAGTCTTGAGATAGTGTGCTGACTCAGTACCCCTTTGTTCACTATTAGCTGCAAGAGCCGTGCAGCAAGAGCTGTTGACACCGCCATCCCTAAGCTATTTTTTGAGCAGGACATCATGTATATTCTCTTCAGTTATTTTCCACTTAGCAAACATGCTGTCAAGGACTTAATTCAGTTGTTTAATTTCCTTGATTGGATTACAGAATTCTGTAGAACATTTCGTCACCTTGGAATTATAATGTTCTATCTGACATTTTTGTCAAAATTATTCTGTGACAATTTATTAACATTATGGGATTTTTATTTATTTATTTATTTTAAGTTGTGTACATTTTGGGACTTTTTAGTAGATAGAACCTTTTTGTTTTCTAAATAAGTCGAATGGAACGCAAAAACTTTGAAGCTCAATATCTCAAAACCGCTCAGAATGCAGATAGAACCTTATAATTCCAAAGTGGCGATTTGTCTAGGGCTGGGTTTCGATACAGATGTCCCGATTCAGTTAGATTCCGATTTACAAGATCTCAATTCGATTTGATTCGATTTTCAATTAATTCAATTATTCAATTTTCATTGGCCCCACTACAAAACAATTATAATAAATTAATAAAATAGTAATAGTAAATTTAACAATTCTCGATTCCAATTTCGACACCACAGCTGAAACTACTAGCTAACTAATATAAATTTCAAAGATTAATAAAGACAAGTAAACAGTCATTAATAAAAAAAGAACAAATGATTAAACTACAAGCAATGGCACAAATAAATAAATACAATAGAACAAAGATAAGTGCTTTTTCTGGTTTTTCAGATAAGTCTAACTGTAGTTTTATTATTTAGAAATTGAATAAAGTAATCAAATGTAAAATAATGCTGCATATAATCTTCACTGTACAAATTAAATAAAGGTTAATGTTTATTAAAGTTACAAAAAAGTTATTCAGTAAAAAGCAGAGTGAGTTCTTTGTCATTTGTAGTTTGATTAACATTAAAAGCACAGACAGCAGCAGGAATATTAGGCTGCTGTCACTTTAAGAGATGCACTGATCTAATATGATGATACACATGCGTTGTCTTTCCCTACAGTTACGTTCACTCAAGCCATAACAGACTACTACTAAGAGATTACTTGCCCGTTGAGAATAATTTGTGTGAATTTGTCAGTTTAAGCAGATGTGAAAGAATTCATTTGCACACTGTCTGAGACATACAAATTTCTGTGTGCGCTTCGGGCAAGACAATCTCTGCTTCGGATGTGTGCACACACAAAACTTCTCACACAGCACGCAAGTTCTCTTTCACATCTTCTTGTGCTAGAATGCTTAAATTGGAAAGGCTTAAAAAATGATAAACTTTCGTGATGGATGTTGCAACTTCAAACAACTTTTTTAAATTAGTAGACTTCATTTCATTTTTTGTCATGCTGCCTTAAAGCATTATCTGTGAACTATAGATTGTGATTCTATTTTCTTTTGTCATGGTTGTCACTTTGCCTCAGCATGTGCAAATCAAGGTGGACATCATTTGCTTTGTTTTGTGCATGGTGCAAAACAACAACAAAACTAAACCCACTAGACTTGTTTTGTGCTCCTGCTATAGAAGATGAGTATACTAATTGTTAGGTTGTGGGAAAATCTCATATCTCACTATGATTAGTTTTTTTTTAGCATGGTATCAGTTAGCTTAATGATGATATATTTGCTAAATATTCAATATTGGCATTCTTTTCATTATCAGGTTGACATAGATAATTGCTAATATTAGTCAATGGAAGAAATTACATCTGCAGATATGACTATTCAGTCAAGAACTGAATATGTTTGTGGTGGTCCTAATGTTTAGAAAGAAAGTTTTACTGGCAGCTGTGTGACAAAGGGAAAGTGTTTATAGGGAGGGAATTTTTCTTCATTAAGGCAGACCACATCAAAACTAAATCATAACAGGGGAGGTGGTCTTGTTGTTTAGATGTGCGATTCGAAGTGTGTTTATTAATGATGTGATTACTAATTACTGACTACCAAAGATGAATTCCTAAATCAACTGACACATTTCTTACTGAGATTGAGTGTATTGTTTGAATAAACATTAGGAATGCAAGAAGTTTTTTTTAGAATCACAAAATGTACACACAATACACGCAATCTTTGGGGCCAAGAGGGTGTTGTACCATATTGGCACAGAACCTCAATGGCAATGACCTGAATTTGAGAATCTCTGTAGGTTAATACAGTAGATGCCAATATACCACGGAAATTTCCCTGAGCTGGCTTGAGGTTTTTTGTTTTTTGAACTTTCATTATGAATCATAGATCAAATAAATGGGGATAGGAAGCCCTTAACTACCAATGACTGCAGTCCTACGCATACAGCAATAGGAAAAGAAACTGGGCGTCAAAAAAAAAAAAAAAAAGTCAAAGTACAGCTGTTGCTTTGGGTGGAATAATGGAAGCATTTCACCACAAACAAGTCCAAGTGAGTTGTTAATATACGCTATCTCCCCCCCCCCCCCCCCCAGTCAGGCCAGTTTAGCGAAGACATGATTCCAACCGTCGGGTTCAACATGAGGAAGGTCACAAAAGGCAATGTCACCATCAAGGTTTGGTCCTTTTTAATGAATAATCTTGAAAAATATTATAATTAATTATACATTAATGAAAAATAAGGTACAAGTTTAATTGTTAATAATAAACACTGAATCTAACACTGGTCTGATTATTGTGCAGATCTGGGATATAGGAGGTCAGCCGAGGTTCAGGAGCATGTGGGAGCGATACTGTCGTGGGGTGAATGCAATAGTGTAAGTATCTCTACATCCATCTTCTGTAAGGGAAAGAAGAAAGTATTCTCACTACCAAAATATTAAAATGTGCATCCTTTCATCCTTTCTCCATTTTCCCTCAAAGGTACATGGTGGATGCAGCGGACCGGGAGAAGGTTGAAGCTTCCAGAAACGAGCTGCACAATCTTTTAGACAAGCCACAGTTACAAGGAATTCCTGTAAGACACTTCCTTGTTTTGTTTTTTTAGCACATCATTGCTCAAACATCTTCACTGCATAAGTTCCAGTGGATGTCTTTGTGTTTTAGGTGTTGGTGCTCGGCAATAAGAGAGATCTACCCAATGCGCTGGATGAGAAACAGCTAATTGAAAAAATGTAAGGAGCTATACACCACACACTCAGCTGTTTCCCCGTTGCTTTTTGAATTAAAGTCTACATGAATCAAAATGGACAATACTTAAATAGATTTATCAGTGCACATTATTTAAAAACAATTGAAATTTATTTTATTTTCGGCTGATGTCACCTTGGTCACATTAGTGGGGAAAACCAATTGTTAACCAGTATTGCTTTTTATATTACTGTCTCTCTAGGCCAATGGTTCTTAACTGGTTTGGCCATGGGTCCCACAATTTCCCATGCAACCCAAATTTTTAGGAATTTGAACCAAGCAAATATATTTTTTAAAAATGGTTGACACACACTCAAGTACTATCCCACTTTACTCAAAATACACATAAATTGTTAGAATATCACTAACACTGATGAATAAACAGTTTAAGTTTAAGACTGTTAAATGGAAGTCTTAGTTTTTCATAATGCCCTAAAGCAGTGGTCACCAACCTTTTTAAGTCCAAGATCCCTGACCTCGACCTTTTTGAAAGACAAGATCTACTTGATAGAAAAAGACAGCCCAGATTGTATTTAGTATTTATTTCATGGACAGTGTAGATTCTTATTTATTTATTTTTACAAGCAAATTGGCCGATTCTGATACTGGTTGCAGATATTTATTATTAATATTATAATAAACAAAAATACATAGCCATTTCAAATTAGAGGGAACCACTGCTTTTTAATCACAATCCAAACAAAGATGCTACGCACGTTGCATGAGCAGTTGTGTTTTATTTGAATTAGATTTAATTTCAAGATTTAAAGCAAAAACAGAACAGTCTGACTTTATCTTTGTGAAATTATAAATGCTACACACACAAAAAAGCATGAAACAAAAACAGCAGGCTGAATGAGACGTAAATTCACTCTATGACAGCAGGTGGCGCTTATGGAGCAGCAGTGATACAGTGTTTCCTTGGTTACCGCTGTAAACAAAGCTGAAATGCGCTAATAATTAGCTAATTTATTCTGAGGTAAGAGGAAAATAAAATGCCATTGCCATCGAAATCTTTCTGAAGACTGATCTCCTTTTAGAGATGCATTCATATAAGCCCTCACCCCCAGTTCAATATTTATATATTTTGAGCATCGTGAACAGTGAGCTGCTCTGCCTACTACAGAATTTTCTCCTCTTTGCATCCATCTTCAGCGTCTCTGGCCTTTTGTTAACGGCCATTTACAGACTCAGACATGATGTGGGCTATTTACCTTTGTCCCAGTAGCTCCCTAAAATAACATAAAATAAATACAAACATACAGTACAAAAACTGGAGAAATGTAATGTATTTTTATACTCATATTTCTGTTATTTTCGCGAGCTACTGGAACAGTGATAAAGATCGACGGGTTGGTAACCACTGCCCTAAAGTTAGTAAATTGGTATGAGCCACCACAGTCATAAAAAATATGGAATATAACACAAAGTGAATAAACTTGTAAAATCATGTGGTATTTTGGGGTTACGGAAACAACAGTAACCATGCTAAATATACAATACGAACAAGAACTGCTAATAAAACATATGGACACTGATCCTGATGAATGGAATGAACATCATACCTGTGTGCAGATCCTTCCCAGCTAACACACGACATGTCAGAATTGAAATTTATTGGTACTTTTTGTCATTTCATTACTAATTGACAATATAACTATGATGTTGTATGCTCGTAATTTCATTTGCTAGTACACTACCAGTCACGGTGAGATTTTTAATGTTTTTAAAAGAAGTTTCGTCTGTTCACCAAGGCTGCATTTATTTAATTAAAAATACAGTAATATTGTGAAATATTATTACAATTTAAAATAACCGTTTTCTGTTTGAATATATTTTATAAAGTAATTTATTCCTGTGATCAAAGCTGAATTTTCAGCATCATTACTCCAGTCTTCAGTGTCACATGATCCTTCAGAAATCATTCTAATATGATGATTTGCTGCTCAAGAAACATTTATGATTATTATCAATGTTGAAAACAGTTGTGTACTTTTTTTTCAGGATTCCTTGATGAATAGAAAGTTCAAAAGAACAGCATTTATCTGAAATACAAAGCTTTTGTAACATTATACACTACCGTTTAAAAGTTTGGGGTCAGAAAGAATTTTTATTCGTTTATTTTTTTTTAAAGAAATTAATACTTTTATTCAGCAAGGATGCATTAAATCGATCAAAAGTGACAGTAAAGACATTTATAATGTTACAAAAGATTATATTTCAAATAAATGCTGTTCTTTTGAACTTTCTATTCATCAAAGAATCCTAAAAAAATAATGTACACAAATATTTTGTACAATTGTTTTATTTCGTAACAAGTGACTAAAATAATGACATATAGCCTGACAACATCTCATTTGACAGCAGATCCTGAATCAGGATAACGTGTTTGTCTTTACTGGAACTGCGTCTGACAGAAGAGTCAACAGTACTTACACGTTTTTCAACTCAAAACGACCCTTTTTTCTTGTGACCCAGTTTTGGATTTGCAACCCACCAGTTGAGAAATACTGCTCTAGGCTATGTACATAACTGTTTGTGAAAATTGTTTCAATAACTGGTTCAGATAATTTACATGGATGTTCTTGGTGGGACGTACGTTCCTGAAGCTGCCATACTGAGCGGTACGATTTCTCCCATTCATGTACGAGTGGACCATTTGTGCATCATACAGTCTCTGATCATATTCTGCCAAATCATATGATGCTAATAAGATTGCCTTGCCATAATAGAAAACTTAATATAATTATAATAATTAGGAAATTGCATTACTGGCTCCAGTCATCCCAGTTTATTTATTTTTATGTTCATTATAAAGGAATGCTCTATTTGAAGGGGGAAATTCTCTCTCTAAAATCATCTTATGCATTTTATTTGCCCTTCAAAAAAATAAATGTAAAAAATAAACATATATATATATACTACCAGTCAAAAGTTTGGAAACGGTAAGGTATTTAATCTCAGGGATGCAAACAGGTTAGGGGGGAAAAAGGTGAGAACATTGAACGGGGCGGGAATTTTTTTAAAAAGTTATTTGCTTTCCATGCTCATTTGTAGTTACTTTAAGGGATTTTTTTTTTTTTTTTTTTTCATTTATTTTTTTATTACCCTATATGTCCAAAACTGTAATTTTTCACGAAAAAATTAACATATTGTTGCAACATTTTACCAAAATCAACATTTGGTTAAAATCTCATGTTATAAAAGACAAAGTGCTATGCAGGATATTTTAAGACAATATTGGCTGATTAGATGGCAATAGTGTTTGCCACATCTCAGACCTCAAATACATAAAATATCACCCATTATAGACATGGTTTTTAAAGTAAAGAGTAAAGGAAACACTGTACAGTACATATTGAAACAAGCAGTTCTTTACTTACTAGGTGACCTATTTATCTCAAAAAGGGGAGTTCTTACTGAAAGGTGAGTTTGCATCTACGATATCTGCGTCAGATTTTTTGTTTTCTAAGAATTGTGTGAGAATGCGATGAGTCACAATGTCTAGATGAGAGTTTACTTATCTGTCTGCATGAAATGGAAAGGTCATGTGGTTTGGGGGTCTCATGATGTTGTAAGAATTACTGCCATCTATTGGCTAAGAGTTGTATCTGCTTCATTATTCCCACTGTGCTTCTGTTCCTGGATTGCACTCTGTTCACAACTTTACCTGAAATAACTAGTAGACCTGAAATGAAATACCATACCATATAAATTGTTTTATTGATACTTTCTCATGTTCTATATCTTTAGGAACTTGGCTGCTATTCAAGACCGGGAGATCTGCTGCTACTCGATTTCCTGCAAAGAGAAAGATAACATTGGTAAGTAATGTTCCATGAGGATGAGCTGAGTTTGCTGTATGATGTTTCCAGTCTGCTATACTTACATGGCTCTGTTATGTCCTCACAGACATTACACTTCAATGGCTAATCCAGCACTCAAAGTCAAGAAGAAGCTGAAAGTGTCTTCAGAGGGCCCACTGTCTATCCGCTGCCATGTTCCTCTCACACCGCATCCTGCTCACTTTGTGAAACTGTACAGTTCTTCATACCGCTCCCCTCACACTACCCTGCTCGTCTACTCCCGTAATTCTTCACAAGCTCCTCCTCCCAAACTGCATCAGTCATGTCAATGATACATCAGTCGCTAAAAGACGCTAGCCTACAGAATGAGTTCCTCCACCTCTTACGGCCTGCTGTCAGATGAACATTATGGATTCATGGTTTTGCAAATCCCCACAGCTCCAGTGGTCTCCAGTTGGTGTTTCCTGGACAAATCTATTGAAAAACTGAGAAGAATCAAAACTTTAATATAGTGTTAAGCCTTATTTTCTCTCCAGTCTGTCAGGTTATGCTCATGAGAGTGTGTAATATCATTTGGACTGTTGCTTTTATTTCTTGCCATTTCTCTTTTCCCCCCAAATCGTCTCTTGAGAAATCTGTAATATTTAAATGAGGAGCAATCTAGTAAATAAACAGCTCAGCAGAAATGATGATCAGAAAGATTTTTACAGCAGTGAGTGTACATGTATTAGAGAGGATGAATGTTTTGCTGGTAAAGGTTTTCATTTAGCTCAATGAAGTCTTGAATTCTGTTCATGAGCTGAGAGAGAGTAGGTGAAGTTAAAGTGCCTTGTGCAGCGTACCTGTCCCTCAAGCTAAACAGTATACCGGGTGTGCCTGCCTGGAACTAGATTGGATAAAGACAGCTTACTTTGAACTGCAAGAACCGAAGGCATGCTTTTTAAGGTAGATTATTGTACTGTTGTCATTATCAACTAAATATTTGTGAAAAGAGGCAAATGTTGGAAACCCCACTATTATAAATGCACTTTTGTAAATACAGTGAACCAATAAATAGATTGTCAACATGTAGGAGGAATACTGCATTGTTGTGGCTGATTTCATTTTATTTATTTTTTTTATCATGTTGTGGTCATTCAAGTAGTCATATCTAAAACTAAGCATTGACATTATACAGTACATCCTAAATATGCTATCTCAAGTTTTCATATTTCAAGTTATAAAAGTGCAGAATTTTTTTTTTTTTTTTTGTATTTCAGACAGCTAATACTGAAAACAACAAAAACTGCTATTGCTATTTCCATTTAAATTCAATCTATAACTTGTTCTCAAACTTTTGATTTAAAATTTTTTAGTTTTCATAAATTCTTTGTAGTTATTAAAAACAGTTAAAAGTGCTATTACTGTTTGCATAGTTTCTAGTTTACATATATCAACATTTTATTTAATGTTAACACAACATTCTAATACTGCTACTATTAATAAAATAATTTAAATTAAAAAAATGTAAAAATATAAGTATTTCACAATTTATTTATTATAATATACATTTTTAAAAAAATCTTTTTTTTTTTTTTTTTTTTTACCAGTATCATTTAGTATTATTATTAGGTCTTAGTAGTAGTGGAGGTGGTAATGGTTAACTAACAGTTGTTACAACTAAACATTAGAGATAAGACTATGTACACCGTCACATCACACATGTGATTTTCTCATTGGCTTAGAAATGCAGGGATGCTTTTATTTTAGCTGCCACGACATCTCCGCTGCTTACTGCTTGTGTGAGTAACGCCTATATCAACTATTCGCCCTCTCCCTCATGACGTTGGCGGTGGCTGACCAATCAGCGTTGAGGATCAGGGAGGGGCTGGTTTGTTGACAGGAAGTGTGTGAGAACTGAAAGCAGGAGGAAAACTGTTACTTTTGCGCTTCGGTAAGTCGCAACGTCGAAGTAAATTATGACTTTTAAGGCCGACAGCAGGCAAAGATGCAATGGAGGTCAATAGTCGTGGGTCTTCTTGTTTTGAGAGTGCTGCTGAATTGCGCGGTGTGGCTAGTGTTTGGACTGGGACCCAGCTGGGGCTTTGACTTCCCCATTAAATTCACGTTCAACTTGCATAAAATTGAACTTCTCAATGATGGCGAGAGAGCTACCGTCAAAACTAACGCCTGGCCACAGCATATGTACGACCACAGAAACCCTCAAGCAAAGACCTGCTCCAAGATTAATGGGAATTCACCAAAGAAATCCTACCTCAGCTTCTTTCAGGAGGGCAGAGATGAATATGACAGAAAGTACAGCTCCTTCCCTGACGCGCTGAAAGTGAAGATGAGGGGAATGGCACGAGACATGTTTTATTTCGGATATGATAACTACATGAAGTTTGCCTTTCCAGAGGATGAACTGAACCCTATAGCCTGTGAAGGTCGAGGGCCTGACGTGCTCAACCCGTAAGTTACTGACTAATCCATAGCAACCTTTAAAACGTCTATCTAATGTTTCATGAAACCACACACACACCTTAAAATGTGCTGTAAAATGTCATTATCCTTGCTCTGGGATCTTTTGATATCTGTATGAACTGTGTATATGAATATATTCATCTACAATTTTCAGAGTTTCTTTATTACGTTTGCTTCCACACATTGTTCTGGTAAAGAAGTTCCCTGTGAATCAAATGCACGTGTTCCAAAATATGTTGCTAATCAAGCTTTTTCCTTTAGTCAGTTGATAACAGATGAGTAACAAGTAGAAACTTTTTAAGTCAGCCCCAAGGTCTGTGGGTAGTAGACCTTTTAAAGGGATAGTTCACCCAAAAATTAAAATTTTTTCTCAAGTTGTTCCAAAACTGTTTGAGTTTCTTTCTTCTGTTGAAAACAAAAGATATTTTGAAGAATGTTGGTAACCAGACAGTTGACGGTAGCCATTGACTTCAATAGTAGGAAAAAAATACTATGGATATCAATGGCTACCATCAACCGTCTGGTTACATTCTTCAAAATATCTTCTTATATAACAGAAGAAAGAAACAGGTTACACAATTACAGGTTTGGAACAACTTGAGGGTGTGTAAATGATGACAATTTTCATTTTTGGGTCAACTATCCCTTTAAGGCACGGAAAAGGAGAAATATCTTTCATATCCAGCACCATAGATTTTTTTTGGTTTTATTTACCCAATGCATTTGAATAATAACAGCATATCAAAAACTAATGGATCTAAGGATATATTTGCTTGTGTGTTTTACCTAGGTCAAATATCAACATCAATGATGTCCTTGGAAACTACTCTTTGACACTCATCGATGCTCTTGATACGCTGTTGGTAAGTCGGCCTCTTAAACAGATGACTTAAGGTTAAATCAGTTCTATTTAATCCTCGAGAGTTAGAAATAATTAGTTAACACTGATAATTGCACAAGCCTTCTAATTTTAAATTTGTTTGGTTTTCATACTATTAGTAAAGTATGATTTGTGATTTTGTCTAATTTTGCAACAAAAATCAGCTGAACTGCTCAATAGTATAATCTTCTAAAAATAAAATAATGTGAACCCTTCTGTTTATAGTTCTAAAATCCAGCAAAGGGTTCCCTCCCAAAGATGCTGGTTTATGATTTATGAGTAAAATAAGGTCTGTGGTTTGTGTTACTTAAAAAGACATTCACATTTTGTCTACAATATAAATTACAGTCGTTTTTTTTTTAAACTTGCTAAAATTCGTTTTGGTCATGTTTCATGAATAAGGCCCATTCGAAATCCTTCACTACAAGAGGGAGTAGCAGCTTTCTGTGTATCCCAACAATCAACCTTTAATTTATCTGCACCTACGATTAACTTTGAGTTATCTATTTAAATAAAAATCCACATCAACAGATGTATGGCCTCATCTTAATAAACTGTCTTGTTCGAGGACTATTAAATTACAGATAATCTCAGGAATTCCTCACTTCCGTGTCACCTCAGCATTGATGCATAATGTACTCCCATGTTTGTTTTTCCATTTCTGCAGGTGCTTGGAAATGTGACAGAGTTCCATCGAGCTGTTAAGCTGGTGATTGAGACGGTCTCTTTTGATAAGGACTCCACTGTTCAAGTCTTTGAAGCCAACATTAGGTGCAGTATTTCTCTCTTTTATTCAGTCTGTAAAAAGTCGATTAGTCAATAAAGGAAATCTATCCATTCTCATTCAATCATTGTATGGAAATAAGAAGTGTGAACATTCTCCTTTTTTGTTCTATGGATGAAATAATGTTATAGAGGTTTGTCAGGTTTGTGTAGAGGCTGATGTGTTACTCATTCTATTTACACTTCAAAAAAAAAAAAAGTGAAAAATGTGTTCAAAATGGCATCTTTGTTGTTAACCACCTATTTCTGCACAGAGGAAGTAACTGAAATTATTGTTCCTTTTTCAGAATCCTTGGTGGTTTGATCTCAGCCCATATTCTGCTGACTGACCCACGGCATCCATTTGGGGACGTAGGGCTGAAGGGCTATGACAATGAGCTGCTGCACCTGGCACATGACCTAGCTGTTCGACTGCTACCTGCCTTTGAGAACACTAGCACAGGCATCCCCTATCCCAGGGTCAGGCCCACTTACATAGAGCTATTTTAGAGACATGGCCCAATTTTTGCTGCATTTGACATTTGTATCTTACCATCTTTTTGTGCAGGTGAATTTAAAGAAAGGTGTCCCTCCTGACAGCATTAATGAGACGTGTACAGCAGGGGCGGGCTCTCTGCTCGTGGAGTTTGGCATTCTTAGCCGTCTGATTGGTGACTCTACATTTGAGTGGGTCGCCCGGCGGGCTGTTAAAGCTCTGTGGAACTTGAGAAGCAATGAAACTGGGCTGTTGGGTAAGTGGTTTTAAGTCTGTAGTCCTTCCTTAGAAAATGACTACAGGCTACAGACCTTTTCTTTTTCTTTTGTTTTGGATCTAGTATCTTTTATTTGTGATCACATGTCTTTGTCTGACCAGTGATGATACTTTTTTCTCTTTTTCAGGGAATGTGGTGAACATTCAGACTGGTCAATGGGTGGGAAAGCAGAGCGGTCTTGGTGCCGGCATGGACTCATTCTATGAGTACCTCCTCAAGTCTTACATCTTATTTGGAGAGAAAGAAGATTACAGGATGTTCTCTGCAGCTTACGAGAGCATTCAGAGCCACCTGAGAAGAGGGTGATTATAAACATGTGCATGTGTGACCACAGCTGCTTGTGGCTGCAGTTTTAGCTTCCAAAGACCAAAGGAGTTTGCATGTGGGTCTCTAACCACCTGCAGATAAAGTGTGTCACCTGGAATCTGTGGTTGTTTGGCATGATTTGCAGCCAATGAGTGTATTGCTTGCAAGTTAATTAATTATAAACATTCTTGGATGTGAGTGCATCATTCAGATTAAGGTCTAGACCGACATTTTAAGGTTTTTATTAATTTTTTGTAGCTACATAGATATACAGAAGTTCTAGCGTGACATCTCGCACCTCAGGGTGTGCATTAATGATTTCTTATTATTAAACTGTTATAATGCTTTTGTTGACAAATCCTGGTTCTAATTGTGCACATTTTTTTTTTTTTACCTTTTACAGAAGAGAGGCGTGTAATGAAGGAGAGGGTGACCCACCTCTCTATGTGAATGTGAACATGTTTAATGGACAGATCATGAACACATGGATTGACTCTCTGCAGGCATTCTTCCCTGGACTACAGGTATGAACTGTCTTAATTGTCTCCTGCTTCTCTTTCAATCTCTCTATTGTCTTTATATCATCTAATTACAGTACTAAATACAGTCTAGCCTTAGTTCTTTAGTCAAGAAAAAAAGTTCTAAAACCTGGCATTATTACATTATTATAATAAGCAGGAATATACATTAACGTTCAAAAGTTTGGGGTCAGTTAGTTTTTATTCATTTATTTTTAATACTTTTAATAATCAAGGATGCATTTAAATTGATGTAAAGTGACAGTAAACACTTTTACATTAATACAAAAGATTTCTATTATTAAATATATGCTGTTCTTTTAAACTTTATTCATTAAAGAATCCTGAAAAAAGTCAGTTTCCATAAAAATATTGAGCAGCTCAGTTTTTAACATTGATAATAAAATATAAAAATATAAACGTTATTTTAAATCGTAATAAAATTTCACAATATTATTGTTTTACTGTATTTTGATCAAATACATGCAGCCTTGGTGAGACTTCTTTTTATAAACATAAAAAAAAAATTGTACTGACCTCAAACTTTTGACAGGTAGTATATACAGGGCTCCAGACTGCAACCTTTTTTTCCTGCCTGTGCAACTAAAAATATTTTTAGAGTGATGCAACCACCACGTTGCCCAACTGACAAGAGCTGCCATTTCTGTTGCATATGAAAAACATCAAAGAAACAATGGTACATTTTTATAAGAGTAGAATATTTACATTTTCCCTATAAAAATGAAGTTTTTGCACATTACTGTTGTTAATAAAAGTTAATTTTGTTTGCATCTCAGTTCATACTCTGTTTATTGGAAATTTGACAGTAAAACACTAACATGTAATATTATTAGTAACTGCACTTATTAATGCAAAACAATAATAATTTTATGATTAAATTTAGATTAAATTTTTGATTAAAAATCCCCCCAACTCCACCAAATCAGGTGCTGGTGCCACCATCTGTAGAATGTCTTAGTGGCATGAATGAAAACTTCCCCCCGAAAGACATCAAATAAAGAAATTGGTCTAACCATAGACTAGAAAGAATTCAAAGAAAATAGTCTAACCGTAATATGAAGCATTGCTTATAAATATGAAGGTTGAGGCATTACATTTACAGTAGATTTGTACGTTACATCATATTTAGGCTATAGTCATTTTCTTTTATGTGTAGTTTGCAGTGTTGAGCATTATAACCAATCACAACACACACGTTTCTGTTGAGCTTAGTAATGCATTGTCCAATCAGAGGTGTTGTGATTCATCACCGAGCAAATGCTGGTGCCATGAGGGTTGCACACGCTCACTGACTGAATTCTGAATCTGATCTCATGCGAATTCTCTCTGATCATCATAAACAACAAAATGCAGAAAAGATGCAATTAAGAGATTCATCTTGCAGTATAGACAGTTTCAGAGATTATATGGGGAGTTTTTGTGAAAGTGCATATCTCACAATTAGTCATGGAGGTCATGGACTGCTTCGGTATTCTTTGATCACTTTCTTAATGTAATAGCTATATTCCCAGTTTGAATAACCATTTTGTTTTCCATGTTACTAAAATTACCAATGGTAAGTCTTTTTTCTAATCTGTAAAAAGCAATAAACAAATTTATTAACTTGTTTTTAGCTTGTTTTGTCTTTAGCCAGAATATGATGTGCTTTTTCCCCACCAAAAAAACTTTGTCGACTTAATAATCATCAGTACAATTAATCAGAGCAATAATCAGCCATATTGATTTTGTCATGATATTGCAGCTTCACCCCTATAATGACTTCAGGTTTTTTGATGCAGCGTTTGTTCCACCTTTGCAGTGTAACAATGGCTTTAGTTGATGTTTGAAAAAAATGTCATTGGTAACAGTCTGTAGAATTGTGATTGATTAAAGTAACTGGTTAAATGTAGGTATTTGAACAACACAGATACACAGATCCAAGTAGTTAATTATAAAAACTTTTACAAAAGTAAAAAAAAAAAAAAAAATGTGTGTATTGTGCCGTTTGCTTAGTATGCATATGCGCCCTATTTATTTATGCCCCTTATTTCATCTAAAGCAGCTGTCTATGTATAACAAAGCAATTGTCTTAGTAATAAACCTTTTGATCTAATATGAAAATCCAACTGTTCAACTAGTTGAACGGTGTTTCAGTTAAATCTGTAGATACTACTTTACTCTAGCGCATACAGAACTGGACTTTGGACTGTTGAACTAAAACTAGACCTGCTGATAGCCTTTTTTCATTCAGTTCATTAACCAGGGTTTCTAACCAGGGACACATTTCTGTTGCTCAGGTTTTAAATGGAGATGTTGAAAACGCCATTTGCCTTCATGCCTTCTACTATGCAATCTGGAAGCGTTTCGGGGCTCTTCCTGAGAGATACAACTGGCAGCTTCAGGCCCCAGATGTCCTCTTCTACCCTTTAAGACCTGAACTAGTGGAATCCACATACCTGCTCTATCAGGTACAAACCTTTTCTAACAGCTGTTTTTGGATTATAACCAGATTTTTAGATTCTGCAGCATTACAGTACAATTAACGATGACCTTGTCTTTCTACAGGCAACCAAGAATCCTTTTTATCTTCATGTTGGGATGGACATTCTTGAAAGCCTTGAAAAAAATACTAAAGTCAGGTATGTGGATTCAAATGTCAGGAAGTAATTTTAATTGGAATGCTGGCATGTTCTCTCGACAGATGTTTTGTTTGACTACTCAGGTGTGGTTATGCCACTCTCCATCACGTGGTAGATAAGTCCAAAGAAGATCGCATGGAGAGTTTCTTCCTCAGCGAAACCTGCAAATACCTTTATTTGGTTAGTTGTCTGCTTCTATATGTTCTGTATGTAAACATGGTCAGTCAAGTTTATCAGTCAAACATTGTCAAGTTTCATACAGCTGCCATGTCAATCACTAAATTATATTTTACAATAATTCACAGCTCTTTGATGAAGACAACCCGCTGCACAAGTCTGAGAATAAGTACATCTTCACTACAGAAGGCCATGTAGTGCCTATAGATCAACGCTTCAGAGAGAAAAGTTGGGAAGAGCAATTCCCATGTGAAGAGCCCAACAAAGAGCCCCCAGCCAACATAAGCAACGTAAGAAATTGGTTTTATACACATTAACAGTCGTCCCATTTATGAATATAAATAGTAGTGACTCTTTGATCCCAGTGAATCTTTTGAGTCATTCATGAATGCAACGTCTTTAATCAGAAAGACTTTTTTCTTTTATTAAATTTGTTTAGGTGTAAATTCATTCAGTCAGCTTGTCCAGTCAATTATATGCTCCTTCACAACCTGCCCTTTATGTATATTTACTTAAATGCTGATTTTTCTCATGCTACAGACAAAAAAACACCAAAAAAAAAAAAAAAAAAAAAACAACCAACAAAAAAAGCAGTCACCTCATTTATAAAGGAAGGATTCAGTGCTTAGTAGTAAATGATGATTCATTTACTAAAAAGAGTTTCTTAAGACTGCACTAATAATGAAAATATGTAAATTAAAGGGGTCATGACATGGATTTTTTTTTTACGTTCTTTGAGGTTTATTTATGTTAAGTTTTTTTTTTAAAAAACATATATGCTTAAAATGTATTATTTTCACTCTCATTCTGACCTTCTGTCTGAAATTATCAGTTTTTAAGGGACGGCCCCTTTAGGGCTTGTCAGTAAATGGTTACTGTTATGATTGGCTAACGTCATTGCATAGAAAACTGTATCAACGCCCACTCGGTATTGCACATGAGTAAGTGTTTTGAAAACATCCATTTAAAACTGTAATTTACAGACAAAGCATCATACAATCATATTTACTCTTTGTGATGCAGCTGCTGTCAGATCCAATTCAGTTGGCTTCTTCATCTTTCAACAAAACTTTCTTTGCAAACTCTCCATTACACTGTGCCTCATTTCCAAAACAAAATGTTCCGAACAAACATAATCCTCTGATGCGATCCGGGACGCAATTAAAATAAACCATCCATTTTTTTCCGATGCTGGGATCCTTCTGAAGTCTGTAGAGAGATGCAAATGATCTGTTTATACTGGATGCGTCAAAGCAATTTTTTTTTTTCACTCTTCCGTTTGTCCTGTTGTCAACAGACTCAAGATACGCATCTGTATAATGTATTCAGTGTAGAGGTCTTCAAGGGTCCAAAAATTCGTACCGACCTGGACCCGAGTATTATTTTGAAAGTTGGACCCGGACCCGTGCAGAACCGAGAAATGCCATAAATCTACTACCCGGAACCAACGCGGACCCGTCTATTATTTGAAAGCTGGACCCGAACCTAACCGGGAAGACACAGACCCGACCGGACCCGATCGGCACATAGGTCTATTCCACAGCAAATGGCTATTAATAAGTCAATAAACAAGTTGCAAAAATAAAACGTTTTGTCTTACCCATAGTAGCCTTCTCCCTTGTACCTGACTGTGATGCACAATCCTCCTTGCCAAGAAAGTTCCATCCATGTTATTCCTCTCTTGCCGATTGAAATGCTTAATCCACTCGTTATTCCAGCTTTAAAAGTCCACTTGCTGTCACGATGACAAATGCGACTTTGCAGTTTTGCATTTTGTTATATCTCGAGTCAACTCGTATAATAAAATAATTTGACTGTTTGCCCTTTTGAACTATAATAACGATTGCTTGTTCAGCTGACGTTAGCATTACTTATTTGTGATCATTTCTGTGCTCTCTGAGCCGAGTCTGACCAAAATTTTAGATAAGACGGTTCATTCATAAAAATAGGAGAAGAAAGTGGGCTCGCTTGAGACTGCACATGCGCGTTAGCTGGAGCAACCTGAAACATAAGCTTTTAAACGCATTTTTGAGCGTCATAGAAAACATTCATGTGATAGTTCATCTCAGATTTTGTTGCTGATTTGAAATATATTATTTAAATGTGAGTGTGCAAGGCTGCAAGCAGTTTCTGAGATTTGAAGTTTGTTTGCATTACTGTTGCACACAATAGGAATAGGAAAACTTGAGGATCACCGTTCGCTTGCATTAACTCCGCCTGCTCTGCTTCTGATGGCTGGGGTCGCCTAATTTCTCGGCTCATACTTTGCAAGTTACAAAACACGCACAGCGCTGACTGACTCTGAACACGGCCGGGTGATCTCAGAGTCTGATTGGCTCGGGTATTACACAATGTTAAACAGACCTGGGAACCAAAGTAATAGATTGGGATCCGACCCGGACCCGGCTGACCATTTAAAATATAGACCCGAACCCGTATGGGTCCCGGGTCTCGGGTACTCTTTGTAGACCTCTAATTCAGTGTAGACCAATGCGACTCAGTGCACCGCAACACTCATCTGGTATAGGCAAATGTCAGTCGTTAAGCAACTGAATGCCAGTGGGCGGGGCCTATGGTGTGATGATGTGTATATAGATTTGTCGATGTCTTGCTCTGGAGGCAGTCATATGCAAATGTATTTGCCTGTGTGACATCACAGATCCTGCAATATCAACACGAGCCATTTTTGGAGCTTAATAAATGCCTTGTTTGTTATAAAGAGGACATTTTAAGCTCTGAAACTTGCAGAATGTTTTAATGGTACAAAAACCTTGCCTAAAGGCAAATTTGATTTGCCATGTTATGACCCCTTTAATTTAGTTTTTTTTTTTTTTTTTTTAATTAATGAATTACAATCAGCCATTACCAGCTTTGTTTTTGTTTTCTTTGTTCAGCTTCTTAGGGCACATTTTCAGATCTGAAAATATAAACAACTCATTTAAGTTAAAAACAACATTTTAATGTTGTTCAAAGTGTTTAATCTGGTATTTTGTCAGGGACATTATGAAATCTTGAAAGTGGTCATAGAAATAAGAATGACATATTTTCATTTGTCCAATAGTGTGAAAGGATTCCTGAAGAGAGACGTTACGGCCTTCCTCTAAAGAGCATTTACATGAGGCAAATAGACCACATGGTGGGGCTGTCCTGACATCAGTACTGCCCCCTGGAGGTCTCAACACTTACAAACCCCCTGGAGGGGTTCAGTAACTCTCCGATCAGAGAACTTTAGAGTCTCTTTTTGCACATGGAGTGGCAAGGTATTTGGTCAACAAATCAACCAGTATGTTTTGTTGTGGTGTTGTATTTTTTTTTTTTTTTCTTTTCCTGTGTGTGTGTACACGGAAGTGTCATTCTTAAGCTGGACTGGGTTTGGTTACATTCAGATCCAGCTAGCAGAGTCCACAGCATAAAAAAAAGTACATTCAGGGAAGTTTGACTCTTCAGAATCATAAAATCCATCGCAAAACTGTTTTTTTATTCATAGGGAAAGATCGGCTTCTGCATTGTTCATCGAGTGTTTACACTCAGTGTGTTACATGTTTTCTTCAGTGCCATGTTTTATGAAACTTGACCTAGTATTATAAAGGGCTCTAATGGTTTGAGAGATGGTATGAATGTTTCAGGAACAAGCTCTCAAATAAGCTTTATACTAGAAAAATACTTGTTTATCCAGTATACGCCTTTCAGGAACATGCACAACAGATGGGCTTCATTTATTACAAATCAAACTGCATTCTAATGACTTTTTTCACTTTGCAATATGACACATTCTTCGTTTCTTCATTGTTCATTTTGCGCCTTGGTTTGCAAGGTGTAGAACACTGTGGCCTATTTTTATAGTGCATTGCATGATTTCATATTTCCAGCTGTACCCATTCTGTTGTTGCTGTCGGTGTATTGTGATAAAATTAGAAAGGTCATGTAGCATACATGTTTGGTAAGTTTAAAATCTCCACTTATTCATGTATTTTGACAGAGCAAACCTCATATAATTTGGTACATTTCGCACAGCAGGTCGAGGAAGTGCCGTAGATTCTCTCTCAATTAGGTCTGGACAACTAGTAATTAGTCTCCACTCCTATTTTGTGTGTAAACAAACAGGCAAACATTTACGTGCTACAAAAATGTAACAAATCTTGGACCAAATATTACATTTAACAAAAAAAACAAAAAAAATGTGCCTTTAACAAATTTCATTTTCATTTTTCTTCAGTCCTCAGGATCAGTAGTTTGCCATAATGCAGTCACTCAGAGGTGATATGCATGTAATGTGTCAGTAACATTAACTTTTTCTCTTTTAATGCTTAAATGTTGGTGCATATATGTTTTCTGAACAAAAGTCGAAATTAAGGGATTCAGAGTATGATCAGCATTCTTATGAGAGAAGAATTCATTTCGTTGGTATTACAGATTATAATTTTCTTGGAACGTATGGAGTATACTCTCAGTAATTAGGGGTTGATATTTATTCAGATTTGTTTTTATCAAATACAAGTATTCTAATTAAAGTTGATTAGATTAATGTTGATCTGCTTGTTGATTTTATTGTAATTTAACCTTTAGTCCAAAGAGACGAAGGTGGATGTCTACACTGTGCATTTTATCAAATCAAAATTAAAACCATGACTTGGCGAAACTGTTTGACAGTCTAACATGATTGAGTTGAAAATAGAATCTTTTTCACATCAGCGAGTGATACTCAGACTACAGTCTTTCTATTAAGCACAGTTTAAACTGTATATTTTTTAAGTTGTATTGAATCCCCCCAATATTTTAATATAAATGTTTTGAATATTTATAACACTGTAATACAAAGCCACTGGAACAGATCCATTAATAAACCTGAAGATACTGGTGTTCAGGGGCACCCCATAAATAATTTAAATAATATATTTTTTTATATAATTAAACAAAAATAAAGTGTTTTTATTATATAATTTATATTTATTATTAAAATTATATTTTATTATATTAATTATTGTTATATCTTTAAATGTGTATATATGTGAATTAATAATAATAAAATCTATATTAATAAAACAAATAATTCTAAATGAAATTAATGTTATGGAATGTGTATATGCTAGGAAATAAATTATAAATTAATATAATAAATATAAGTTAAGTATAAATCAGTAAATTGATGATAAAATGTATATACAGTACTGTGCAAAAGTCTTAGGCCACCGTTTTAGCAATGATATTATGACCATATATAATTATTTCTCAGTGTCTTTATTAGAATATAACCAGAAAATACAGTAAATTTGTACAGCTTTTATGCTAAAGTGGCAAGTATTTAGTGACCTCCCCGTACACTTGAGCAATAGCAGGAACCAGCTCTCTTAAACCTAAATGGGATTGAAAAGTACTGGAAGGTCAAGAAAACTTTAAAAATCTGATGAGAAGTTTCTCCGAGTTTCATTTTTGAGAAAATGGAAGAAGTATAAGAAGTCACACTAAATACTGATTTTTGTTTAAAGAAACAATTTTGTTCATTTTTTTTTTTTTTTTTTTACATTTTGTTTACATATTTCCTGTATTTTCTGTTTGTATCATAATAAAGAGACTAAAAAATAAATATGTATGCTCATTAAAACATTGCTAAAACAACAAAGCTGGTGGTGGCCTAAGACTTTTGCACAGTACTGTAAATATAATCAATATTTATTAATAACATACTATATTATGTAGGCACACCCGATCATCCCATCATCAACCAGGACACTTAAAGGACAAACACATCAGGTTCAGTCTTTTCTACAGAAGCTTTATTCATTCAATTTACATTTACATGGATGTTTATGGTTTTGCAGTCAGTTGTGCCCTTTTAATCAGTATTCGCTGTTGTAATTTAATCAATTCATTCAAACATTGTTCTTTGTCTCAGAGCTAGCTAACCGTACTCCTGAGCTAAGCATCTTACTGAAATAAGATTACAATCTATCTTTTCATCCAAGTCATCCATCTTACATAGAGATTCTGATCATGGGACATAACATGATATAACCCCTCTGTAAATAACAGAACTTTGCATCCCAGTAAAGTTTTCTCAATCAGCTTAAGTATGAACTTTATACAGTTAGTAACTGCTATAATATATAACTGAAATACTCTGGACTCCATAATGTGCTCTTGCAAAACATTATGCTGAAGTGCATATGCAGGTGTTTCAGAAGTTTCGTTATTTGGTTTGCAGCTGCATGTAGTTGCAAATCTACAGGATAGATCACTGCGAAAAACTAAATAGGGCCAAACCCCAAACACCCCTCATAAGAGCCAGGTCTTCAAACAGGGTGATGCTGCATGTGTTGTTATATATGACTTTCTGCTATGAATATGTATTAGGCTCTGATATTTAATTAAATGCTGAGTGTTTAATCAAATGTAGATCCCAACTGCAGCAATATCATTTCTTCTTCTAGATGCAATCAATTCAATTCCCTTGTGTGTGTGTATGTGTGTGTGTGTGGGTGTGTGCGTTGGAGAATTCCTCATTACCCAGGGAGGAAAACGAGAAGGGGCAATGGGTCAGTATTGGGTTTTGTTGATTAAGCCACTCTATAAAAGAAGAATGACATTTTAATTATGCATGTATATGCTAGAACAACATAATGCAATACTTATCATATTATATTACTATTACAATATATTCACCTCTTCCCACAAATGGCTTGTTTAGAAGAGACCGCAGTCTTTGAGATTTTCTTTGATGATAATGTCTGTTACAGCATCAAACACAAACTTGACGTTCTCTGTGTCTGTGGCACAGGTCATGTGGGAGTAGATTTCTTTGACGTCTCGTCGCAAGTTCAGATCTAAGAACTGCACCTTGATGTAGTTACCAGCATCCTCAAAGGTGTTGGGACCTAAGAGAGGTATGCATTATATTTTTAGCATAGTTTTGCATATCATACCACAGAAATAGTAGCCTCATTTTGACATTTGGTTCTTAAGAATTAGAAGTGTTGTTCCATGATATATCCCCACTGAAAATTTGTTGATGTTCAGTTAATGTCATTTTTAAGAACATGTATGTTAAAGAATCAAGCTTTTTGTTTCTGGTTATATTGATGCTGTTTTTAAGTCTCACCATCATAATCAGGGAAGCACATGCTCAGATGAGCTTTCTTGATCTTCTCCAAGAAGACATCCTTCTTGTTGAGGAAGAGCACAATGGATGTGGTGGCAAAGTAACGGTGGTTACAGATGCTGTTGAACAGGTGGAGACTCTCATGCATTCGGTTCTTTGGTTGAAAGTACAGGACAAACAGGGTTTCTGTTACTAAAATGCACTAAAGTAATACTGTAGTTCATGTAAAACTTCTAGTTAGGTTAGTTAGTTTCATTCTTGGACCACAAATGGAAATTTACCACTTCATCATCCTCCACCAGCACCATGTCGTATGCGCTCAATGCAGCGATGAAGATGATACAGGTCACACCTTCAAAGCAATGGATCCACTTCTTCCTCTCTGAACGCTGACCACCCACATCAAACATCCTGCAGAACAGGAACATCAGTTAATATGACATTGGTGTCCATTCTTATTCAGTTGTTCTTGAAACTTTTACATTGTTAAAAATGTTTTTTTCTCGCTTTGATTCTTGAGATGATGATGGTCGTTGGGCAGTTTAACTTTATGCCATTGTCATCATTGAGGAGGCTCTTTGTATTTTAGGTGACTTTTAGTGTACCTGAAGTTGAGGTCCTTTAAGCCGAACTGGGTCTCGATGATACCGGTGGTCTTCACTCTTGATCGCAGGACATCCTGTTCAGTAGGGACATAGCCAGGTTGGATCAATCTCTCCAGGTCACTCAGATAGCTTGGAGATAGAGTAAGAGAATCAATACAATATTGTCCTATACTTAATATTTCAAAGATAATTTTGATCTTGGACATTAAAGCCTTGGTAACTGGTATTTAATGCTTTAAAAGACTAATTAGGGGTCCATACTATCCGGCAGAGTCGTTGAGCTGGTATTCGGAGGCCCTTTCAAAGCACGCTTGGATACCCGAGTCCTTCCACAACCTCAGGATGATGTCTGACAGCTCCTTGGGCATGGAGCCTTCCTCGATGGTGTCCGCTAAGTGCATCAGCCTCCTTCCATCATCCTGCAGAAAACAGGTAAAAAGTATTGTATCTAAAGGTGTTTAAGTATTAGCTGCTACACAAACGAAAGTGAGGAAGTGAGAGCTCTGTGATTTTAAAGGGATAGTTCACCCAAAAATGAAAATTCGTTCATCATTTACTCACCCTCATGTTGTTTCAAACCTGTATGAGTTTTTCTTTTGCTGATCACAAAACAAGATATTTTAAAGAATGATGGTAACCAGACATTTGACGGTACCCATTGAAGTCTATGGAAGTCAATGGGTCCCGTCAACTACTTGATTACCAACATTCTTTAAAATATCTTCTTTTGTGTTCAGCAGAAAAGAGAAACTCATACAGGTTTGAAACAACTTGAGGGTGAGGAAATGATGACAGAATTTTCATTTTTTGGGGGGTGAACTATCCCTTTAAATCCTGTATAATCCTTCATGATTTGATAGACATGAAAGAGACTATTAAAGAAAGAGACTATCATCCATGACTTCTCCTTATAATTTAATTTCGTAAATCCTTAAGTTATTACAAACAATTGTTTTGTTGTATAATCTGACAAATATGCTATCAAATTGCTTTCATTATGGTTTTGATGAAAGAACAATTGGCGGGAGATTTAAAAAAACAAAAAACAAAACAATGAAACACCTTAGAGTTATAGTACATTGTGTACTATATAGAGTGAATTCGGTTAATGTGGGACACCTACGCATTTTTACACAAGTCTGTTACATTTACCATATTCTAGCTATAGGTTGTTATATGTTTGAGGTATGTTTCTTAATTTATATTAATAATTTGATACAATGCACTTACAAACATGTTTTTACATTGTACTCAGATTTAAAAGTACCTACATGTTATTACATCTGTAATGAAGTCCTGATATTACATTTATAATTACAATGTTGACCCCTCAAAGCCTTAACCCATTAAACCAAACCTGTCCCTAACCTTACCCGTATCCCACTTCAATAGTGTTGGTAGCACTTTATTTTACAGTCCTGTTTCGCATGTGCATACTTTGTATTTATTGTAGTAATGACACTAACTGGGTAATAACTAGGTACTAACCCTGAAACTACCCCTAAACCTATAACCTTTACCCCTATAGTTACCTTGCATTACTCAGTACTTTCGTTGGTAAGTACACATACTGTAACAAAGCGTGCGATCTAAGTGTTTTGCAACACAACATGAGTTATTACCTATAACTAGGTTAGTACCTAGTTATAACCCAGTTATTGTAAGTACTATAATACATTTGTTTTGATGTAACTACATAGTAGTTAAACACTCCTGATATATTTTTGCACAAGGTGGATGGGCAATACTGTGGTACATTGGTAATACAATGGTATTCATTTACATTACATTTACATTTATGCATTTGGCAGACGCTTTTATCCAAAGCGACTTACATTGCATTATACTATACATTTGTATCTGAGTATGTGCAATCCCTGGGATCGAACCCATGACCTTGGCATTGCTAGTGCCATGCTCTAACCACTGAGCTACAGGAAAGCCTAGGTGTAACATAGGATAATCATTCGGTACTCTGGTATTACCCTCTGATATTATCATTGTGCTATGGTGTCACCAACTGTATATTCCATACTGTAACCTTTTATTTCTGTAAATGGCTAATGAATGCTGTAGAGCACCTGTGCAGAAGCATCTCCATAGGAAATGTTGAGTGTGGTCATGGCCCTCACAATGGCCAGGATAGACTGCAGGGTGTTGCTGTAGATGATGATAATGAACTCCATACACTCTTCAACGGAGTAACCATCTTTGTGAATAATTCTGTGATGGAAAATAATTGACAATTAATTTATGTAGTTATTAATTGGTTATGATAGAAAAGAGCACTTAATGTGAATCATTATTGAGGACAGTCTCATGTAATCCAGTTCATTGTATTTTCATACGTTTGTTTTCTCAGCACTTACTTCATCTGTTTGACGATTGTGCTTTTCCCTGACTCACCAGCACCTGAAAGGAAAATGGTAATGGATAATTAATTAAGGTTATTTAATTCATTCATTCAAATATACATCATTACTCCAGTTTTCAGTGTCACATGATCCTTCAGAAATCATTCTAATATGCTGATTTGCCACTCAAGAAACATTTCTTATTACCATGTTATGTTTAATATTTAATATCTTTGTGGAAACAATGATATATGTTTTCAGGATTCTTGATGAATTCAAAGAAGAGAACAGCATTTATTTGAAATATAGAAATTTTCAACAACATACTTTTATAATATAAAAGTACTGTCCATTTTGATTAATTTAATGTGTCCTTGCTGAATACATTTTTTTTTTATAAAAAAAAAAAAATAATCGTAATGACCTGACCCAAACTTTTAAACTGAAGTATATGAATTATATATCTTTTTCCTGTGATATGCGACTCAGTCGCTTGAATTTTGTGAAGTTAAAATTCCAGACTGCTATAGTAGACTGTTCAAGTTATGCTATAAAGGGGAGAAATAAACATCATGAGACCAAAGTTATGACAAACTCTATCAGTGTTTTGAAAGGATTTCATGGAGAGTATTAATAACATTTCTGAAATTATGTGCTCAATTATGAGCAGACTGATTTGACAGTAAAAATCTCAGCGCTGTATTCTGCCAAAGTGAGTGTGATGGGAATTGGTTTCTGTTTGTTTAAATCTGTCATCATGAAATCAGATTGTCAACCAATCCAGGGACCCCCAATATTAAAAAAAGCTATTTTTTAATCAGAATTTTCACTAAAACATGAATATATATATTTTTAAATGTTGTATATGTTAAATTTACAATATGTTGTACAGTACACAACTGAGCTCCAGGTCTGCAAATACCCGGATGAAAACTGTAGATCTACATTGAGTCAGTGTTTTGAGGGGTAAAACCTCAGTGGACCTCTGAGATTTGTCAGACTGTAGATGTTTGTTTAGAACAGTTGCACAGTAATATTTGATTTATTTTGGCATGCATAAGTGAATTAATGCCGGAATACATCCTTCTTCTCTCCTCTGTCTTTGTTTATCTTTTGGTGGATTACATTAAGAGGCTTGAGGCTTATTATTCTTGTCTTAAGCCCCTTCAAGCTTGATGTGCCATAACCCTGACCCACATCACTTCACGGACAAAGACACGGGCAGTTATGAATGTACATGCATACTTGAAAAATGTTTTGAAATTATTTAATTTAGATATTGAGATATAGAAACTTTTATAAACTATCTGGTCAGTTTTGTGTCTCCAGTTTATTTAGCACTACTTTGGTTTGAATTTCAGTTAGACAAATTTTGATTAGCTTATTTCTTGTATGTAAGCTTTAGATATTTAATATTCCTTTCATATCACAGCAAAGAAATTACATAAAACATAAAATGTAGTTCAGTCATTGCCTGTTTATTATGACGATTTAAATGGTAAGGCTATACAACGAATCTGCAATGTACCATTTTCCAAATCTAGCAAATTAGCTGTTCTTCATGTTTGGACTTGAACAATCATTTGAGTCCCCTCATGCGTTGTTACCTAGCAGCAGAAGTTTGACGGTCCTGGCATCTTTGTCGGCGTCCTCTTTCAGCTTTTTCTCTAGCTCCTTGGAGTGCTTCTCCTCTGCGCTCGCCCCGGCCCCCATACTGACTCTTGATTAGGAAAAAAGAAGTCCTTCTGGATAACCACTCGCTTGCACAGAGGCCTCCAGGTGCTGTCAACGATACAGCTCACACCTCGACTGGATCTTGGTGACCTGGTGAATTGTTTCGAGTCTTAGAGGGATTTTGGGGATGTCTCTAACCACCTGGGTTGGTGGGGCCAATGAAGAACAAGGACAGAAGGCATTCAAAGCATGGAGAGGTCATCTAACCTCAGATTTAGGGAGAAGGTGCTGCGCTCAGCAAAAGGCACTAAGCTGACCAGTGTCTTCACAGGCACATTAAAAAGGACTGTGTGAGTGGTGTAATGTGATATTATGAATGTTACAATTGTTTGTCATCAACCGATGCATGTTATGCTTTTCAAGAAAAGCCAAAGAAGACTGAGAAGTAAATGGGTCTCATGTTGCCTGCCATTGTTGTTTTCTCTCTCTGTATTCTGGTGAAAATATGCTTAATATCATGAAAGCAAATTGCATCTGTATGGCCTAAATTTTTGGCTTTTCAAAATAGGCAAAGATGTTTGTCATTTTATTAAAAAAAAAATAAAATTGAAGAAGTTCTACAATCTCCATGAGTAATTCTAATCTCACCTTCCCACTGTAGTCATCAGAATCAGTTCACCTTTCCCATGTAGTGTACACAGAGTGCAGCACAGCGTTTAAAGAGCTTTAGTCTTTTACCTGACAGCTCATTGACCCCAATCTGAAGATTGATACATTTTAATCCACAGGCATCACAGGAACACTTTCTTTGATGTACTTCATAAGTAGCAAATATTCACTTCAATGTATACCTGAAAGAACCATTAATGCAAGTAATGTTTAATTATATTATCACGTTTATCATGCTAAACATTTAGTTTAGCTTAAAAAAAAAAAAAAAAAAGAGTGCTAAGAAAGATTTCATTGGCTACACTGCAAATCAGCAGCTTCCTTAATCCACTTTTGGTGTAAAGTGAAGAAGCTATTGCTTTTTTATACACTAAACTCATGTCTTTTTCAATCTAACATTGACTGGGAATGAAAGGTTCAGACATAAGTACAGTATATACCCAATAACATTTATGAAGAAAGACCAACCTATATTTGTTATAAAATATATAACTTTAATTAGTCAACGACAATGATGGAAAGAAAACATAAAAATACATTACTATAACATTAACTGTTTATAACATCTAATTCTGGATCTTTTTCACATTAGAATATTCTAAAAAAAGACAAAAAAAAAGACAAAACAATGGAACAAACCACAGTGATGAATAATGTCTTACAAATGAAAGAAAAAAAAAAAAAACATTTACAACAACCATTTCACACAGCCCGTTTGCTGTGTTCTGAGAAAACACAACAGAGGTGAAACACACACATAAGGTAATTGTGCTTGATTCCATCACTAGTTCAACAAAGTCCTCTGTCTTCAGAAAACAGTCTCTCGCTCTTGCTCTCCATTCATTTTGTCAAAGACCATACAGCAACACAGCAACATATCCAGAATTTGACTACATATCTGTACAGTACAAATACAGTTCATGCAAACGCAAACAAGTTTAGTTCCAAATGATATAACGCTTCCAAATGATCACCTATTAAATGTTTTTTTGTTTTTGTTATTTTACATTAAATGTTTGGAGAGGTTCATATTTAAGATTCGCTTTAAAAAAAACAAAAACAATTTTAAACAATTCTGCTCTACAAAGAGATGGACAGGTTTTGAACCTCCAGCTTTTTGAGATTCTTTAGCGTGCAATAGTACATATTTATATAAATGAAAAGAACAAAACAAAAAGTGATGTACATACTGTACAGGAGGCTGTAATTAATAATAAACCAAATATATAACACACAGAAACGACTTTATATTTAACACACATTAGCATAGCAACATATGGAAGATCAAGAAGATTAAAAGATGTGTTTTTCAAAGTCTTTTGGGAGGTCACAGAATACTCAGATGCACCAAATATACGCCGAAATTCCTTTATTCGTACATCTGCAGAGTGAGAACACGTGCCCAGCTAAAAGAGTCAATGGAGTCCCATCATAGCTCTGGTATCAAAACATCCAGCGCAGTCAAACTGTCCATCAGGAGTTTCAAATGTCCAACTATCCGGTTAGTGGTATATACACGAAGTTTTATGATAACAGTCGCAATATGTTTTATGATGTGAATACCATTGTAATAAATATATTGGAAGGGAAGTACAATGATAACAAAATATTTGCACAGATCTATACACAAAACTTTTTTTTTGCTCTATTTCCATACAAAGATATCCACAGAATCTAACTATGTACAGCCTACAATAAATACTATGCATTTTCAAAAACGTATTGTTTATTTTCTCCTCGGCCATAATGGTTGCAGGTATACGTTGAATATTTTGTGTGTAATGGCAGTCAGAGACTTTGAGGTCCACCTCAAGTCTGGCAGGGAAATCTCCGTTTGGATGGAGTGGGATGTTTTTCCCTCTCATGTCTCAGCCATGCTGCTCTGCTCCTGGTGGTGTCTCCTGTTCCGCGGCTTCCGTAGGTCCTTCTGTATTTCCTTGAGGTCCTTCTTCTTGTGTGCATTGGCTAGGGGGTCATCCCCCATCTGCCAGTAGTCCTGGCAGTACTGGTTGATGAGGCCCATCTCTGGTTGGCTGAGGATGGTCAGCAGGTCTTTGTACTGCTCTGCGCTGGGCGTCCAGGCGCTGGACTGGAGAGGCGGCGCAGGGGGAGCGCTGGATTCAGTCTGGATGGTGTTGACGGTGCGGGCGGAAAGAACCATTAGCTGAAGTTTGACCAGCGTGTGCTTGAAGTTCTTCTCGGTGGAGGTGCACTGGTACTCCCCTCCGTCAGACAGCTGGAGAGAGCGCAGGAGGAGACCCTGCTCCGTGCGAACAATGCGCCCGTCAGAACGGATCTGAAATACATGGGTTGTTGAAAAATAAGGAACAAAGATTTTAGGTTAAAATCTATATTAATGAGAATTCTCTTAATTCATTGTGTCAATTGTGAATTTGGCTACATATCTGTACTGTACAAATACAGTTTATGCAAATGAAAACAAACCCCCTAAAGTTAGTTCCAAATGATTTTACGCTTCCAAATGATCATCTGTTAAATGTTTGGAGGTGCTTGCTTGGACTTCTACAAAATGTGAATTTTTTTTTTTTAATTTTGTAACTGGTCAAATTCTACTAGCATGAGGTCATAAAATTCAATAATTATATATATATATATATATATATATATATATATATATATATATATATATATTTTTTTTTTTTTTTTTTTTTATTTATTTGTTAATTACAATTATTATTATTATTTACATTTTTTTATATTTGTTTTGTAAGAAGTATATATTTTCTAATTAATTTTAGAAATAATTTTGTTTAAAAAAAAAAAAAAATATATATATATATATATATACACACACATTTATAAAACGGTTAGTTCCTGTTCTTGATTCTGATCAACACGGCTATGACCGCTTTACCTAACGGTTCTGTGTATCACTACACAACACCCTTAGCAACCACTCTTAGCAACGTCAACTGTATGTTCTCAATTGATATTGTTCATTGAAGCTTACTGTATTATGTAGAAGAGTATTGTGAGAAAGAGATCGAGTGAGCGAGTTTATTACCTGCATTCAGATTTAGAATTTTCCTTCAGGTCAGTTCTATGTTCATAATAAAAAAATCTGTTTTAATGTCTGATGTATTATCTTGTCCTTTTAACATTTAATGGGTTTTCACGTGACTGACAGCACTAGTCAAAGCATTTGTCGGTTGCATCTTGTTCCGTTTTCAAAACAATTCAGTCTTTTCAATATAAAAGTCTTCGCTACTGACTGACACACTCATAAAGACAGTCTTTGCCGCCATCTAATGCCGTGAAAATGTAAATTCTGTTGCCGTTTACGGTCAGGGACTATTTTTTTCCGGCGGAAGGAAGGCTTTAGTGAAAGTTTACTTCATGAATGGTTGCACTGATACATATTCCTGGCTTTAATATTTGTATTGTGTGGTAACCGTTCTATAAAATCAATAAGGTACGAGAGGCTAGTGCTGTATTGTAAATACAATCAGCTTCACGTTGTGCCTAACAGCTCCCTTCAGCCGTGACTTATTCACAATACAACACAGCCTCTTGTACCTTATTGCTTACATATAAAACAGTTAGTTCCTGTCCTTGATTCTATATATATATGGAATATAACACAGTACATCACAACATTGCTGTAACTGCATTAATTAGTATGAGGTCATAATTACATAATCACTTTTTAAATTAGTTTTAGAAATAATTTTAATGTTGATTTTAATATTTGTTTTCTAGAGAGTATAACACTGCACATAGCAACATAACTGCTTATATACACAGAAACTAAATGATTTTTGACAAAATTATATAAATTGATTACATTTAGCAAATAAGATCTCAATAAATAAATGCATAATTAAAATGCAATAAAGGCATGACTAAAATGTCTTTATTAAACAATTATAACAAGGCATTATGTCACACATACCTCTCTCCTTCTATCACTGTTCTCTTTCTGGAAATGCCACTTGATTGACACATGAGGAGATCTGGCCTGGCACTCCAGGAAGGCCGTGCTTCCCTCTACTCCATACTGCGCTGACTCCAACGTGTTCTTATTAGCTGGCAGGAATTAAAACAAAATACTATCTAAACAATAACCAAAATCAAAAGAATTCTTTTACTTCTTCTAAAGTAGTTTTACTCATCAATATCATTGTTTTTTGGGGGTTTTTTTTGGCTGCTCACCATTGGAATTGTAGCCCCTGCATTGTCTTATAGGGTTGCCATACTTCACATCTTGCCTCCGACTCCGCCTACAAGATTTAAATGACCAATAGCAAATGAGGAAATTAATTCAAACAAATCTTGTAACTTATGGTGAGTTCAAGTCCTTCCTGGGAAGTTCGTATTTACGAGTCGGGAAGTCATGTTTACGACGTCAGGTGTACCATTCCATTACATACAGTGATGTGATGATAGAGACATTTACACATGCAGCTCTCACCTTTTTTGGTTTGCCGAATAGCGAGAGCAGGACTTTCCATCCCAGGCACAGTAAGGGTCTCTGGCCAAGCAGCAGTCAGCACACGCCTCTCCGTACACATCACACCGGTGCAGAGCCAGATGAGTGACACCCACCGCTGAACTCACATACAGCTGTTGCTACACCCACAGAAAGACAGGAAAATAAAAGTTTTCTTAATGAGTTACTTTCATTCAAAATACATCATGAAGTGATTCCAAGAATCCCAGAATGACGGACATTCCTCATTTGTAACTCACTTTGAATAAAGCATCTGCTAAATGACAATGTGATGTAAATAATCCCAGTTTTAAAACTAAATTTAATATATTAACAGTTTTACTATTAATATTTCAGAATATGTTTTCTTCGAGTTTTGAATTCTAAATGAATTTGTTGTGCAACTTACCCGTTTTGGGGAAATCTTCATAGTAGTGATTGGAGTTGGAACCTATAATATGAAAAGATTATATATTTTTTTATAAAATATAATAGTATAAGTATAAAATATAATAACAAAAACAAATATAAATACAAAACACAAAGTGTAGTGGAAACATAAAAAAGAGGATCTTACTCTAAAGACCTCCACCTCCTCCAGAACCAGCTCTTCAGTCTGTAAATCATCTCTGGGCAAGACAATCACTTTCTGAATTGTTCCTCTATCTGTAAATAACCAAAATAGAGTAGTCAGAAATATTTATAAAACATAATATTTTTTGGGACTGAATAAATTCTCAAAAACAGAAGGTGGCTCAGACTTTTAGACTCCACAGTACGCACACTGTTTATGTATAAAATAAATATAACTATATAGCTCAATAAGCCATCTATGTATAGATGGGTAATAAGTTCACCTGTTCCTAAGAAAAGAACTTCATAGTTGCCATCAGCTGCAGCCACTTGGTCCACTGTGATGGTGGTGAACTCATAATCCACATTGGTACGGACCACTAGGGGGCGCTTATGGACTGGATAAACAGCATTGAACATGGTTGGATGGTTGCGCATGAAGTTGATAACCTCATCTGGGTAATCTTTAGTAGACTTCATGTTGGGGGTAAACGTCCCTCCTGGACACTATGAATAGAGAGATGACATAAAATGTATTTCAGCTTCTTAGATATTCAAACATGAATGATTATTATACTAAATGTTACTTGTAACACTTACTGTTCCTGGTCGGGGGTAAGGGATTTTACCCTGGTAGGCAACCCACTGGTAGTTTGGCCCTTCCTTGTGAGCGAAAGGGCCATTAAAGACCATGCGGACATCAGCCATTGAATACACACATACTGCTGAACCTTTAAATACAGACCTAGAGATGCAGAAAGAGAAAAGATTGATGCATTGAGACAAAGACAGAAGATCTAGATACAGTATTAAACCAAATCACACAGGTCTTGAAAATGCAAAATTAGAAGTATTTTCACTAGTGAAAATAGTTTTTGACCCCACTGTATGTCATAGTACAGATGTAAAATGAGTTGGGAATGCACAGTTTCACAAATTATCACAAATACAGACAGACAGAAAGAGAGGGAGGGAGAGAGACAGAGAGAGAGAGAACAAGAGACAGAGGGACAGATAGAGCTGTGAAATCACTAGCAGTTGATGGAGAGAGTTTACACTACTATCACCAAGAATGGTGCTTTTGGGTTTAAAGAGCTCAGACAGAGCCTGAGGGCTTCGCTGATTTAATCTACAGCTAGACTGTGAATTGTTATAACACACACACAGCCTTGTGTATTTACACTGGATGATTAGCATGTGAACCTCATCTAAAATGTTGACAGCTCCCTCTGAGGGCAGTGGATAATATTTTAGCGTGTACGAATATCCTCTCCTAACCACATCTGATAGTGGTGGTATTATGTAGATAAGTCCTTATGAGAATATCACATCTCAGATTCACAGAAAAGCTCCTTCCTTTGTGCTGTTAGAAGACTTGTACTACCGTCTGTCAAGCCTGCCAAACACTTGTTATTCAGTATGTTAGAAACAGTCTTCAGCAGTGCAGAAATGGGGGTGTTGCCCCGTGGGCAACTGGAGTGTGAATATGAAAGCAAATCTATTCAAGCTCCCTTGCCAATCTGATAAGCGGCCTGATTAGTAAGAGGCATTGAGGAGAAGTGAGGATTGGATCTCATATTTTGGGAGAGACTGTTGTGAACTTACGCACCCAGACACAGAGAAGACGCCGTAGATGACGGGATTCTTGGTGTCTTGGGTTTTCTGGATGTACACGTCCCCTGAAAGGAAGATTGAATTACTTTAGTTCCTGGATTGAAGGACAAATTAGCTAATTCACATACTTCTACTTTGGTGGTGACATTAAAAAAGTACATGCTTTTGAGTAAGTAGTGAGACAGTGAGCAGGTAATGGGACACGATTGTGCCTTGATACCAGATTCCTTTGTTGCATAGGAACCTTGAAACATTTAGCATCTAGCCTAATTCATTATTATTTAAAAGTGCTGTTGGCATTGTTTCCTGAATATATGTCAGGTAGTAAGGGCATTTTATGTTATAATCACTGAAATAGGCATAGCTATAGACGAAACAGCAAAAAAAAAAAAAAAAGAAAGAGAGATAGGGAAGTGGCTCGCCCTTTTCACAGTCACTCATAAAATGTAGCCAATCAGTGAATGCTTTGGTATTGCTGATATTCAATTAGCTGACAAGTATTTGAGGGCAGAGTTTTGGGTGTGTGGTACAGGGATGGGGAATGCAGTAGATGAGGTCTAATGTAGTGGCTATCTGATAGCAGAAATTAGCAAAACATCTAAATTGCTTTCAGCACCTTTTTAAATTTAAAAAACTGCTTCAGTATTGCCTTCCTCACTATTTTTGTACGGAAAAAGAAAAAGAAAAAATAGAAAAAAAACTCATATTAGCACACTGAAAATTCACTGGAAATTACATTTCATTGCATTTTGCATTCTTGCACAAAAATGAGAAACTTTGCACTTACTTGCCAAACTTTTGTAATGAAAATATGAGGTGAGAGGAAAAATCTATATCTATAACATATCTTTCGTTTGTGAGACAATGCAGAGTTTTTGCAAACAAATGCAAATTTTCATGGGGAAACGCAATACGTTTGCTAGAGAACGCATAAGTATTGTAATGTACTTTTTCCACATATCTCTTTTTTCATCTCCTCTTAGGAGTTTCCGTAGTTTTCAGTGTACTATGATTTGGGACACAAATTTTGAGCTTTATTTGTTTAAGTGCTCTGGTATAGCAACAATGGCTAAACCAATGTCACAAGTTTGGAGGCAGAAATTCTTGTTTTTCCTAAACAATGAAAGACTGGCAAATTATTCGGAAAACCAAAGTCATTATTTTTGTAGCTCAATTTAGCACAACCAGTAACACTGAAATTACTTCGAAATCTTAATGTCTGCCAAGTGCACAAAAAGCCAGAAGTCTGTGAGTGTATGTGGGAAGTCAATCAAATCCATCTCAGTTTAATTACATCACACAAAACACTTCACATTGAGAGGACAATCCTTCTCTCTCACTGTTCCCCTCTGTCTTTGTCTCAGTCTCCAAAATTCTCCAGCTTGTTCGGACACAAATTAACCACAAAGGACCAGTGATAGTATACTAGCCAAAACGAGAAAGATGGAAAAAGGCCATTGGGAGAAACCGAGTGTAACGGGCAGAGCGGGACCGTTTTTTAGGGGTTCACCGTAAGATCAGTTTCTTGGGGGACATTGTAACAAGGATGGGAGACAGAGGTGCGTAGAAGAAGGGTGAAAAAAGGGCACAAGGAAAGAAAACAAAAGGAGACCCAGATAGTTTAGGACATAAGGAGGGCGAGTGGTAAAAGAATAGATAGATGTCCCATCTAAAACAGAAAGAAGATGACCTCGGATAGTCACGGCTAAACGGACTAAGTAATCAAGCACTGAGGGAAAATCCTACACTACAGCGAACAAATCTCGCTCTAGCCAAGCCACAAAAAACAACCCATAAAACCTCAATGCCCCTCTGAGGATAAGGGAAAACATCCAGTCAAAAACTCCACTGGCAAGTTTATTCCTCAAACACAGTGACAGAGGGAGGGTGAATGACCAACCAGAATGAGAAAGAGAGGGCAGAGACGGGGAAAGGAGTCCTGAGGGTACCTTGTGCGCTATGTTATGGGAGCTGGGAAATGAAGCGCATAGAATGGCCGCTTACTCAATTTATGCACGTTGCAAAAGCAATAAAATTCCAGCATTCATGCGCTTACATTCATTTGCCTCTGAAGAGTGGCTGAGGCTGTTACAGCTGGTTTATCAGCCAATCCTCTTCAGTCCTGTCAATCAAACTCTCCCACACCGGGAAAGACTCCATTTTGTGTAAGCCTGTTAAGATGCAGCTTACATGTATGCGTTACCTCACACATGTGCACATAAATGCACAATCATGTATGTAGCATGATGTCAAACCACAAAAATAAAACATTTTATACTCAGGCAGTTGTAGGACAACTTTTTAAAAGCCCAATTTGTCATTTAAAGCTCTACAGAAACTACTCAGAACCGCTTGCGTCTCTATATTTCTCACAGGCCCTTGTGGCACTTCACGCTAAAGCACAAGTGCTACACGCTGCACATACAGGAAAGAGAGGAAATTACTTTTTCCAAGTTATACCCTCTGGAGAGACATATCCATTGAACCATCAGACATGAACGGTTTCCACAAATGAGCTATATCATGCCCTATCCTGAAATAAGAGGCCTCTTATTTCAGCAAGTATACTGTGAAAATGAACAGAACAAAACTGAATATAATGTGCCTTGGGTGAACACCTCACTTTATATATGGAGTCAATCAAATGTTAAAGCGGTTTTACTTTATATTTTGTAATATAAGACATGTCCATAGAAACAAAACAGCATCAAATGTCCTCTAGGTAACAAAAAGTATCATGTTTTTTTGGACAAACGTATACCATGACAATATGTTTTATTGGATATTGTACCATGGTATTCTTGGAAGTGCCATGCGGTACCTTTTAAAAATCACGGTACATAAATTTCAGTATCATTATATATTTCAAAGCTCCATAGTATTACCATCTGGTCCAGGGTCAGCATAGTGGAATACATCAAAGTGCCATGGTATTACACTTACATAACAAAATGTATCACAGTATTACAATGGTATTTTGGATATGTACCTAAATGTACATAAATTGTTATATTTAAAATATTTAAAAGTACCATGGTTTAATCGGATCATACAAATATTTTTCCATGGTACCACCACAGTGAGGTTTTTTTTTTTTTTTTTTACAAGGAAAGAACATTTAAAGACAATTCAACTATTTTTAATTGTCCTTTTGTACTGTTAGTATTTAATTAAAATTATCCTGTCAGAAATATCAATCAAATTCAAGCAGTCCAAGAGGACAATTCAAAAGTGCGCTTTGAAAAAAAATATTTTTTGATTTTACAACATTAAACCAGATTTGCTTTTGTCTGAAGTCATCTAAAAAAGATCAACTATCAATATTCAACACCAGTCTCAGTAAATGAGAAACTCCGCTAAAAAAAAAAAAAAAAAAAGAGACTTACGGAGCTCATCAAAATGTGTCTCAATGCCATCAGAGCCGGTCACAGAGCAGATGAGCCGAGCCTTCAGGAAAGTACTCCACTTATTCACCAGACAGCAGTGTCCTCCATCATCATTCTGTAGAGGAAGTAAGGTCATGTTAGCCATGAAGAATCACTGTTAGACACCACGCAGATTCTAACTGTAAAGTTTGATTTGATGGACACCTTGACAGTCTGTATCTGTGAAATGGAGACATTTCTTTACATCAGTATCTGTCCCTCTCTCAGGGCTATTTCTGTGGTTTTGCATTAACTGGCTGTGGCTGGGTTGTAAACATTGGCTTTGAGCACTGCTCAGCCCCATCTGCTGTGGACAGCAGCCAACTTCAATAATGAGACGCGGCGATGCCCAGTGACCAGCCGCCAGCAGCTACCCACTCATTACAAACATGCTTCTTTGATTCACATTAAAACAGCAAAAAATAACCAAGAAACAAGCGGTTGCTCATGTAGGAGGCATTGGACAATGATGGATCCAAGGACACTGAGGATCTGCCAATCAACAGTTCAGTCCTGTAGGACATGAATTCTTTAGCATTATGTTCAGCATAGGAACACCCAATTATTGAAAAATGTATAGTAAATTGCAGTGCTTATAAGAATATTGAATGGGACTACGTCAACATTTATTCACCCTCATGTTGTTCCAAACTCATGTGACTTTTTTTCTTCTTTAAAACATAAACTAAGACATCTTGAAAAATTTACTTGTCTGTCTTTTCCGTGCAGTTACAATAAATGTGGAGTCTTCTGAAGCTTTGTGTGAGGAAGAATGAAACTTAAAAATGAAAAAATATGATCTTGACAGGTGTAGTCAAGATCTCTTGCCCAAAATCCTAGCTCTCTTTAGCGTGTTGAGAGTAGTAGCACTTTCCAAAGTAAATGAATCATACTTGATGTTGTACGGCCACTTTTATGATGCTTTTATAGTGTTTTTAAAACTTGAAAGCTCCAGTCCTCATTCTTTGTAAGCACACTCTTTAAAATTTCTCTTTAGTGTATAATGGAAGAAAGAAAGTCATGCAGATTTGGAACAACTTGATGTTGACTAAGTAAACTATTCCTTTCAAGGATATGTAGATATTTTGCACTGGAATATAAGACAAATGTTAAGAAAACGTCGCACCAAACAAATTCTGCCAATCCTGGACTGAGCCATGGGAGTCTGACCCATCTCAGAGGCCTTCTCACGGAAGAAGAAATATAGCTTGTCGTCATTCTTTTCTGCACTATCAGGGATGAGCTGAGCATGGACGAATGTTGGATCTGAAGGAAAAAGAAAAACAGGGTTAGGAAGGGAAAAAAAACAGCAAAAGAGATAAATCATAGTTGGAGCAAAAAGCAACGAGGAGAAAAGGAGAGCAAAGGGATGATATTAAATAACATTCACTAGAAAAGTGCAACTCATGCAGTGTTTGATGACCTCTCTCACGGTTATTCTACCCTCTCATTCACCATACTGAACAGTCTGAAAGAACCTCTGTGAAGCCTGTGATGATTATTACAGTAGACACTTGTGACCAAAAAGGCAAAACTAAAGTAAAGAATCTGAACCAAGGAGTCACATGAAATACAACACAGTGTAATTCAAGATTAGTGTACTATTAGTGAACTATTAATGAAAAATATTAGATGAAAGGTAGCTGTAAAAAACAAACAAACAAAAAAACATTTTGTTAACTGCAATAAAAAGAACAACATTGTCAGTTGTTGTGAAGTTGTTGTGAATTTGACAAATAAAACGCAGAAATAATTATATTATTTTGAGTATGGTGCTGTATAGTGTACAGTGTAGCGTGCGGTTTTATGTATGAAAAATAAAATATGTAGAGCATAAATACATAAATACATTATTTTCTAAACATAAAATACTAGCCAATTTTCACAGCAATAATACAGTCAAGGATTATAATAAAGGTCAAGGATTGAGCTCAACTAAGCAGTAATTGCTTGAGGGAAATTGTTTTTTTTATTTTTTATTTTTTTTATTTAATATGAGGTTAGTGTGCAGGAGGTAGGATGAAGGGTCAGTGTTGAATATTCATATCTGGCACTTGCTCCACTAAACAAAGAACTTTTTCTTGGTGGAACGCCATGGTTCAAAAATTTTGTGCGTACCGTGGAGCCAGCGGGAGTTATACTGGTCGGTCCTCATGGCCGTGTGTTTGCCCAATGTGCGAAAGATGGCCGAGTCTGTTCCCATAAAATCAATGTAGACGCCGGCGTAGAGCTGGCCATCTGCCAAAACAGAGTGAGCATAAGGGAGATAAAGAGAGGTAGACAGATGAACTTGAGAAAAATGAGCTCATCCAAGTCTGAAACAAAAGAAATGATGCTTTGTATATTTTCTAAAAGTATGGAAAAGAAGTATGATGACAATGAGAGGCACGTACTTATCAAAGCTGAGACACTGTTTAATTTGGGGTCGTAGGGGCATTTCCCTTTCCCAGAATCTACTTTACCAGGCTCCAGTCGGAAAATGTATTCCTGGAATGGGAGAGCAAGAAGGTTTCATTAATGAGAGCACAATAGATCACATTAGATGAGCAGTATTGATTCTGTTTCCAAAGTTTAAGAGTGTGTTAAGGTATAGCCAGGAAGTGAAATGCACACAGGTTCCCTGGGATAAATGGAAAATTAACTAGTTGGGGCTGTAATAAAACTGAAATATGTTTAGGTAACCTATTGTGTGTGTTTTTTAAATGTTGGAGTCTTACATATTATACAATGCCAACACCAATATCTTGCCATTTGACAAAAAGGAGCTGGTGTAAAACTGCCCAGAAGAAAGAAATTAATGCCATAATCCAAAGTTTCCAAGGTTCTTGGTAGTTGCCAAAGAAAATGAACTGTTTCTCACAGTCAGCTTCTCAACATACGAATATAAAACGGTCTATATGGCTTCTTCGGGTTAGTGACAATTATTAAATTTTGGTATTTAGGAAAACAAGATCTCGCTTCATGCTACAAGTCCACTCCACTCCATGCAGTTTGCATGCTAGCTACGGTCAAACAGATGCAAAATACAGAACAGTATTTTTTTTAAAAAGTATGGTAAACTGCTGTGTTTGCACCAAATATGTACAGCAAGTGGAAACATCTATTAACATATTAATTAAAATCTAAGCCATCTAAAGAGTCTACAACATGCTGCTAAAAATATATCAGTAATTCAGCAATTTCATGTCACAACGAAAGACTTGTTTTGGATAATATACAAATATTTTTTGGATCCTTTATACTTTCCAAGATTTACACGCAAACCACAAATGTAATATAAGCCACCGATAAATTCTGTGCTGACTAACCACTTTCGAGCATGATGGAGTGTGGGTGTGGGAGTAATCTCTGCACGTTCTGCTAGATTTCTACGCCAAAGGCAGGCTTTGGACAAGTGTAGGCAAACTTGAGAAAGACAAGCTTCAAAGACAACAGTTCCTCTGCTGTTTCTCTCGCCTAAGAAAGCCAGCTGTTGAAAATTCAAATAAAGCGAGAACAGAACCTTTCCTTAAACTTCTAAATAAAAAAAATCCACCCAATTATCCAATTGTAACCCAAGTGCATCTTAAGAAAAAAAAAAGTCCAAAATAAAGTTCAAAAAAGGACCTCAATCCAATTGTTCATGAAGAGTTCATTTCCCACCTTGGGTGCGTATGGTTCTGGTGAGGCACTAGGGTCTGCAGCTCGACTGGTTCGGCCTCCCGCACGAGGCATCTGATCTTGGAACATACCCTATAAAACAAGGGGTGTGCCTCAATAAAGTCCTGTTTCTATGAATTAATTTAGGACCCAAGAGAACATCCCAGACTGTGTCCAAACAAGGAAGATGCTGAGATGCTAGAAAGATGGCTGCAGTTTGTTGTATCCATAGAGGACAAAGAAGATGAGCAGATGTTAAATTGTGTTTAAGACATGCACATGCTGGGAAACCTTGTGAGCACATGAACTGCCCTTTGCATACATATGAAAGAAATAGACATGCATATTTCAGAACCCCATTAAACGTGAACAAATACAGCAGGATTCAAAAACCTGAAACCACAAGTGAAAATGCAATTTTTTTCAAAAAGTTTTTTCATTGTGATTTCAGAATTTTTTACACCACAGTATATATAGACAAATTTCTGGATAATTTTCCTGTGGACAGTGGTTAATGATGGGACGTGGTCATGGGAAAGAAGGGAGGTGGAATTAGGACTATGTTTAAATGATATTACCCTCCTAAACACTAGGAAGAGTTTTTAAGTAACAGCATCAAAAGACATGCAGGTGGTAAAGATTATCCTGTTTGTTCCAGGGTGGGGAAACATTCCTCTCTAATGACATAATACCTTTTGACTAAGGTAGCCAACAGTTTGAACCCTTGACCTTCAAATGGTAGCAGGTGACCTGTGAATGATAGTTTACCTGTGCCCTTTGACCTCTGTCCACATAGGTACAGATGGGGTTATAAGCTCCCGTTCCACACACATACAGGTGAGTCCTGTTCCATGGCTCGATTAGACGGATGAAATTGCCACACTCGCCCTGTTGACACAGAACAGAATGATAACAGTCATGCTGTCATCGTGAAACGATACTTCCAGATGCACACTGACTACTTGCATGCTCGTGTTGGAATAACTAGAAGTTTAGGATTTACAAAGATTGTGGTACATTTCTTACATTGATGTCTTTCCCTGAAAGGACACACTCAGTCCTCCTCTGAGGAGCCACAGGCCAGTGAATCTGAGGAGAAAGACAAATAAACAGTTTTCCTAATCCAGGGAACAGATTCAAGTTTACTACTACCAAGCTTCGTTTATAGTTTTGTTTGTTGCAATTTGTCAGGTGTAACTGAGAAATCTTACAATGAGGGGCTCTTTGTTGATGTCATTCAGGTCCAGAGACAAGATGTAGTCCTTGCTGCCCACGTACATGCGATCATGGTCCTCGTCCATACGGAGGATTCTGTAGTCCGTCGAGTTGAGCAGGAAGGCAAAGTGATGGGCGGTTCCAGTAGACTTCAGCTCTAAAAAAAAAACAAACAAAAAAAAACAACAACATTTATTTATTCAGCAGAGGCTTTTCTTTAAAGTGACACACATGAGGAAATACAAAAGTAACTTTTTCAACTTAGAAATAGATGGGGGTTTTTTTGTAATAAAAACATTTTATATGGTAATGGAAATCATAAGTGTTATTTCTGCCACTAGCAGCACAAAATGTAATGGCAAAAATAATGACTGTTTCAAACAGATTTCCACATCTGCATTTGGCTCAACCAATTGCATAAGTTTAGGGTGGGACTATCTATTCATTTGACCAATGTTGCTGTGTTGCAACCTCTTGGTTATGGGCACTTGAACTGCACAACTATACAGAAACTCATCCAAGATGAGACTTAAAACCACAATTCTAAGTTTAGGAGGCCAGATCTTTTCCATTAGCCCACCAGGACTGTTGGTCGCAGTGTTTTATTGCCCATTTGTTATTTACAGTAGTTTCTGGAATTCATATGGAACAGTTGGAATTGTCAGTGCAATAAGAGAAATGCAACTCTGTAGGATTATGAACATTGAATATAATGAGGAAAACTAAATAACAGAAACAGCCTGAAAACTTATCAACACTCAGAAGATTGATTAAACATAATAAGCTTTCTACTGGATGCATGTCCATGCTCCAAATCCACAAACTCTAAAAGGGTTCACATACAGTCAATCCAAACACAGTAAGTGTTGCCAAGTCACAGTAGTTCCTCAATAAAACAGCATCTGTACAGCTGTATGGAAATGACCAGGCTGCAGTCTCTGCTGAGCTGCCTGGAGGGTTTCCCTGAGGTTCAATGCCCTGGATACATTCCTAGGTCCTTTGTTATTATTATTGTTTCAGCCCTGTTTTTACAGGGTGGATTTCTTGGGAATTTTTGGCTCTCAGAGAGTTCTTATGGGGCCTCCCTGAGTCTTATATTTAAATACTACTACTAATACTGGGGTGTCATGCTTTATTTTCCTCTTCCTCCAACAAGCTTCATTCCCTTTTTGGAAACTGAGTACAGTATGTGGTCTGAGACCTCCATGCATTGCAGCGATATTGGATATTTAACTATGAATGCTCATTTTTGTATTTAGATTAGCTTTGCTGTAATCTAACACTCACTTAAAGTTGACACTCACAAAAACACTAACAACGTAATAACACTGTTAAATGCAATCTTTAGCAAATCTCAAAATAAATATCCATTTTTCATAATGCTGTGATGCCTAAATTCACTTGTAGCATTTAAAATGATTCATCGGCATCGACCAGAATTTTTAATATCAATGCATCCCTCCCCATCTATGATATCAGTTATCATGAACCAATATAGGTTATAGTTCATTGAGTCCACCAGGCAGTCCCTTTGGATGACCACAGAGGACTGTGTTTTATGTTCCACTATTGCAGAGGTGGAAGGAAACCTTTGGAAACCTTCACTATTGAAGGAAACCTTTGGAGAATAGAATGCCATGACTTAACACAACATATTGGCTTCTGTCTCCGATAAGGTCTACCTGAGAATCAACTGCAGAATGTTGGATGGTGGAATAATGCATTGCAGATAGTTGGCAAAGCATACACAACTAAGATTGTCCAAGCAAAATTTCAATTTTCAAATCTTACTGTAACAATTCCCCATTGTATTGTGAAACAGATCTGTGCTGAAAGACTTGACAAAAAAAACATGCTCACACTTAGCAGCCCAAGGTCAAATTTGCAACTTCATAATAAAAAGAGACACCAGACCAAGTAACACCATCATCACAGTTTAAAAAGACATCATTTCTGATTGTTCAAGGCCTAATGGATGGAAAAGTGCCATCAAAATCTTTCAAAATGCACAAAATAGTATAATAATATATAGCAATATAACCACAAGAACATGATGTCTACATAGATGTAACAAAACACTTTTAAAATAGGATAAATGCAGCCTCGGCTTACTTTCTTGTCTTGGTAATTGTTTGTGGTTTGTTAAACAATGATGATTCATGAAATTTTGCTTTAGAAAGAATCATAAGGTCAAACAATACATATAAATAAAACAGAATATAATTTAATTTGTCAGCAAATGCCCTCAATTTTCCTTTGGCAAAAATGACAAAAATATCTCAGATTTCACTTTCCCTAAAACATATTATGCTTTGGATCAACTGTCTTATAAAAATCATCACAAGAATTACATTTTAACAACAAAAAAGTTATTCTACAACAAGATTCAAACATTAAGCTCTGCAAAATGTTTCACTGGGAAGTTTGGGAATCTAGTGGAATGTGCAAGCTACAGAGAATCACTCGTCTCTGCAAAGTACCAGTATATGAGCGTTCTATCAGAAGAGACAATCTACTCTGCTCTTATACAAAGAGGTTTAGCACGAGGCCGCAGACAACATAAAATCTCATTTACCTGTGTGGGCATTCCTGGCACATAGCTAGAATTCCTCATCTCTTTCATTTCAGGGTTCTAATTAAGCACAAGGGCAGGTCCACCATGTTCCGACAAGTTCTCAGCCAGGTTTCTGTCTTTGTCAGCACTAATAATGCAGTTTAGTAACAATCTTTATAAAGAGAATAGCAATGGTAAGTGAACATTTTTCCATGACATAAGCATTTATATTTTTATTGAGAGCAAGTTATGTACTGCCACACTATAACACAATGTCTTTAACATTTTAGACCCGAAGCTGGGGGAATGTGTCATAAGCCAGATTCGAACTGGCTTGCGTCAGAGCACATGCTCTTACTGCTAGGCCATGGCTCCAAACTTTTATTTCTATATTTTCTTTTCTTTTCGTTTCTTTTTTTTTTTTTTTTTTTTAAGCAAAGTTTTAGTTTTTGTAACTGTTTTTTAATCTGCCTTAATTGTAAAAATGAATTATTTTAAAGTCGGTATGAAACAGAAGTTCTGATAGCCTTTTCTTCCCTATTTTGTTTATATCCAATTGAAACGACTTCTCAAACAAGAAAAAGAGATGTCACTGCATGAGGGAGGGGAAGTTATTTTGATTAAAGATTACATGAATTAAACAGATAAATCCAATACTAAAATATTCCATAAAAAAAACAAGAACTGTCCATTTTGATTTCATGGTGACTTTAAAAGAGGGAATAAGAGCAGCAAAGACACTTAAAGGACATCTGGACACTGGAGCAACTATTTTAATTACTTTGAGGACTGCAGTGAGATGTCTAAACTCACACACACACACACACACACACGGTTTACAGGGACTCTCCATAGACGTAATGGTTTTTATTCTGTACAAACTGTATATTCTATCCCCCTACACTACCCCTACTCCTAAACCTACCCATCACAGAAAACTGTCTGCATTTTTTTTATTTAAAAAACAAAACAAAAAAACAGTTTAGTATGTTTTTGAAGCCAGTTGGTTTATGAGGACAAAGGAAGTGTCCTCATAAACCCCCTACAATACCCCTACTCCTAATCCTACCCATCACAGAAAACATTCTGCATTTTTACATTTTTAATAAAAGATTGTTTGGTATGTTTTTAAAGCCATTTTAAATATGAGGACTCATGAAATGTCCCCATATTTCATGTTTACATCGTAATACCAGTGTAATACCCATGTCATACAAATTTGTGTCCTCATAAATCACAAAAACAAGCACACACACACATACACCTTTATCTTTGTTCTTTACCTTCAGCTGTCCAGCCTAAATGATCACTTGAAGATTAGGTCTTATCTCTTGGCTTCAAAGGGCTGTCACTTGACAGCTCGCATGGATTTGAGTGACCATTTAAAGGACGGTGGACCAAATATGATGGAGAGAGAGACCTTACCTGCACTGCCTGCTATCATTGAGTTATGTGTGATTCAGTCTAACCGAATGAAAAGTTTCCTCTCACGTTCGGCATGTGTATGAGGTATTGATTTTAACAGCCCTCATCCCTGACAGAGGATTACTGCATCATCCTTATCTTCTGAGAAGACAGGACAGGGTGATTAAAGCAAAGGATTTAATCAAACCACACAGATAAAATGTCTTTTTTCTCTCTCATCTGTCCATCAAAATCTTATGACAAATAAGGGCAAAATAAACAGACAAACTTTTAACTTGCTGAGTGCCACCTGTGGTAGAAGTACCCAACTACTCAGAACAACTCAGCTTCAGAAGCCATGCATGAGGGACACATTCAAACACAATATATACATATACACAGTGGCCTTAAATAGTATTTAGACACTTAATCCACACTTCAAATACATATTTTACATTACATATTTACATATTACATTAGATAATAAAATATCAAACCAAATGGCAACTAACTTCAGTTTTTTTTCTTTTAAGTGGGCCTGTAAATAAAGGTTAAATAAAGCCTGACCTCCAAACCCATATTACCTTTCTTTCTTGCTACCATTAATTAAAATATAAAAATATTACTATGTAATACTAATGAGCTCTCTTTGTAAACTAATAGTTTCACTTCATTGAATGTTTTGCACACAAAACTAAAAATGCATTGCCTAATTTTCACACTTTGACTTTGGGGAATAATTTTAATAAATATACAATGTCCCCAAAAAGTATTTGGGCACTTTTGGACATTTAAATTACATATCAAACCAAGTGCATCTGCTAAGAAATAATTATATAGTTTTTATTGGAACTTACTTCACTTATCTGGGCCACTTTTTAAAATTATATTTTAACTACCTTGTCTCAAAGTTATTATTCCTTGTATATAAAGTCAGTTCCCCTCAAGTTCACACAGCAAAATAACCACCAGTGTAGTTCATTATATTAAAAAAATAAATAAAAAAATACAACTGAAAAAGTGTCCAAGATTTTTTTGTCTTCATTTTGAACAATAGATTTAATACAGTAGTTTTATTTGTCCTATATTCATTTAAAATAAAATTAAATATACTGATATATAATTCAAAAACATGTATAATAAAAATAAAAATTTCACTGTGGCTTAAGTGTCCAAATTCTTTTGGAGCCACTGTACATTCATAACCATGCAAGTCACTGGAAGTCTGTTGAGTACCATGGGCCTATGGGGAAATGCTCCTCATCTGAGGAGAACATATAAAGCATATGAGAAATAAGAAAGAGTGAATTGGGGAGAACAGTGATGAATTAAAAGAACACAGCAGGAATAAGAGAACCAAAATAGCACAGATGAAGAAAGAGAGGTGATGGGGGTGTGTGCATCTCTTTGGTTGGGAGTCTCACCTCAGGGAGTGATGGGAGCCACTGTTTGCTTTGGCCCACAGTTTCAGCAAAAGTGAAGGTCATAGATCACGCTCACAGACACAGGCACACACTCAATGACAAATCGAGCACCGCGTGTTACCCTGACCCATGATCCTACAGTGAATTGTTTCTGAAAACGGGATGAAAAACTTTTCATTTCTCCATTCTCACTAACAGCAGCCTAACAGCAGAAACATGGTAATAATTAACAGGCCACGGCTCCATTTGGTGCGATGACCCAAAGTCCTTGCTCTAGTTTAAAGAGCTTATTAAAGATGTCAGAATGTGTTTTCACAAGATCGCAGCCCATAATACACTATAGTTAAGCCTATTTATTTTACATCAGAATTTGAAGTGACAGCCTATTATGTATGGTATGTCTGGTAAGCGCTAACCTTTCTCATTTCAGCCAAACAGAACACAGCCAAAAACAACACCTCAGATTCTTGATTCATATCGATTAATGTGTTTGAGGAATCAGGTTTAACCTTGGCGAACAGTTAAACAAACTTTAGCAATCCTTCTCAGGTGTTAAGTATGTGGGAAACGATGAGCAAAAACAACTCTAGCATGTCAGTGTTGTGGAGAAACTACAGTAGGTTGCAAGTGATGTTTGCAATCAACTTAATTTTACATGCCACACAGCATGCCAAATATATGTGAGGCAAGTCCATTCATAGCAAACTTTTCTCACGAGTTCTCGTGACCAAAAAAACTTTTCCTTATGCATGCATCCAACATTGCCCTGCCTGATGAACCTGATTAGCTTTCACTCTACACTCAAACACGCAAACGCGTTAGAAGACCTTGAGGTGTTTATCTCACCATCTTCTGATATCACCGGGATGGTTCGACTTAAATGAGGTTGTCAACAAACAGACACAGATAAGCGCAGCTCCTCTTCCTGTTTAACGTTATCATATTGGTCAATCTGATGGTTGCGGCAAATCTTTTCAAATAAGCATTCCAACGAGTAACGCCATCAGAGATCTGTTGTTTCCTTCTCTCCTTTAATCTTTTTCCTTTTTAACATGTTTCAACACCAGATCCGTTCTCCCTCCTGCATTTCACACCATCATGGTAGCAACAATGCGAAAGCCATAAAAATATCAAAACTATCTTTGAAACAAGAATCATTTATTTGAAACAGATAATATACATTATTAAGACCTTTTTTTCAGAGAATATATTTGGAATTTAAAATTTACTGGAGTTTATTTGTTAGTGCATTAGAGCATTTTTTTTGAGCATAACCTTTACTAAATTTAGTGAGGTTTGTGAAAAAAGCTAGGAATATTTCAATTATTTGAATTTGCTTTGAATTTAATCATGACGTATTATCATACAAATTTGATTCTTCTCACTCAATCTCTCATTTCACACTCACTTACTTTTTTTTATCTTTTGCTTCTTTTCCTGGGTCAGGTGAGAGTGTTAAATAAAGGACAAGAATAGAAATAAAGCATTCCTATGGAGCCAGGAAACGCAAATTTGCTTTTGTTGTGAACAGATCTTGTCATAAGACATTTTTGTAGAAACCGTGATACATTTTCTTTCAGACTTCTTTGATTAATAGAAAGTTAAAAAAAAAAAACAGCATTTATTCTTTTTGTAACAATGGAAACATCTTTACTGTCACTTTTGAGCAATTTAATACATCCTAGCTTAACTCTTTCCCCGCCATTAATGGAATTTTCCATCATTTATGACACAACGCTTCCCCGCCAGTGACAGAATTTTCCGGGAATCCATGTTTTCACTGTTATACAGTAGAGGCGCTACAACACATCTTCTGAAAGAGTACTCCATATGCAAAAACGTGTAAAGAAGCAGTAAAAAGTGATCAAAGCATTGCTTATGCACATGTAAGCTATCGTCAAACAATCAACAGCATATAAATCAAAACTGCCTAACATCATTACCAAATGAAAAGTGCAAACTTTGGAGGTGTTGATGGACTCGATGTACTCGATCTGTTTTGATCATCATTCTGAAGGTGATCTGGAAGAAGTCTTTGACAAAAACGTGATTTTCTCAGCTTTTTGTTCAAAATTTTGCTTTTTTAATGAAACTTACCCACATTCAAGTATTGATGAAAAAAAGAATGCTTGAAGCTAGAATTAAATGTTGTTGTTGTTTAAAAGCAGAGGCTCTGTTCTTTTGATATATTGTATGTTCAAAATATTCTGGGGGCCATGAAAGGTTTGTGAAAATTATCAAACATGCTGGCGCTGGCAGGGAAACAGTTAATATAAGTATTAATTTTTTTCAAAAAGATTGTTTTATTTTTACACATTTTTTCTATAATACAGAAATATTTTGCATGAACAAATTTGAAATGAGTCTCATATATGCCCATTGCTACCAACATCTCTCTCTGAAAAGAATGACAAATTCAGAAAGTATATCATCTTTTACACAGCTGTACACAAGGACCTTACTTTTGTCTTGGTCTTCTCCTGACCTGTTTTGGAATTAGCAACACTTGAGTTGAAGTAACATGTAAAAGGCTGTGACATTCAATCTTCTATCCTGATTTCAACACACTCATGCAATATTGCTATGTCTGTCACAAGAGATGCATGAGACCTCACGGAAGAAGAGATTTTCATCTGGATAAGTGAAATACTGGTTACCAAATCAAAAATTCACAGAAGCTTTGTTCCTTATAGCAGGGTCTAGTCTCAGGAATCTTGAGAAGCACGTTCAATAATACTAGAAGAATGAAAGCACTTTCTGTTTGTTCAATATCCTCTCATATTAAATTAACCTGCTGGGGTGTGAAAATCAGTCTTTTCACAACTCCATTGTGCTTTAGTTTGGTGCCCATCTCTCGGACACCACAAAACCATTCAACAAACAATGGCTACGCTGGTTAGCTAGATCTGGGTCAAGGGGTCACAAAGGTTATCATACACACTGGCACTAACTAAAACTCCAGCCAGAGGCCTCTGGGTCATTAAAGGTGGGGTCAGTGGGTTGCCTACTGGAAACTCAACACACATCCACTTGACCTCTGTTGCTTGGAAACAAGGGAGAGGTCATCCCGGGAGTGAATAGTCACAGCGACCCGTAACCAAGCAGAAGACCTTAATGGCATGTGACAGGCGAGAAACAAGCATCTGAAAGCGGCAGCCGCTGTTTGCCTGCTGATTAAGAGTGTGTGAGAGACCCTGTAAGCTTTGATTTGGCCGTTGCGGTCCACTCATTCACTGAGTGCCTTTCGTCCCTGTCTTTGCCTTGTTGGTGAAAGCTGTAAAAACCAGTGACAGGCAACAGTTTTAAAGGGATAGTTCATGCACAAATGAAAAAGTCGGTCTGCATATCTTAATGTCACTCTAAACTCATTTACCCTTTTGCATGTTCAAACCAAGTATGTGTTCATGAGAAGCTGGAGTGCAATTTCTTGTCCTTATTTGGTGTCAAGTGTGCTGTGCTTCCCTGTTCCTATCTTTATCATGATTTAAATGGGTACAAGGCAAAATTTACAAAGAATAACTATCACTTTCATTCTATAGAATAAAAGAAGCCTGGCTATTCTGCTAAATATCTCCTCTAAAAATCAAACAGGTTTGGAATGACAATGAATATAAGTTAATGATTCATTTTCATTTTTATGTAAACTATTCCTTTAAAAATGTCCATTATGCACTTTTTGTGAAAAAGGGATCTTAGTTTTATAAGAAAAACGTTTACAAAGCTTTAAGGGTACTGCCTCAGTGACAAGCTGTTGTATCTTTAAAGGTACAATTTATCACATTTTTACAGTGTGATGAAATATTATATTTAGCTTAGAAGTTTCAAAATATGCATTTCAAGAACTACTCTATATGGGATAGCATATTTTTTTCCAAGCACAACACAGTGAATGGACAATGTTGGACAGCTTCTTTATTATTACTCCAGTGAAAAAAGCGTGTCACAAACTTCAAGAACAAAAATTTCACAGTGTCCAATAACCTTATATATAATTACCAATATATATAATTGTTGTTATATAAAAAGAAATTTACAAACAAATTACAATATTATTACTATTTATAACCAAATTTATAACCAAACAGATCTCGCCCCCCATTGACTACCATAGTAGGAAAAAAAATACTATGGTAGTCAATGGGGGGCGAGATCGGTTTGGTTACAAGCATTCTTCCAAATAACTTCATTTTTGTACAGCAGAACAAAGAAATTTAAACAGTTCTGAAAGAAGTTTTGGAACTACCTGAGGGGAAGTAAATGATGACAGAGTTTTCATTTTTGGGTGAACTATCCCTTTAATGTTGAGAACAGTTGTGCAGCTTAATATTTTTGTGGAAATATTATTTCAGGATGAACAGAAAGTTTAAAATGAATGATAATTAATTTGAAATAAAGCATTTATAACATTATAAACGTCTTTACTGTCACTTTTGATCAATTTAATGCATCCTTGCTAAATAGAAGTGTTAATTTCTTTCAAGAGAAAAAAAAATAAAATTTCTGAACCCAAACTTTGTAGGTGTGTGTTAAGATGTGGATTGAGTAAATTTACCTTACTAATTGTCAGTGTAGTGTGACATCATTTAAAGGACATAACATTCTCAAAACTAATTTCTAGTATAAAGGCACTGATGCTCCGGTGCACCCTGCCATGCTTTTTCAAAAGCAGAGACTTTCAAAGACACAGCATGAGACGCATCACAATGCCACCATACAGTGTAATAAAATAACCAATATGCATCAATGTCTCTCATCGTTTCTCATGCGCACACACACACACACACACACGTGTGTGTGCAAATTGAAACACATTAACATATGTAGCTCAGTCTCATGGGAGAGAGACTATAAGAATTGGAAAAGCGTACCCACCCCCCATATAGGAGGTGTCAATCAAAATGCATATTAACCACTTAAGGCACTCAAATGCCTGTGAGAAAAAAAAAAAAAAAAAAAACTGTGTGGAATGACTCTATTTAATAAGGCCTGATGCCGGTGGCAGCAAGCCATCTTAAAGACAATGAATTAGATGATAAGGCAGAAATATGTAAATGCACATGTGGAAAAGAATAAAATGTAAAGGTTTATGCATACACACTGAAAACTGTATTGTGTTTTTCCATTTTATAGAAGTGCATGTGTGTGCAACTGTTAAATTCTTCTGCACCTAATCGACATATTTATGTCCTTGATATTTATTTCCTTGACTTGGTAAATACCACATATTAGTCAAACATGTTGATGTCAACTTCAAGGAGTTCCTAAAATGAACCGTATTGCATTTAAATTATTAATTTGTCTTTTACCCAAAAGACCCACAAATATTGAAAAACATAGGCAGTATTAGCAGAGCTGCAATACCACTCAATTATGAATGATACAAGTTCCGTTATATTCCTAATAAGCAATGCAAGTGACCTTTGGCAGGGTGAACATGCAAGATTTATTTGCAATGCAAATGGCCATCAACCTCTAGACACTGACAATAAGTATATGGAGAAAAACTAACCCCAAACAACTCAATTTCAATAAAGAAAGAATTTCAATGAAAAAAGAAATGCATTGCATACTGAAAAACATTCCCTGATTAAGAGAGCAGTCTCTAGCTTTTATCTTCTGCATAAATACATAATACCCCCTGCTATGCTAAGCTGATTGACAGCTTGACAAGCCAATGGATTACTGCCTCTTTGCAGTTCATGGTGACAGACAAGCTAACCCCGCCCACTAAAGCCAACCATGAGGTTTAGGGCTAAAGCCTCCTTTTTCATTTGATGGACAAGTGGGTAGTCTTTCCAGTGACCCCATGACCTCTGATCCCTGACAACAAAGATCATGTGATTTGCACAGAGAGATGGCATTGAACTTCTCTTTAGTTCTGCTCTTCCTTTGTTTCATTAAGCGCCCCCATCCAACACCAGCTCTTCTACAGGCACTTTAGCTGACAATATCCAGCAGAAACAGAAGGAGCAGATGAAAGAAACAGAATAGCGAGTGTCTCAAAGTGGCTAAATTCCTATTATTAGCATGATGGAGATTAACATGAAAAGGGTGAGAGAATAAAGTGCATTTAAAATCACACCCAGTGAATAGAAAAAGTTAACAAGCTTCAGTGCAGGAGAAAAAACATCCTATTTATCTTCTTTTATTTGCTGGTTTGACATCTGCAACAGATAGTCCCAGAGGTTAGATGTGCCCCCATAAAAATGGATCACCTTACATGTTTTAATAAGACCAATCATTTAATCCATGTTGCAGGCAATTAACTCCAAACCAGCCATGAAATTATCTAATGGGATTGTCTCTTGTACGGATAACTAATTGAATTCACAAGCCAAATGAAACAAGCTAGTGTGATAAACGACCTGTGAAGGAAAACAAGAAAAAAAAAAAAAAATGAAATGATAGGGATAAATAAGGTATGCTTTCATTGGCAAAGTCAACATGATCAGTCTTCTGGAGTTATGATGTGGGAAATCATAGAGCAAAGTCTCTACATGAGGACTTTTTGATAAGAAATTTCAAATACACTGGTCTTTCTTCCTGAGTTTGGTTTCTCAGGACTGTTTGTAAAATGGAATGTTTTCTTAGTCAAAATGCTTCTTTTGAGTATTGCCAGTATACGTTCAAGTTAAGAAACATCTGTATTCAACAGCTAATTGCTGCAGCTAACAGCTATTCTGACAATAATTTAACTTTAGGCTATAGTGTTAAACTGTCAATTACTGGCTTAATCAATCGATTAAACAGATAAAGATGCCAAATTGCAAATTAATCTTGTCCAGCATGCAGACATTTCACATTTTCTCAGTTTAAATGTGGTCAAATGTGGTCAAATGTGTTAAACAGATCTATGAGTACTACACTACTCAAATTTATCCAAAAGCCTTAATAAACAAACACGCTAGGGGCAGGGAATGTGTATAACTAATAACGGATGTTCAAAATCTGAAGCAATCTGCAGAGTTTCTATGTCTGTGCAGATTCTGTGTGGGCTTGAGTTTGTCCAACACTCTCCCTTCAAACAATGTGCAGATTGAATGCTAACAAACAACAAAAAAATGTAAATACACGGCATGCACTGAGTGCAATATATGAAAATTGTTAGTATTTACACATCCTCTACACTTAAAGGGATAGTTCACCCAAAAATGAAAATTCTGTCATCCTTTAGGCACTCTAAGTTGTTTCAAACCTGTATGAGTTACTAAAACAAAAGAAGATATTTTGTCGGTAACCAAACAGTTTTGATGATCCCCATTGACTTCCATTTTATTGATTTTTTCCATTCTATGGAAGTCAATGGAGCCCATTAACTGTTTGGTTACCCATATTCTTCAAAATATCTTTTTTTGTGTTCAGCAGAAGAAAGAAATTCATACAGGTTTGGAATTTGAGGGTGAGTAAATGATGACAGAATTTACATTTTTGGGCGAACTATCCCTTTAACTTCTTTTGTGTTCCACAGGATAAATAATTTACAATGAAATTCAGTGGGGTCTAATGTTGCTTTGGACCCCATTGACTTTCATTGTATGGACACAAACATTCCTCAAAAAAAATTATTATTATTTTTTTTCTCATGTTCCATAGAAGAAAGAAAGTCATACCAGCTTGGAACGACATAAAGGTGAGTAAATGATGACTGGTCATTTGTAAATAATCCCAAATGCATAGACAACAATGGCATTTGTTGTCAACCATTAAGTTACTTTAAGTTAACCTCCCAACACACATACACAGCAGCTTGGAGAGCAGTAAATATGTTTTCACTTGATTCTCTCTGTAACACAATCAGCAGGCAGCGCAGACATCACGTTCAAAAATCGCAGAAACAGATGTTAGCCGACTCTAGACAGACACCTAACACATTCCTCCTGGCGTCACTCCAGCATGCACCTCTCTTATCCTATTACGCTCTTTTTCCCAATACATCCCATCTACATTTCCATCTTGTTATCGAGTCAATGCGTTCTCAGCTTACAGGAGACTCACAAAAAGACTATGAATTGTGGGACGGTTTGAGCATTCGGACATATGCACAAAATCTTTCTTGCTCTCCTATTTCACATCTGTTTGCATCTTTTTTTCCAGCAAAAGGTATGGTTTAGTATATATATTTTGCAAAGTCTCCAATGGGACCAGGTTGATAGACTCAAGATTCAAGCTGTAAATCACAGCTATAAAAAGGAAGAACCAGACCATGTGCTATTTTTCGAACTATCGAGGGATGATAATACTCAAGCTTGAGGTTTTAACCTAAATGTGTCTGTAAGAGTGATGATTTTGACTTTATAGCTTTACTGTTTCTATGATGTGAGGCTCTAAAAGTCTTCAGAGGTGAAAATACGATTCAATATCCTGTCCAAGTACTGAACTGAATCAGACCGCAATTAATGAAATTTCTTGTCAGGCTCCATCCCAAAAGACTTGCTACTTCCTCATGCAGACATATTTGACATGCTTCTCAGAATATTGTACTTTCATCTGCTGTCTAACATTTATGTGGTAATGGTAAACTAATCCGATAAGAACTTTTTAAATCAGAGGTCTCAAAGTGAGCCAGGATTGTACAGTACGACCCCTCAAGTGTTAATAGTTTATAATTCAAAACAACCCGCAAACCAATTATCAATGTCTGCATTGGCCTTTAATGTTATTTCAAAGTTTTCTTAAAGGATTGTTAAACAGTAGCATAATATATATATATATATATATATATTTTTTTTTTTTTTTTTTTTTTTTTTTTTCCACACACAAAGTGGAATTTACACATCCATCAAGTGGTATATCTCTACCAAATAATAAAATTCATGATGATAAAACATTTGTTTTTGCAGAGTTCAAGACCACTGCTTTAAATAGCTAAATGACGAGGATCAGAATTGAATTATTTGATTGTTCACACATTGTGTTGTTTTAAATCCTAATACAGTCCTTATCAGTCTATTATTCTCTTGTTTTAAAAAAGGTAACCCACTTATCAACATCAGTTTACATCCACATAAGATTAGAGCTCACGTCTGGGACTGAAAGAGAGTCAAAGAGTATTCCCTTCTTGTGTAAGAAGCAAAGGGACAATCTTTTTTTCATTAAAAGTGAATTTCCTGAGTAATTGTAGCCAGCAATATTTCACTACAGCAATATCAGTATGTCAGTCATAGTTTCATCTGGATTTTTTTTTTTTTTTTGTGAACGTGCACCTGTGCGTAGACAGGAACTGACCTCATCCCAAGACCTCACTGGTGATTCATCGGTGAGGTGTATGTAAAGTTCAAACCGACACAGATTGAGGTGAAATACATAATTACATCAAAATATGAGCATTTGAATTGGGTTAGGACAGCACAAAAACTGTGGTGGTACCATTTTCATAAACATGCCATGGTACTCCAAGGTACTACTGATATATTATTAACAAAAATATATCAGTTACATAGATTTATAAATTACATGTAAATAAATTATTACTTGATTTCCATATGGGTGACAGAAAAAAGAGAGGAATGAGGAGAAGAGAAAGAGAAAGACAGACAGAGACAGCAGCCAAGTCTAGAAAAGCCAGTGCAGCCTTAGGGGTGTCTACATTCACAGCCCTTTACTTCTAAGTACAAAAATAGATGAAGAATGGAAAACGGCATCATAATCTCTTTGACCTCCTAAACAAACTTTGCCTTTAATGAGCATGAGATCACTTCATCACACAACAACATGAGCAGACAGCTTGCTGCTACCACAGACAACACCAACAATTCCAGTCTCATCTCATACACTCACAAACACACGTACACAATCTACACACCATGTTAAGGCATTCGAGACTCCAGCTGAATTTGGCTCAGAACCACAAGCACATCTTTCCCACCCGTCTAACTCTCCAGGCCACATTTGCCATTCCTCTGAAGTGACGAGGAACATCTGGAGAAAAAAAACTTACCTGAGAGATGCACAGACACGCACAGATGCATGCTCTTACTGAATTAAACATAAGAGTAGATTGCCAGTGTGCTTCCAATGATTATGATTGTTAGCTCTTATCTACCCTATAATTAAATTGTCAGGTATGTAATCCACTTTATCTTGTATATACTTTTGAAAACACTACATCAACATTTAACAAGCACAGTGAAATCAGGTTTCCAATTCGGTCTCATTATGTAAATGGTCACAAGACCAGTAAACAGCAATATGGTTCCAGCAGCATTTCCCCCCCCCCAAATATTCCCTACAAAACAAGTATCGTGGAGGTACCATAGTACAGTACTGGTATCTGATTACAATAACATGGTACTTTGATATATACCGATTAACATATTCATCTAACATATTGATATTTACATGGTACTTCAAGAAATTCAAGATATGTCATGGTACTAATGTTTCTACTAAAATCCCTTCAACTGAAATAAAAATAAAAGCGAATGAGACAACTTGACATAGAAGTCAATTAATTAGAATAGATGATGTGTTCTTGAGAGAATCTGATGGGAAAATCATCTCATTTATAAGTGAGTTATTGAATCATTCATTCAAACTGATTAATTCAAATCCCTGATTCATTCAGAAACGAAACAAGTTGACTGGCTTTATGAGTGAGTCAATTAATCATTTACTCAACCAATTTGTTAAACACTGATTCAAACACAACCACTATGTGTTACTTGGAGACAACGGTTCTGCTGCTGCTTTGTTTTAAGCTTTTTGCGATAATAGCAATGTTAAGTTATTAACATCTTGTATATCAAACTGTTCGGAGCAGTGTTTCTTTGTGTTTTCAATGTTCATTTTTATTACATTGATAATAAAAATGATATTTTAAATTGTAATAAAATGTCACAATATTACTGTTATAATATTGTGAATAGAATATAAAATGAAAAAGTAATAATATATAAATTTTATTTCTATTTTAAGGAGAAACAATTGCTGTTTTTTTGTTTGTTTGTTTTTTGTTGTTGTTGTCTCATTCTCTTTTCTGTCCTTCTCTGCCCTCTATGATGGAGAAATGCCAGCCAGTCAACGATTGACACATTTTTCCTTTTACCACCCCATAACCCCTGTTGTGAATTCACATTTTGTTCCCTCCATCCAGTGGCGTCCCTGCTCTGTGATTGGCTAGCTCTCAGTCTGTTTCCTCTGTCATGATGCTTTGGTGTGTCAGTACAGGTCATTGTCTGAGTATATGTACTGCCGTGGTATTAAAGTCCGTGCCTGACTGACAGATGGTAATAAATGGTGGCAGTCTAAAACAACATGAAGGGAGAGGCGCCCTTGACCTCACAGCCCCCCTAAGGTCAAGCATGTCTGGTAACCTCGAGGATGTAACTCCCACACCCAGCCCACATCTGGAAAGAGAACCACTCTGTTAGTTTGTGTGTGTGTGTGTGTGTTGGGGAATGTAACAACTCATCTTCTCACTGTTGTCAGCCCAGAATGAAACGGTTGTATCTGTTGTCACTCCCATGGCAATACTTAAAAATAAGACCTTGTCTATTCGGTTAGATCAAAGGGTGAATTTTGAAATTTCTAAGAACTTGATGCGCAAAAACATAGCTATCAAATAACAGGTGAAATGTGCCATAACGCAGTGACAGGTAACAAAAGGAATGCTGCCATGGCAACCAAACTAGCAGACACACAAGGGAAATGCATTGTCTTTGCTGATGGAAAGAAAATGGTGTATGCACACAGACACACACGCATGCTTTGTAATAAGCACACACACTTTTTTTGTGGGGGGAAATTTTTCCACCCTTTTCCTCTCCTCTACGTGCCCACTGTGGCTCCTAAGAGGAACAATCTGACCTTAAAAGGACAGTTGACCCAAAAATGAAAACAAAATCATTATTTATTCACCCTCATGTCATTATGAATCATGTTCACACAGCAGCAGAATACGGTTGTCAGTCCTGTATTTGAGTCATTAATATGGTTACATTCACACTCAAATCAGTTATTTACAGGAGTGACAAACTCATTTAATAACCAAACTCACACCTGGAAATTTTAAGGACGCACAACCACATTCTTGGAAAATTCACAACCTAATGCAATCGGATTGGACAACTAGTTTTCTGTCACATCATACAGTGCGAGAGAACCGCTCTTTGCTGCACAAATGCGTGTCTACCCTGTTTTAAGAGTTTTCTTGTGTGGTTTCTATAACTTACAGAGACGGAGATATGAGCTGTGTGTGTCATCTGAAGGGTTTAGATCCGGACATTATTCTCCAGCAGAGCTGCTCCCGTCAGTTTTGTGTTCTACACACAACTCAAATGCTCTGCTCTCTGCCCAGAAGCCACTGTCCTATTCCTATAAGATTTCATTACTTTATCTGTTGCTGTTGACCACACTTTCTCTGTCTTTGCATGTGTCTCCTATGTCTCCATTTCTCACATTGTTAAACAGCATCTCAGTTACTGCCCTAACTGCACAGAAGGTGTCATGGGGGTCCAGGTCTAGGGTTCAGCAAAGCTGCCTGCTGACAAACCCTACTGTAACCTCTCATTATAAACAGACCTGCATGATGGTGTGTCTTACTGAATCAACTCACGGTGGACCACACAGTCTTTCTCTTTCTTCATTTTCAGTGAAAGACTACAATAGGATGAGACAACATGGATACTCTCTGAGCAATTAAGGTCTGGGAGAAGACAGAGACCTACTTTCACCAAAATGGTCATGATGTCACTACCTTTTACTGTAATTTACCGCATCGTAGAGTAGTGCAAGACGAGCTTTTGTGGTTAAAAAGTATACAATTAAATTTTTTTTTTTTTTGACATCGTTAAAATGACATTGTTTTGGTAGATAAGACCCCTTTTCCTCGGCTGGGATTGTGTAGAGCCTTTTGAAGCTGCATTTAAACTGCAATTTGGACCTTCAACCCTTTGGTAACTGTTGAAGTCCACTATATGGAGAAAAATCCTGGAATGTTTTCCTCAAAAACCTCAAAAACCAAAAAAAGACAAACATCTTGGATGACATGGGGGTGAATAAATTAATAATTTAATTCTGAAGTGAACTGAATTTAAAAAAAAAAAAATCATTTTAACCTATATTTTTACAACATTTATCAATTATAAATATAGTTGCAGCACCACTGTAAGTTGAACACCGCTTAAATTTTCCTATTTTCAGTCTAAAGAGTGATGGGAAATTTTAAAGGAGCGAAGTCAGGAAACATACGTCAGGTTATTTTCATTCTGTCTGACACATTTCCATCTGTCCTCACAAAACACAATCAGCATGGGAGAGCTATAAGAGACACTATCACATACACAGCTTACAAACAGAGCATCTTTGTCTTACATCAGTGCAGAACACAAACACTGCCTGTTTCTCAAAGTGACAAGTGAGAAGATTTGCCTCTTTTTCCCCAAAGCTTCTCTCCAACAGCAATAGAAAATGTTTTGAGTCTCTGCATGAGTTTCTGCATTAGGTTACAGAAACCCCTGTGTTACACTCCAGAAAGAAGCACATCAAACTGGCTGACAGTGCAACCATTTATCCAGACCGAATAACCTTCGGTTCTGAGGTGGTTTTATAACAAGACAGCCATATACACTCCTGACGCTTTTAAATGCCTTTGAAGCTAACACTGTATTAGAGATGAGGAGCTGCAGACAGATAGAAAATAGAACATGAGGGGAGTGATAGTGTCAGAAACGAATGAATGTGAATGCTGATTAGCGATGAGAAAAGTAATGATAAAACACACAGGCTGAAGATGAGTGTTACAAGACAAGCATGAGTGTGTGAGTGCTGAGAATATGGCTGTGTTTTACAAAAAGAGATAAGAAAAAACTGATGACAGACAAAATATCTCTGTGCCTCAAGAGAAAGATGGGCCTTTTACAGACAAAAACAGAAAACATGATGTATTTTGTTGCCAAATGGAAAGAAAACTGAGATGAAAAATGTATTGTTCAGATGTTGCTCAGTTGTTTCCTTTACATAATCAAATTCGTCTACGACAACGATATGCTTAAAACGGAGAAGTTTTTCCTTTGAGTTTTCCACGTACAGACAACACCATTGTCAAAATGATCCCCATTCATACGAATCCATGAAAACGACTAAAAACACTGTATTCTGCTGGCAAGCCATTAGATGGCGATGAAACACTATAGACTGAACATGTAATGCGCATGTGCATGTTGTCATCATTTTCACAAATTCATGTTTTTGTTGTTTACATGGAGACGTTTTCAGGCCACCAAAACGCCTTTGTTGTGTAAATGAACGGCCAAAACACATAAAAAGTTTCCGTTTTTAGTTGAAAACAGTGTCGTGTAAACAGCCCCTTATAAAATCTCTTTTGACTGCAGATTTTGATATTATAGCAAATTTGAGCACAGTTTAATTTCAAGACATCTTCTGAAACCACATGATGTGAGATTACGTCTGTTTTTAGAAACATCCAAGTAAAAGTCACTTTCATTTAATCTCATTGCTGTCTCCAAGAAACAATTGAGATATTGAAGATTTCATTTGTATTTTTTCTTTCCTATAGGAAGGCAAACAGCAGCTGGTTCTAAAGTGCATCACAAAATGAATCACGTGTAAAGAACAAACACATCCGAGCAGCGCTCTGATGTGGCTTAACATGGAGATGAAGACGATCATTGAAAGACTCAAGTTCATTTGGTCAGGTCTTAAGTAAGTAAGCCATACAACTGATTTGTCCATAAACCACAAAAAGGCCAAACATGCATCCGAAGCGGCCATCTTTCTCTCTCACAACTGGTCCTGACATCCAACACAACGTGACATATTTTAAAAATAAGAAGTATGACCCAGAGTCTCCTTGCATAAAGGATGGTTTTCTCAAAATGATTGTCTCTCTGCCACATACACACCCACAACTAACCAAATGAGTGACTCATCTGAGGAGATGTGACCCAGACCTCACTCAAAATGAATGTCTGCACTCTCTCGTCTCATGGGAGCGCTTCCACACTCCTTCAGGGGGTGACATGTTAGACACCTCCCCTGGGAGCGGAGAAAATGAAAATACAGCACAGAAAAAAAAAGAGGCTAAAGGAAGAGAACCAAGAGAGAGTAATGAAATAGAGAATTGGGAATTGATGGAGAACAGCACAAAATACAAAAAGAAAGAAAAAAATAAAAAGGATGAAGACATAGACAAGCAGAGTGATTTAAGGTGGCAGTACCATGGTAGATTGAGAATAGAACTCATATACCATGGTACTTCTGATATACTGTATGGCTTGACAATATATTAAATACTTTCAATATATTTAAAGTATAATTTCATGGTGATATATAATTTAGCAGCATTGTTCAAAACTCATTTTTTTTTTTACCATTAAGTTTACTAAAGATAGTGTATGAGTGATTTCACTCTCGTCATAACAGCATATTAACAGCAAAGCAAAAATATTGAAGTTGGGAAGTGATTTATTAAATACCATGAATTAGTTCTTTGAACTGTGTGTTTCAATAAATCGGTTCATTTATTCATTTTAATAATACTTAATTAGCAACAATGATGATGGACAAAATTATGATTCCTCTGAAGAAATTCAATTCAGATTTGAAGGTCACTTCAGAGTATATTTACAAATATCATGATCTATGTTGAATCGTGCTACATGTCCAAAAGACATACTAAAGCGAGTGTGACAGTGTGACAGATGATAGTATTGGGAGAATATCATGGTACCTCAAATAATATCAAGGTACACGTCTGGAAAAAAAAAAACGTGATAGTAACAAGGTACTTTGTAGTATTTTAGTTTAGTGACAAACAGAGGAAGACAGAGAAGAGAAAGTAAGAGAGGAGAAGGGGTGTAGGAGTGCAGGGTCTCTATATTTAGCCCTGCTGCTGTCACCTCCACTCTCCTCTCGCTGTGACAGTTTAGATCCTGCGCCGCAGCCCAGGATGCCAGGATGCACCGCCACCTTGACAAAAATGACACTGAGACAGCGTCTGCTGCACCCTGGCATCACAAACAAATGTGTTTGGTCTAAAATAAGACAACAAAATGTAGCATAGTCAGGATATTCAGAAGAAAAAATATTATCTGCAACACTTAGACACCATAATTCAGTTAATATAGCAGACCTCTGGCAATAACAAAAACAACAAAGAACACAGAACAAAGAACAGGCCTCCCTTTCTGAGCCCACGCCTGTCTAAGTCCCATGCACCCTTTTCTAAGTGATTCTTATGAAACCGAAACTCAATGTAGGGTCAGGAGGTTAAGTTTATTACTCTGCCAAGAGCTCCATTAGAGAAAGTCTCATGGGAACAGCTCAGAATAATGCATTTTTGATCATTCCCATCACTTTTGGTTTTTAATACCGTTCTGATATGTTGCTGCGGTTTTGCTTATAAAGTGAAAGCTTGAATGAACCTGCATGTTTCAGCTAAAAAACACCTGAAGACAAACACATTTTTTAGGTTGATCAGGAGAAAACTGATACAAAACACAGATGAGAAAGACTGAGGGTCGGGCCAAAAGTAAAGATGGGTGAACACAGCTCACACAATCCAAATACTTTCCCATCAACGCCACAGGTGAGTTGGATGCTGAAGTAATGATGGTAACTGAATGGGGCTATAGTCTTCTATGCTGCTGTTAGTGTCTCTCTTGTGTGGGATTGAGAGAGAACAGTGTCTCACCTTCTGTCTGAGCAGTTCTCCTAGGCATATCTTGGCAGGTTGAAGGAGGTTCATCTTTCAGAGAGACAGTGATTGCTCCGGGGCTCGCTCTCTCTCTCTCTCTCTCTCTCTCACACACACACACACACACACACACACTCACACGCTTTCTCATTCTCTCTGTATCTGTGTGTGCATTGTCAGAGGGAAGCACTTAGTGAAGTCTCTAGTGTCACAATTGACCCAGTTAGAACCCAGGTAAAGACAACATAAAGGATAAACCTAATCATGTCATGAGTGGAAAGTATTGGATGTAGAATAAGTGTTATAGTATAAGGTTCTATTTACTAGAAAGATCTTTCTTTCTTTCTTTCCTGCTCTGATAGCCACAAGAATACACCAAATGCGTGAATGGTGAGAGAACATTGTGCTTGGTAGGTTTTTCGTCTTCAAACCAAACTTGGGTCTCCAGCCTACAAAGTTTAAATCCCATCTGGCTAGTGTGCTTCCCATAACGGTCTTTTGTGGCTGTTTGAACACATTCGACCACATGAGTGTCTATGCTACGAAAGCTATCCGGTGGAATGTGTTTTCGAAGTATTAGACCCTGTTTACACCTGTATTTAGTGTCGTCCACTTGTGATCCGATTGACAAAAATACATCTTAAATGTGCAGTGTGTAAATTTTAGCGGCATCTAGTGGTGAGGTTGCGAACTGCAACTAATGGCACACACCCCTCGCACCCCTCCCTTTCGGAGAAGCTATGGTGGCCATCTGGCTGACATGTCATCGTCTGAGAGAGCAGAGAGTAGCTTGTGTGAAGCAATGAGGTTTCTTCTTACTTCTAACAAAGAACAGTCTCTGTTTCTAATAAACCTGACGACTACCACTACTACTACTACTACAATTTTGTGCGTCTTCAACGTAGTGGCGATGCAAGCTGCCTCTAAAAACATTAACAATTTAGAAGAAGAACAACATAGTGACGAAACACGCTCTGTAGAGTGTTTGTCCATTTAGGGCTGCTGTAGAAACATGCCGGCGCATAATGGCGACTTGACATGGAGGGGGATAGAAATGGCTAGAAATGGCTCATTCTAAGGTAATAAAAACATAATGGTTCATTATGTAAGGTCTTTATGTACCACTGAAAACATAGTTATGTATATTATACTGCATTTCTGTCAATAGATCCTCCCAAATTTTACACATTGCACCTTTAATACCACGTGTAAACAGAGCCTTTCTTCCTAATGCTCAGTTAAAGTTAAAGTGAATATCCAGTTTTTATATTGTACATTATAAATGTTGTGATCCCCTAATTCACATGTAGCAGTTTAAAAAGACTGATTTTAGTGTTATTTTTTTTATTTAGTCAGAATTAAGTAGATTGTTTATACATTATCTTAGGAAGCTTGTTTCCGCCACGGAATAAAAAAAAATAAGATAATTGCAACTTTTTAATCACACAATTCTGACTTTATTTTCTTGCAATTGTGAGATAAAAATTTGAAAGATATAACTTAAAAAAGTTACATGTGTTACAATTCTGGCAATTACGAGTTTATATCTCATAATATATAAACTCACAATTGTGAGAAAAAGATTTAAAAAAAACTCAGTTATCTTGTGATTTAATTATTCTTGAATTATTCTTTATTCCATGGGAGAAACAAGCTTCCATAATTATCTAATCAGCCATAACATGAAAAATATCTGTGCACACTAATTTTTACTTTTCTTTCTTGTTCCCTATATTTGCTGCAATTGAAGACAGATCATTCCTTGTCCTTTTCATCAGATTGTCTTCTGGCAACACTTAAAGCAAAACTCATGTAAATAAAAAATACTAAATGAGAATTGTTAAAAGTTAATAAAGAAAATGTTCTACAGCATTCAAAGAAAAGCCACTAAAACAATGGATATTCTGAAATAAAGAAGAGAAAGCCAGTGAATTCAAAAATGTTATTAGAGTTCAATGCAACACGTTCCAGCAATTCAAAATAATCTTGGAAGCTGTAACGGACAATGCTTTCAGTAGCCGTTTTCGAGATAATGTTCTCACTGCATCATTGTAATGGTCTAATTGGGTGTTTGGATATATTTCTAGGCTATAGCATTTTTTTCTGTTTTTTCAGGCATTGCCAATTATGCATCCAGGTGTTTCTCAGATATAATGAAATGAACAGCAAGAACTAGAGTTAAATGCTTTTAAAAAGAGCTGCAGATTAGCATTACAAGCATTAATAGCAAGATGTTGTTCACTCTTTCCCACACAGCGAGGACAGATCACCCTGACAATGACCTGCTTCTGTTTTTTGGGGTCACAACCTCAGCCTCTGGCACCCTCAAATAGGCGGTTATTAGGGCTTGTTTGAAGATAAAAAAAGCCTCCAGCACAGACTAACACACACACACACATATTGTGCCCAGGTCAAAGTATATATTTAAACCTCCAATAATTTTCAAAAAGCTCATGCTGCTGGAAGCAGGTGCAGTAGCATGTGCATATAACTTTTTAGGTATTAGCTTAACTGGTAAGTCTATCAGCAAATATATTATATAAAAGAAATGCAGATGGGCCATGTTTGATTTACTACATTCATCACCAACTGCATGACAGAACTATGATATTTTATGACACTTCAAAACATAAAGCAACTAAGCGAGTTCACAGGAAGGTACGTCAAAGATAAATATATCTTTGATGTTATTCTGCCAGTACACTCAGTGGCATAGCTGAAACTCACACATACATATACACACATCTAAACATGCATAGCTTTAATCTTAACCAATAAATACAAATAAAACATGAATTTGTCATTTTCAATTTTTTTGGTAATAATTTCTTTATTAAAAGGACAGCCACACGTGTTCCATTCACTTCATATAAATTCAGGAGAGCATTAATCATGTTGTTTTCATCTGTAGCAGCGTACTAAAGTAATTAAAATAAAACAAAACTGCAAATTCCAATAGCAAAAAGACTTAATCAATAAAAAATCTAAACAATACAGATTGACCTCTCTAATTAGTGTCTAACATGGACGAAATTCACAGTTTGCACTGGTACTGGTATATTTTAACTTTTTAAAAAATGTGTTATTTAATATTCTTGATTTCTTACTAGAGCCCTGGAGTGTGACATCATGAACATCATAAAAAAAAAAAAACACATTTCTGGGTCATGGATCTATATGGGGTGGATAGGGTTTATAAGCACTTTGCATTAAATGATAACTCCTAAAGCTCTCAAACCAGAGCTTTTACTGCCTCTCATTAAAAAAACCACACAGACTATCACCTACAGCAGATACAGCAGACTGTTTTAGTGTTTTTAAAAAAACGCTACCCAAGTGTTAACTTGAACAGCATAGGAAAATGAAGCACACTACTTTAAATGCCTTGTATAATTGTGATAATTTATGCATTGCCATCAGCCCCACCGTGTAGTTTTGATGCACCTTGAGATGCTTACTTTAAAATGTTCTCTGTCTGAAAACATTTGTCTAAATTGAGCAATAAGCACTCTGCCCCTCAGAGAATCTACTAATGGAATTTAAATTAAAACAATGTGCACAAACAACACCCGTGGCACCATTTTCAAACACACATACACACTCACAAAATACCAATTCACACACATCATTCCTTCTTGAATCATCCCTGGGCTCTCCTAACCACTGTAAAGTGATATAATATGCATAAACTTGCCCATAAATCCACGGTCATGTCCAAAAACTAGGAGTTATGTGAGGGCGCATTTGCAAAGAAATGAACTTAGGCTGTCATGTGACTTTTCGTAAGTCCTCTGGGCTACCTTTTAGCATGTAAATCCCACGTTTGCAGAGATACATGGGAAAGAAGGGATTTAAAAAGAAGAGTGTGCATGTAAAAGAGAAGGGCAAAAGTAATTTATCACAGTTACTCCCATAAAATAGCAAAAAGATGAGAAGAGCCATAGAAAAGAGTCTAAACTTTGTCATGTCTGCAGAGCCCGAGACCTCGAACTTCACAGATGATTGGGCTTCCAGGGACGTTTTTGCGGTCTGGACTGTCTGTAATGTGTAAGGGCACAAGAAGACACCAGTATCTGCTCTCTTAACTCACCGACCCTGCTAACAGCAGCCAAGTCCTCCCTCGGAGTCGAAAACTGACTCTGTCTGGCAGAGTTCCCTGCCTTCCCTCCCTACATGCTCATACTGGAGAATAAGAATCAGAAAGAAGGAGATCTTGGTGAACCCTTAGTAAAAGTGTGTGTGTGGGTGCGTTTATGTGTGTGCTCAAGCTTGCGTTTATGTATGAGGGACGGACTTGTGAATTATACCTGGATCCCCCCCAGGGAGGATCGCATAAAAGGTATTAATTTCTTTCATTACGCCGTTTTCCTTAAACAGCACTTCTAGCTAAATTGACTCTCCATGTATGAAATTAAATATTCTCTAAACCAATACAGTATATCAAAAACTTTAGCGTTCAAACGACATATTACAACACAGATTCAGGACTGAAGAACTGATTCTCTTTCAATTCATGAGTTCGCATTTAAACTGACTTGGAAGAAATCCATCTATCCGTCCATCCATCCATCCATCCATCCATCCTACCTTAAGATCTACAGCCTTTCAAACTTCAAGTCTTTTTCAACTTTTTTCATAACTTTCAAACTAAGCATTAAGCCAACATTCATATTTGTCTATAAAAACTTTGCTTTTCTAGATCAAATTAGTCATTTTAATTTCTTTGAATTTTAATTAATTTTATTTCTACCTCCTTACATTCAAACTGCAATTACACCCTGTTTAGTTTGTTTGTTTCAAGAATGAAATGGAATTTAAAAGGCATTTTTAATGCAATCATGAATGGTGCACAGCCCTTTTACAACAGTGAACAGATGATGACCTCATTGCTCAAATAGTCACATTTAAGCAACTGAGAGGGATATAAAACAGGATGTCTTGTGTGTATCAAAGAGCGCAGGCACAGAGGCAGGCAATTACAATAAAAGTCTGGATTTTGGTTAGCCATCGTAATGATTTTCTAATGACACATCCCAAGTACAAAACCAAAACAAAATCCTACTAAGCTTGAAGCTGTTTGTGGGAAAGAACAGAATGTTTAGTGAGTATAAGTCCTAAACAAATGTAGCCGTCTTCACAAGACGTTCACTCTCAGGGGAGGAACATGATTTAAGTGTTTAGCCAAAGCTTTTGGACAGAGGAGCAGAAGTAGAAAGAACTAAAAACTACAATCCATTCCAAGAGGCATCCACTACGTCTTACATAAAGCAGACTAGATCTTTAATTTCATCTTTAGTTGCACTATGGTATTTTGATGATCTCCAGAAAACTCATAGATCATATATTTTTTCATATTTTAAGTTGGAATGCCCTATCCTCTGCATGCATGTAGTATGTCTCCAGTGTATTTTTTGGCAGTTAAGAGTGGTCAGTATCAACGTTGACTGACAGAAGTACACTAAGATTAGACATAAAGGTCCTGGGAAACCAACCACACTGATATTATATACAGCATCAGTATTCCAATTTGGAGGAAAGACTGTAAACATAAAGTTTAAGCTTAAAAGCAAATATTACCTTTCAATTGCGATTCCTGAGAATAAAATTACACTGTTATAAGAAATCATGGATGCATAGTCCTGGAAAATGGGCTGCTACCAAGAACATGGATATTCAGAAAAAAAAAACAATCCCATGGGAAATACTGTTTCAGAACTGAAAACTAATTGCATTGCTTAGCCAACCAAGAGCCGCGCACTAACCCCAACAAACCTAACATGAAATCCAATTCCCCCAGCAAGGGTTAAACTCACAGTTGCGCAAATTCTGAATTCTGGTCCTTTCTGGTAGACATGCTCAATCCCTAAGAGTGTTCGAAAAACCAATTAAAGAAACACAATAACGGGCAACAGAAAGGAAAATTAGTTCAGGCAGCAGACTGTGAAAACTCCTTGAATTAGAAAGGTGAAACAGACATGTAACCTAAGAAGGGAAGTAGCTTGCTCAGCACAAAACTGAAGAGATTCCCACAAAGCACAATTAAAAAACCTTATTGCCTAATACGACAAAAGAATAGATGCCCATTAAAAATGCACTGAAAGTTAACATTATGATACTCGGGTTTCCTGGAAACACTGAGGACAAAAATAATAATGCATATTTCCCATGAAATCTATATCATATCAATTGCAGTTGTTTGTTTATTTATTTCTATATTAATTTGAACTGCAAAGCAGTGGATGTAATCTCCAGCAGGGGCTGTATAAGCATCCACAGAGCAACAGTGTGAGACACAGCAAAGACAACAGAAATTCATCTTACCTTTGAAGGACAGGAAGACTCGTGGAACAGAGGCGGGTGGCAGGGAAGACAAAGGGTTGCTGTGGACCGAGACAGCTGAGAACACAGAGACCAGAAGGGTCCCCAGCACCAAAGTCCCGACTCCCTGCATGATCACTTTATCCAAAGACCCACAAGAGATTTATTCAGTCCTGCATGAGAAGGGAGGAAGGGGGTGAGGATCAGCATTAGACAGATATAAATGAGCTGAAAGAGATCATCATATATTCATGATTTCAATTTCACATATCTTCTTATTTAATGGATGCAAATTGTTAAGAGAGATAAGTTTGAGTGATTTTTTTAATGGATATTTACAGGTTTATACTCAATTGGTGATCGGTTCCTTAATATTGAGTCTACTGATAAATCGTAAGATATTGTTCCAAATTCCTTGTGGAAACCTTTCACTTTGTAATAATTGACTTAGGCCTACTAAAATATTCATAATGCACGTTATGGTTTTTATTGTTGTAGTATAATGGCCATTTAATTAACTGTCAAAAAGCAGAAGTAAAAGAATATTAATAATAAAAATAATAAATAAATCAGTGAAGTATCGGTCTTAAAAACTAAAGTGGTTGATCTTTGTCACAATTAATGCTTTTTTTCCCCTCATTCCAAACTAATCAAATAGCCTAAATCTCTATAACTTGCAAATGAACTTCAATTATCAATAGCAGAGTCATTTTCATTTTCAGCAAAAACATGTCTCAGTAAATCTTTCAAAATATTTTTCCATCGGATTTCAGTAGCATGTAATGGACTGATCCTCTTACAAATAATTTAGCCTATAAAAACATTTGGATAAATGTGCTGTTGATCTTCTGTACAAACAAGTATTTATGATGATGTATGTGACGTAAAGCGTAAAATACATGTAAATCGTAAAATAAACTGAAATGAACACAGAACTCACCTACAAAACGTCCGTCGCAAATGGTCCTGTGTGTCCCACTGTACAAATCATTTACAATCCAGCGCAAAGAAAACGTACAGAAACAAAACAATTCGTCCAGTCAAAAGTAACCGCGTACACGTGTCCACAAAGTAGTTGCTCCTTTAAACTAATTTATGTGACTGATTCCGTGTCAGTTCAAATGTCAAATGAAGTGCGCGTATCCCCTCTCTCGAGTTTTTAAACCTGTCTCGTGTATTTTTGTCCACGCAGCAGCAGCAGCGCGCGCTTCAGGTCCACTGACTGTCTGCTGCTGAAGTAGTCTGGCAGGTGGATGGAGCGCTGTTACTCCCCCTGGGCGGAGACTTACCTTAAAAAGTAACACCCATTTATGTTTTGAACGCAATTAGGCATTGCGAATACATGCGGCGAAACCAAAATTAAATCACGAGACATGTTAGTAATGGGGGCGCAAGGCTTATCTTCACTAAATCACACGCAAACATGCGAACGACTCTCGCGTGCGCTCGCCTCGCGCTCTCACTCTCTATCACCCTGGGCGACGCCCACGCGCTACACGCGTTCACAACAGTAGCACACAGTTATTTGGAGAAAAAAGATAACAATTTCAATGCATTGTTCTGAACAGTAATGTGTATATAATTAGGCTAATATAATCTATATTTATTAAAAAATATGATACAACACACCTAGCTATGGAAAACGTTCTTTCTCTGCTAGTAAAGTGTATGATGATCAAAATATATATATATATATATATATATATATATATATATATATATATATATATATTTAGTGAATACTGATGGAGAAACAATATTTGGGTACAACAAGAGAAATTACAGCATGTTAATTCAAAGAGTATGTTTAAACTTTACTTTTCCTTTAAACTTTTACTGAAAGAAACAGTGATGTTATTACCTTTTACAAAACTAAGTCTTCTGTTGCATAATATGTTTAGAAATTCTCATTAGCAACATAAATCCGCAACATTAAGCATTATAAGATCAACTTGCCTCAAAATCACACTTTTGTTGATAACCTCATGGATCAAGGACATTTTAGTGCACAGCAACAAACAGATGTGTTTGCTGTTATTCAGTGCTGTGAAAGAGTTAATGGCTCAATCTAGGACAGCTTTCTCTGTTTTGCTGAGAATCAGTAAATGCAATGGTATGTTTCACAATTTGATTTCATGCCATTATAGAATAAATTCCACAAAGTATGAAATCTGCCCTAAGGAGACAGAAGTAGAGTGAGAATGGCATGTTAGTGCAGAACACATAAGGATTATGAGTTTTGTTGAGACGTTTCTGTAAAAACGGCAGTACAGAATAATGATTTTTGTAGATTTGTTCATTTTAATGCATTATGCATTCTCAGTCAAGCCTCTCACACAAGCACAGTATAACCTTGGGGTCATAGTTCAATGTGGACTTTGCATGCATGCTCGTGTCTCAGTATTTATGCAAAAAAGGACAACTTGATGTTTCACCAAGTTTGCGCAAAACAGCCATTGCCTGACCACAGAAATGCCAGTAAGGGCTATTCATCAAATAAATGGATGAATTGCAAAACTTAAATCCAAACCACAATACACAAACCTTCAATTAAGAATGCTCAATGAGAGATTTGTGAATAACATTACATTTATTTTCTTTTACAGTTTTAGTGCTTTAGTGTGTGTGGCTCAGGTATTCCCTGTAAGGATAGGATAGGATAGGATAGTAATACCAGAAATTTTTTGTGGGGACATTTTGTGGGAAAACAGCTACTGAATGATGTTGTTTTTTGTTTTTGTTTTTGGGAAAATGTAAAAAGTTTTCTGTGAGGTTGTGTTTAGGGGTAGGGTTAAGGTTCAGAGATTTCTACGGAAGGTCCCCATAAAACATGGAAACCCTGTGTGTGTGTCACAACTATCTTTGTGAGGAACAGTTTGAGTTTTAGATCATCAGAGTCAGGACAAGAGAGTAAAGTGAGGACATTTTGGTCAGTCCTCACTTTCTGAGACCCCTTTAAAGGCCTGTTTGAGGGTCAAGACTAAGACTTAAGGATAGGTTTAGGGTAAGCTTTCGGGTTAGGCACTTAGTTGTAATGGGTAGGGTTAGGGTAAGGAGCTAGACATTGCATTGTTTCAATAAATATCCTCACAAAGATAGATGTACAAGAATGTGTGTGTGTGTGTGTGTGTGTGTGTGTGCATGCGTTTTTGTGATTTATGAGGACACAAATTTGTATAATGACATGGGTATTACACTGGTATTACGACATAAGCATGAAATATGAGGACATTTCATAAGTCCTCATATTTAAAATAGCTTTAAAAACATACTAAACAATGTTTTATTAAAAATGTAAAAATGCAGAATGTTTTCTGTGATGGGTAGGTCAATATAACAATTTATATGCAGTCTGTCTCTATTGGTGTTTTGAGCGGCATAGTTTATTAAAAGCAACATTTGTCTCTATAACTATGCCATTTACAGCACTTATTCTTGTTATACTTGATCGGTCTCCAAATGGGTCTATAAAACGCATGAAAAAAAAAATTTTTCATTACCTTTATTAGATTACATGCTAGAACATGCAACATTTCATGTGATGTTTTGATTAGCAAAATAAGAAGGAAAAAAAAGCCAAACTAAATGATAACAAGCCTATTATGATAGTAAGAATAAACTGCTCTTTAAAACAATGAAATATACGGGCTGGAGTTCAAATCAGTCATAGTTTTTTCTGTGATAACTGATGAATCTCTGCAAGATTTCTCTTTGAACCTGGAATGTGTGTGCAAGCTCTCTCTCTGTCTGTCTGGTGAGGCCACTGAAGAAGCACAGATGAAGATAGGCAGATAAGAGAGAGATTTCTTCCTTTCAACACCTGACTGTCTTCTAACGAAGCATGTCATTCTGTGCGAGTGTGTGTTTGAGCACTAAAGGAAACAGACAGAAAGTCTGAAGTCTCGATAGCCCAAATGACTCATTGGGCCTGGATTTCAAAAGCCTCAGCAAAGATAACCAAATGTAGCACACAACAGTATCCTTGAATACAAGAAATTTAAACAGAAATTATTAAGATAAGTACTGTAAGTGAGAGTGTAAGTCTATAAGTGGCTGGTTGCAGTTGGCTCAAGCAGACAGATAACAGGTGTGATCCAGGACGACAATGACACAGAGACACGGAATGGCCTTGATTTTCACACACCAAGCCAAGGCAATTACCACTCACAGCTCAGTAAAGCATCTCATTATCTCTGCATCAGCAGTCAGTCAAAGCACAGGCTCATGGGTGTGAGTATATTCCAATCTATTTCAGAGGATAGAAAGGAGATGGCGATACACATCGGATGAGTGGATTAAGTGTGATTTATGTGTGGTCTGTTCCGTAAAGTTTAACTGGCCACTCAAGTTCATATACATTTCCATTATCTATATGCAAATATTTCCATGTCATTTATAGCTGCAGGCCTGTAACCTTAACATGTACTCTATGGTTATCACTACTTTTTAATTATCTGAATGATTTTTGCGGTTCTTTGCGACGCCTCGTAATCTCATTTATGATTATTATCAACTACATGATTGTACAACCAGACGCTGGGTAATTTAGATCAAATCAAAATGACATTCAAAACGAGACGGATGTCTTGGGATTTTTATGGAGTGTGTTAGAATCAGATATGACCGTATGGAATATTGTGAGTGGGATCCATGGCCTCTTCCGACATTATCTTTGATAATAGTTAAAAATGTCTGGGGAAACGGATGGATCCTGTGAAGGGCATTATAGTAGAATGGAAAAACACTTATCACTTAAAATCAAGGAAAAGAGGGATTGGAGGAAATGACATAATTCTTTTGTAGTTACTTCAAAGATGGAAGTCAAGGGAAAATTGTCTACATCCTATTATTTTTCTGTAGAGGTGGGGATGTATTTCCCCTATGACAAAGACAATCTCTGCATCCAAATATGCCTACTTCCATACTATATAGTAGACGAAGAACAGTGTGTGATTTGAGTAGTATGTCAGAATTCACAGTATTCATAAAACACTAGGTGAAAAGTACCCAGATGACCTACTATTTGCAGCAAGATTCTGAAGTGCGCATCCACATTTTACTATCTAATGAGGCCAAAGGAGAGAATTTGTGAATGGAAGTAAAGCGACCAACTGATGCCGTAGGTCACATGATGGTGACAACATGGCGGATGTAGTAGCTTCATTCATATTACACACATTCATAGTATATAGCATATAGGACATACTTTTTTTAATGATCCTGAAGTAAGTTTCAAACCAAATGTAGTGCCTATACAGTATGCGATTTCGAACACAGCTTGGTGGGGGGGGGGGGGGGGTACAGTTATATTTAAAGAGGACCTATTATGCCATTTTACAAAGTCTTGAATTTGTTTTCATGCTTGAATGTTCAAAAAACAACAACAAAACAAACAAAAAAATATATATATTTTCACATATTTTACATTGTTGCAGCACCTCTCTTTCCAATCTCTCAATAACGTTCTGTGGTGCGTTTCACAAAGCCAAATATGTCCACCAACACAATTCAATGGAATTTGCGACCATAGTTGGCTAACGATGCTTAGATGTTTAGTTCCCTTTCTGACAGTCACTTTAATGTTATGTTGACTGACATATTGGGTCTTTACTTGGGAGCCCCAATCGAGATCCCATATGTCAGTCGACAAAACATCTTAATACCCTTCATCAGGGAACGAGGGTTATGACAGTAACCAAGACGTTCCGGTCTCTTTGAAGCCCCTCCTTCCGAAAAATTGGTCTGCTGGACCAGTGTGCTGTGATTGGTCAACCGCTTCGAGCGTGCTTCGGAAACGCCAAGCCCCTTACCATAATGAGGAATGTTGTGACGTGTATGTTCCCGGGAAAAAAAATCAAGACTATACATGGCGTTTCAGGGAGTGAACATCATGCTTTGCATATTTGCAGACATTTTTCATGCTCAATCAGCAACATAACATACAAAAGAAAGCTGAAAATGTAAAAAAAAAAAAGCATGATAGGACCTCTTTAAATTAAAATATCTTATTAAAATTAATAAAAGTAACACACACAAAACCCTCTTTTACAGCTAACAGAGTTGATTCATGCATGGTCACAAAAAGATTACACACAAACACACTTGATCATGTTCATAAATATCTGTGCTTTGTTTTGCCTAATTTCTTTCAAGGCATGCCTGCAGCAATAAGCATGATTGCTCACACACAACCACAAACACACACACACACACACAGGTCAGATCAGCTCTGGTGCATGTAATGACTGATCATGTACTCTCCCCTCAGTCACGGCACAGGAGCTGCTACCTTTTACCTTTGAGATAAGACATTAAAAATGCACAGCCTCCGCCACCACTCTCAGGACTCCAGCCTACTGTTCATTAGCATTTAAATGGGAAAGAGATAGCCGTGTTTGCCTGCAAGTCATATACCTACAGCAAAGAGCGGAGAGACTTCAGTGGACTTCCTATAAAATTTCCACACCTCTTTTGAATCTATCCCTCCAAACAACTGAAAACAACTAAAGTAGCTGCTGCTTTTATCTCCGGCTGGATTCTAAACAAATTAAGCTGTTGTGTTTTGAGAACAGTTTAGATTAGTTCAGCAACACTGTTTCCAAAGCAGTTCACTGAACATCAATGCTGGCTATTTAATTTACATTTGCATATTCATGAGAGCAGATATGGTTTGTTACCTTCTCAGTGTTTCCACTAGAAATTTACATTTTAACCAGTTAGTTCTGAATGCTTGTTCAATTGTTCATGAAATTTCTAATTGATTTTATTTAATTAACTTAAGCATGTTTTGTTGCATTTACAAACTGTCAAAATGACTCAAAATGACTGAAAATAAAATCAAAATTATTTTATTGGTAATCAACAGCATTACCACAGAAAGACTTCAAATAATTTTGAATAATTGTTATTTTCTAAACATTATTTTTGTTGAGTTCTTACCAAAAAAGACCATGCTTGTTGACCAGCATTTTTGTTGGTTAACAGCACCAAACCAGCATTAACTATTATGAATCAGTTATTTTTAGCAGGCTAGCATTATTATATCTGTTTTGAGTTATGGAAAGACAGGCTGCTTTGCCTAAAAGATCAATCTGTCAATCTTTGGAACAAGTAGCTTAAAAGATGATAGCTTGTGCTTGATCTTATCCAGATCCTGAACTGATGCAACCAACACAATGTGGTTTCAAAAGAAAGAGAGAGAAAGTTTAAATAAAGGCTTTTGCATGTTTCCGCCTTGTCACCTCAGAAAAGCGGTCATATTTTAATAACGTTTTGTCTGTGGCTTGCATGCTGGCTTTTGATATAAGTGACCTACTATCTCATACAGTACATACAGTAACAACAGACTGAATGTCCCAGGTTTCCTTGTTCCCAGGGCTGAAACTAAGCTTCACTGCAGTGGTCACATATGGATCTAATCATGGCTGTTACAAACTGAGGTGTCCCACGAATAACAACAATGGTTTCATTTTCAAATGGCCCCCCGTCTGAAAGAGCCTCTTTCCTCACAACCCGCGGCCAGCAGGGTTGTGTAACCATCATCCTGTCAGAGTTGGCTGGATAAAACCCACCTCAAACTCCTACTTGCCGCCCTAGAAAACCACAGACGGCTCCTATTTGGATGACTAGCCTGGTGAACGCTGCGGAGACATGCTCCAAATCTGAACTATGTACTGAATATACAAAATCCAATGCTCTAGTGACCAAGGAAATGGGCTGAAGACATGAATGATTCTACTGAAGTGGAGGTGATGGTTTCAGAACAAGAAAAATATGGTTGTGTGGGTCTTTTTAGGGGGTGGAAAAGAATGATCCAAGAACTGGACTTACAAGATCTAATTCACTTTGGATTAAATAAATACAATGAGAAATGCGGGAGGAAAATGCAGGAACTACTGATGTGGGTCACCGCAGCCTTAAGATACATTATTGCAGTCTGCTGGATACAAAAGAGTTGAACTGTCTTGTCTTTGTATGAACTGTCTATGTACACTACAACCTTCACATTTAAAGGAATAGTTCATACAAAAATTATAATTCTGTCATCTTTTTATTTGCTTTCATGTCATTCCAAAACCATATCACTTTGTTTCTCTCATGTAACACAAAAGGAGCAATTTCAACAGTTGTGCTACTTAAAGGGATGGTTGATTATGTTTTCACTTTTTTAACTTTAGTTAGAGTGTAATGTTGCTGTTAGAGCATAAACAACATCTCCAAAGTTTCGACGCTCAAAGTTTAATGCAAAGGGAGATATTTTATTTTAAAGAATTTGCTGTTTAAGGACTACAACAAACAGCTGGTAGAGACTACAACGATCTTCTTCCCGGGTTAGTGACATCACTAACGCTAAAATTTACATAAACCCTGCCCCCGAGAACACGAAATAAAGAGGGTGAGGCCATGTTGGGCTGTTTTAGAGAGAAGGAAGAGTTGTTGTAGTAGAGTGCTATTACCATGCCGTCATTTTACGCCGGACTGCTTCACAAACGAGGGTCAATTCAACGCTGGATTTGCACAAAAGATTAACATGACGGCACATGCTAGTCAATGAGTTGAATCAACTCCACAGCAACTACATAAATTTATCCACTAACCATTCGGAAACGTCCAGATGCATTCTAAAAGTTGTAACTTCTTCCTGAGTCTCTCCATCAGTGTCCGACTCCGGTTTAAACAATGTAAGGCTGAACACCGTTACTGACAATTGTCATTTTGGCTGCGTGAAATTCTCCAGCTTTGTTGTTGTTGAGCAACTGATGCGCGAGCTGTTAAAGCTCTGCCCTCTTTTGGAAAGCGGGCCGGGAGCAGCAAAAATGGTGTGTTTTTGCTCACACCCAAATAGGGCCAAATTTGACAAGCTATCATAAATTATCTGTGGGGTATTTTGAGCTGAAACTTCACAGACACATTCTGGGGACACCATAGACTTATATTACATCTTGTAAAAGGGGGATTATAGGTCCCCTTTAATATTTTTGTGGCAATCATGATAATTTTTCAAAATTATTTTATGAATAGGCTGTTTAACGACTCATCAGTACAGTAGTCTATGGTCAGTGATGCTGACATACTCGCATTTGCACAGTTGCCCTGATTTAGGGCAACGAGAGCAACTAAAGCCCTGAATCACTGAGCAACATCTGAACATGTTTAAATCCCCCTGAATTAATAACAGTTAATCCTTCTTCCTGTTGTGGACATAAGGATAAGCATGTCATAAATGCCATAAAAGCTCAGAATAAAGTAGGTTTTCATGCAATTTTCTTTGCACTCCTTTGACCAATTAATCCAATTTGTGCGGGGGGCATCTTTTTTCTCTTTTCTTCTCTTATGCAATTTTACTATTTTTACTTATGCAATTTTTTTTTTTTTTTTTGTGCTTTTCTCATTTGTACCTCACTTTGGATAAAAGCATATGCTAAATGAATACCGAAAATGTTTTCAGTGGCATGTAAACAAACACACAATATTTAAAGACAAAAAGATGCTCTCATGCCCCTCTTTGTTCTTTAATGCATGTTCACGTATTATCAAAGAAGAAAATTTATATGACACTGATGTTTAAATATCAGCATGTTATTTATAGCACAAGGGCGACATTCAAAATAAAATGTCATACGTCAAAGCTTTTAATGTGACTTAAGTAGGAGTATCTCAATCCCTGAAAGAAAAGTAGATAAGAATGCCAGCAGTATTAGATGACATTGTAATTTAATGTGATAACCAGCATAACCACACATTCACACATCTGCTCCAGGAATTCCCAATAGGATGTATGTTTTCAAGAGACATGCTATATCTTACCCAGATGTCAGTGCGCAGTATGAGGTATCTGGTGCATGTGCAAGCTCACTGTGGTTCGGATTAAACGCCAAAAAACACAACATGTGGCTCTGATCTTACAGTGATGTCACAGCTGCCCTTTTATTAATCCTTGAGGAATGTTTGTGATTGGTTGCAGTGTGCTCAACATCATTAACCTCCTTAAGTAACAAAACCCAAGCCTGGATTTCCACTGCTATGGATCTATATAAAACTCACTGCAAGGCCTGTCAAAGAAATGTATATTATAGCAGCAATTATTCTTGTTTAAAAGCCAAATAACACTAGGTTGTTTCCCTTACAGATTAAATCTGCTGAACTTGATCCTGCTTACTTTGAATAAGAAGCTGTTTTGCCATCTTCCCGCAAAATGTTAAATATAAAATATATCAATAATATATATCAATATATCAATTCAAATGTTACCAGGACATAATTTATAGTCTGATCAGCTCTGAAACCATTTATAGTACAATTTACATACTTAGAAAGTGCATTGTAGTGTATTGTAAATTATTAAAAAGTACTGAAAAGTAATAATTTCAACATAATCAAAAGCACCTTTTTGAGAAAAAACAGAACAATGGAAGACATCAGAATGTTTATTGCTAAAATTTCATATATGAAATAGATTTTAAGTTCTAGATTCCTGTAACAAAACGATAAAAATATTAATATATCAAAACATAATATGCTATGAAACAATATAATAAAATATGAAGCACGTTTACCTTTCCCCAGACATATAGAGACCACACCCTCCAATTAAATGTGTAACCTCTGCACTAGCATGCATATTGTGTGTGTCCTTTTCACAAGGCATATTATAATATAATCTTCAAAAAAGCAAATTCAGCAGGAACAAAATGATTCTAATGGTTAACCTGGAGACCTCTTTCCAAAATGAGTCAATTAAAACCTCCATACCTGAGCAACATTTCTGCTGCATGAGCTGAAAAGTTCAAGCGCTGTAACCTCATGTGACCTCTTGCTCATTACTCTCGCCGGTATGTAGGGGGAAGCTTGGCAGCAATGCCACTTTGAATCATAAATATTTAGTTATAACGATCAGTCCTAATTTTAACTGAGTTTGCATCTTAATTTAAATACATCCACAAGCACAGAGTCACAAGACAGTGTTTGCATAAAGCACAGGTAGGGCGAGAAAGCACTCTCAACTTGACATGCTAATTTTCAATCAGACAAATGAGGTACTAATGAGACACGGCATTTTACACTGATGAGCATTTGACTGATGAGGTGACGTTATAAACACACACAAAACTAATCATTGTTCATAAATCCTACCCACTAATATAACAATTCATAGTCAATGTTTAATACTTCTAAAAGTTGGGGGTCAGTAATATTATTTTAAAGTACAAGGAAATTCATCAAAAGTGAGTTATGCTGTTACAAAAAATAAAAATAAATAAATAAATAAATTTTAAATAAAAGCTGTTCTTTTGAACATCAAAGAATCATAAAAAAAGTATCATGGTTTTCACAAAAAATAAGCAACCATTTCAACATTGACAATAATATGAATTGTTTCTTGAGCACCAAATCAGCATATTAGAATGATTTCTGAAGGATCATGTGACAATGAAGACACTGATTCCATCACAGGAATAAATTAAAATTTTTAAATATATTAAAATAGAAAACATTTATTTTAATCTGTAATAATATTTCACAATATCACTGGTTTTTATTGTATTTTTGATCAAATAAATGCAGCCTTGGTGAACCTAATGCCTGGCTCACACTACAGGAGTTTTAGGCCAATTTATGCCCGATTTTCCCCTCCCAAGAATCGGAGAAAAAATCTTGTAGAGGACCTCGATCGTCTCCAATGTTCGTCGCAGATTATCTGGTAATGTGAGGCGTTCACAGATCGAATATTGCACCTCCCGATCTGCTCTCACACAAATCGGGGCCGCCCCGATCATATCAAACATCTGCTTTGACACAATCTGCATTGTAAAAAGCGCTATATAAATAAAGGTGACTTGACTTGACTTGATATTTAGGATTTTAAATCGGGAAGATTACGTCAGTTCTTTAACAACAGCCAACGAGAGAAGTGAATGAGAGTGCTTTTGAAATTGCGACCGCGAAACCAGCTGCTGTATGGATCCGTTGGACAGTGGAGAAGAGAATAACACTTAAAGTAGTCTTATAGTACTTAGTCTTAAAGGGACTTTGGTTGAAGTTTTGCAACAACACAACTCCTTGAATAACGCGTCTTCAAAAACATGACACTAACCGTACAGACAAAGAGTTTTGGACATACCGGGTGAGTGTAGAAAGCTGCTAGCAAATGTAAACATACCTGTTTATGTCAGTGACGAATATGTTTACATCCGCTTCCCAATGAAATCATGTGAGGTGCTCTTCTGGGTTTGGCAATCTTAATAATATCCTGAAGTGTGTGCTGTGCTACAAATTTCAAATCTTGTAGTGTGTGCATGTTTGAGATTTGTGAGAACAAAATCTGTGAAGATTTTCCTTATGTGTGTGCTGCAACCAGATTTCATATTCGTTAGGATTTAAAAACTCCTGTAGTGTGAGCCAGGCATAAGAGATGCAAAAACAAATTTTACCAATCCCAAACCTTTGAATGGTAGCGTGTATAATATATATATATATATATATATATATATATATATATATATATATATATATATATATATATATATATTTATTTATTATATATATCAAATAAATCTCCTTTTGTGCTCAATGGAAAAAAGCCAGTCAAACAGTTTTAAAATAACATGGGTGAAGTATCTCTTTTAAGACGACTGCGTATGACTGAATACACTCATATGGTCTTTATTTGTGATAACCATCATGGTATGGAGCTCATTAAAATAGGTGTGGAGGTCAGGCTATGATAGACAGCAAGAAGTCAATCACAAATTCAAACATATTGAAATACTAGATATACCATCCACCTCCCACAGGTCAAAAAGATTTTGTTTTCCTTTGATCAAAAATAGTTTTCTTATATCTGAACACCAAAACCTCAACTAAGAGTTCAGTTCAAGCACTGTGCTGCAAAACTGACATGGTTCTCTAAAAGCAGAAAGTGCTCTTTAGTGTTTTACAGCTAGAACTTTAATTTACACCTTTAATTTGGCATTAGCTGATGCGTGAGGTGCATTTCTCGTTTCACACATTCGCAATGTTCATGCTTGTCTTACCTTCCTACTCACCTTCAAATACTCACCTCTCTCTCTCTGAATTGGAATGTTAGCTTGACGCTGTATAACAAAACTATAAAAAATTTTAAAGGGATAGTTCAGCCAAAAATGAAAATTCTGTCATCATTTATTCACCCTCATGGCATTCCAAAACAGTATGTCCTTCTTTCTTCTGTGGAACATAAAATAATATTTTGAGAAACGTCTTTTTCCCCCATACAATGGAAGTCAATGGGCTACAAATGTTGTTTGGTATACCCAACATTCTACAAAATAACTTTATTTTGTCTTCTGCAGAAGCAATAATGTCCTGCAGATTTGAAATGACATGAGGGTGAGTAAATGACAGAATCTTCATTTTTGGCTTGACTATCCCTTCAAGATAAAACTACAAAGTAGAGTCTACAAAGTAGAATACTACCAAATTTATTTCAGTTTTAGCGTTTAGTTTATTGTGTTTGGTAAACAAACAACATTAAAAAAAATGTAAAAATATATTATATACTAATAGTCCTTGAGTGCATGAGATGGATGCAATTACAATTACAAATACAAAAAAACCAAGTTAAAAAATAATCATCTCAGGTTTCAAAAAGAATCTTGAGGACGTGCCACCTAGGATCACATGGTCAAATATTGCCTTGTTGTGTCCTTAATAAAAATTTATTTCACTTTAAGTGTTTAAAAAATATTAAAAATAAACAAATTTAAAATATTTAAGAAATATTAGTATTAAGTTTCAATATTAAGTTTCTTAATCTTGAGGAGGCGCCACCTAGGATCACGTGATCATAAATGGCAAAATTATTTAAAGTAACCATGTATCCTAATGGATTTTCAAAAGAAACCTTTGTGAAGGGATTCAGTAGCCCATTTTTGAGTGACACCCCCTTCTCATAGTGCCTGACACAGGCTACACAGGCCAGTAACCAATACTATAACCACCACAGACATTGAGGGTGATGTATCCCATTCAATAATAGGATTTTTGCTCATATTACATAAGTTATTGCATATGGTCCCACCAATCCCGAATATGTTTTTCTAGACTTAGTTCAGACTCTCCTGATAGCTTATATGAACATGTACTGGGACAAAAAACACAAGACTTAACTTAAGATCTTAACTATTCTCTACCATGTTCTTAATTTTCTTTCTTTATAGTTATTCTGTTTGATCGTGGCACTAAGCTATTTGCTCTAGTCTGTGCAGTGCCAAGCCTTCATATACCTCTTTAATTATTGTGTGTATGTGTATATTTGTGTGTGCATGTCTGATACCTCTGCTCAGGGCCTGGGGGATTTTATTCTGTCAGGTCTCAAATAGCACTATGGGAAATATGAAACACTGATAGGACCTGTCTATGAACTGAAGCTGATAAAAGACGTTTAGAAGTGTGTGTGTGTGTGTGTGTCCGTGTGTGTGTGTTAAGAGAGAGAGGGTTGTGAGTAAATTAAGGTTTGTTTTATTCACATGAAACAAGCTTTTATCTGTAAAAGACACCATAATTACAATTCAGTGAAATAACTGCCATGATTAGGACTAATTAATTTACAGCCTGAAGTAATTAAGTGCAAATACTGAGTTTGAGCTTAAAGACCATGATAAAAAAAATAAAAAGAAAAGACAAAGAAAAAGAGATGAACAAAAATATTTGTGCTCATTCCATGTGCTATGTAGCTTGAGGTTATTTTTCCACCGACTTCAAACTGCAAAGAGGAACATGCAGTGCCGAAGTGTTGATTAAAACTGATGCTCCAACATGAAAATGAGTCACTCTGAAGAAATCAAAGAACTATCGATGTCTCTCTCCCTCTTTCTCTCTGTTTCTCTGTCAGTCAGAGGTTGGTGCTCCTCTAATCAGCTGTCATCAGTGTAAATGTGAGCCGACTGCTCTTGGCCACTGAGGACATCAGGCAGCTCTCTGCTGTCAACTCCCATTAGCCCTCACTAGCGTCATAGCAGACTTCTGCCCCATTAGCAGCATGGCAATATACATTATACATACCATAGCCTAAAAAAGGTGTTATGAAACATTTGTCTGGCCAGAAATACAGCCATCTGACCATCTGCGACATGGATGGTTGAGAAACAAAGCACGGATGTGGGATCTTAAAAGTAGGAACATCCTCCCAACATTTCAATGAGTGTGTTTACATGTATGATCTTATACCGATTACGCTTAATATCCCAACAACATAAGGTCATGTAAACACCTTAAACTATGTTCTTTTATCAGATAAAAGCCATAAATAGTTTAAATCCATTTCCGGATTGTTGCCCACTACCCTAAAATCACTCTCCTTTACAGACATTCAGGCGGCTTTATTCAACATGTTGGCAGGTTTTTATAATGAGCTGATTCTTGAAACTTGTAAACACAATCAATGTTATAATTAAAGGCTTAATTTCATACATTGTTTACAATCAAAACCATATGGAACAGACAGATATTTTCCCCTGATTTTCTGTGTTGGCTTAAAAAAAATCTGGATACAAATGGATCTAAAAAATTGTGTGGATAAAATGTGTTAAATGGAGCTGAGACAACTACACTCTTGTTGATAAATCAATCAATTTAGCAAATAAGAGGCAAAGTGTGTGAAAACAATATAAATGGTTATTCAAGATCTGCAAAAAAAAAGTTGGTTACACTTTATTTTAAGGTGACATAGTTACATTGTACTTAATTAATATTACTCAGTACTTATTTGATTAACTACATGTATGGAGATACGGTTAGGGGGCTTAGGGTTTGGTTTAGGGTTAGTTACTTGTAATTATGCATAATTTACTATAGTAAGTTATTACTATATGAGGAACTTATTAGTTATTAGGAACTTTGTCACCTTAAAATAGAGTTTTACCAAGTTTTGTAACATGACCTACAACATAAAGTATAGAGACAATAACGGATGGCGGTCGCCATTACTATAGAAACTAGAAACAGTTCAGAAACAGCTAATTGCAGTGAACCTAAAATATAATCCAGTTGTGTGAGTAATTTAAACAATATGGATTATATGGAATTTTTTAGTGATTGATGCACAATTGTGATTTATTTGTTTTTATTTTAGCTCAGATTATTTCATTGAGATTTTCAAACTTCACAGTTTGAGCCCAGATGATGACAGATGACTGATTGCTCCTCAGAGGAAAACTACAACCCCTACCCCTGCTGTCGTGATGGAGCCACGGCCACCTCATCAGCCTTGGTGCCCTAATCTGCACTATACAGGAAAGTATGAGGGGATTGATTGGGCAGTGGGGCATCTCACCCTTTGGCTTTATATCTGAGGAGTTTAGCATGTGACCAACTGCAGAGGGGGGTCCTTTCAATATTAATGCAGCACCAGAAGGTTTAAACCTCAGCCTGAGAGAGAGTTGACAGGTCTGTGCCGATGGCTGGAATTGAACATATGTGCACCTGCATGTGTTAATGTCTGTGACCCAACTGGGACCAGTTAACACGATTTTATCTACAGCAGCAAAGCACATTCTGAACATAAAGCAGCATTACAACAGCATGTGGAAAATTACTTTGGATAGTTTGACAATATAAAATGGGAAATCTTTGAAATCTTTCATCCATGGGGAAAAAAATCTGACCTGCTGAATTCACTAACCAAACATATCCACAGTTACAAAACAACAACAACAGTTACAAAATCAGATTACGTTTTTTTTTTCTTTTTCCCAAGTAAAACATTCATTGACTGACACCGCTCTCCATGTTGAGAGAAATCAGGAGTAAGTGCAGAGGTATTGTGTGCGCTGTGTGAAGATGATGGTCACTGTAGATCATTCTAGACTAAATGTGAGCATGCATTTACTCATTTCATTTGCACAAAAACAAATGGAACAATTAAGTGACCCTACAATATCTTACTTATTTTAGAGTGACAAAAATGATGTGCGTTATAACTCTATTCGGGACAGGATCTGCATAAAAAAAAGCTGACTAATGACTGAAACACAATCCCGTACATTCTAGCCCTATATTAAAAGGTGTTTATTTTGTTTCAGTTTCAGTTGAGGATTGCCTACTTGGCTTTACACAAAGTTTTTTCCACACAAGCAAAGCCACTTTTCCACCATCGGGCCAAATGGTTCTAAGAATGGTAAGGAAATGGTTTCAGTTATATTTCCACTTGAGTTTGGTTCGGCACAGCACGATTACAAACTGTTCTCAGCCCAGAATTCATTCTACCGTGCTGGTAGAATGTGTGTAAGTGACGTCACCACTCAGGATTGGTCATTTAACTGTTGGCAATCAGTTTCTCTGTAGCTGTCCAAGCGCGCTATTTGAGCAACATAACACAAGTTAATAATAATAAAATTAAAAGAAATATCTGATCATCCTCCATAACAGGGGTCGCTACTTACATCTTATACGGTCTTTAAACTTTTGCGTTACCAAGGGAGTACTTCAGATCGGTTAAGCAAAGAGAACGGTTTGACCCAATGGTGGAAAAGCAGCACAAGAGCACATCTTATAGCGTAAGGATATGTTTGCAGCGATGAATGGCAGGAGAGGTAGTGCGGAATTTCCTTATATGGAGATGGTTTGGGTGTGAATTATGCTAATTACTAACCACATATGCTACTTTATTTAGAATAATCTGGACAAATCATAGAGCAAATTTATACGCATGCACACCTGTTGAGAATTCCTCATAAAGTTTGCATAAGAACTTTTTATGTACACGTAAACACCAAATAACAGACCAAATAACTCCTGATAAACAATATGAGGAAATATTATTTCAGAAATGTGCCTATTTTCATTTGTTTGCTTTCAACAGCTGTTCCTGATCCTTTCAAATATGTGAATTCTTTTGAGTTTTGACCTCTGCTAGACCATGTTTATGAGATCGTAGTGTCCATCAGGGTCTGCCATGCTTGTTAAGACTGGTCACGCTGAACAAAACGAGCTTTGCCACACTACAGACCCCACACACACACAAACACACATACAAAAGCTGTTATTGCTTAGCACAGCTTGCAGACTTTCAATTATTCCCATTACTAAGTGCTTCTATAGCTTTAATGTGCTGACTACCCACTGATGTAGCCAATGGACATTAAGGATAGACACTGGTTTATTCATAGCTGAATGTTTAATCGTGGGCATGATTTTTTTTCTGTCATGACTGCAAAGTACCTTTCACGTTACCTTGTAAAGACACCATCGATCATCTGTTCATACATAACTGCCACATAGAGGGTATCATCACTAAATGTAACCAACGTGAGGTTTCCCTGAATACATGAAACCCCAATGAGAACTTCTTGTCTTGTATTCACAGCTCAAAGAAAAGAAGAAGGGCTGAAGAGATGAAGAGAAGGGCAAGTCTCACCTGTCTGTGAATTATTCATTGAAACAGCCAAGAGTGAGTGTTATGGTAAAGGAAATGCTTCAGGCATGCTTAAGGTGACGTCCAACATGTTCCATCTGTGATAATCTGTCACAGACATTCAGAAAATGAGCGCAAGTACAATTAACACACACACAAAGAAATACACATATACAAACACACTCCATCTCACACTCTCTAAGCAGCATCTCAGAGAATTGTGTTACCATAGAGACAGAGGGATGAGTATTTTAATGAATAGTGCATGATGGGTGAAGAGTAAATACTGGTTAACGGGACCCATTCAAGACCTCAATTTCAAAAGACTCCTGCTTTCAAAATGTATTTGGCATTATTAATGTCTTAGACTTATTGTTAACATAGTTCTTCTAGCACACTCTTGTAGTAATGAGCTAAAATAGTAATATAGAAACTTTAAGGATCCAACTATTAATTATTTAATAATTAAAATAATTTAATATCCATATGCAAATTAATAATAATTTACCCAACATTTTGTCATCATTTACTCACCCTCATGTCATTTGAAATCTGTATGACTTGTATGTCCAAGTTGCTGTTTTCTATACATTAAAAAGTGAATTGTGACCACAACTGTAAAAAACAAGCAAGATTTTTGTGAATAACATCTTGAATTTCATCCATTCCTCACACAATCATATGGCTTAAAGATATAGTCACAATATTTAATATAGAAAACTTTTATTATGCTTTTATGATTGACAGCCCCTGGTTACAATTTACCTTATAGAAAAGAGCAGTGTGAACATTTTTCAAAACATCTTCTTTTGTTCCACAGACAAAAGAAAGGGTGAGTAAATAATGACAGAGCTTTATTTTGGGGATGGACTGTCCCTTTAAGAGATGTGCTTGACAATTTATTTAAATTTCAGTGAGAAATTGCATCAGAGTTTGGCCTGTTTTAAATAAGAAGCTGAAAATCACTATAAATTCAAAGTCTTTCCCAGAAGTCATTGGAAAGACAGTCAGGTATTGAATGTCCTCTAAAATAGGATCTGTGTAGCCCTGAAATGTTTCCAACAGTAAGTACAGCAGCCTTGGCCAGTTATGATGCCAGAACACCCCTAAAAATAAAGATAATCACAGTCCTGACTCGCAGAAAACTTTCACACTCAGGCCATGGTCCAATCACTGTCACCCAGCAGTGGCCTTGCGGATCATGTTGCAAAAATTGCTTGGACAGTTGATGATTGTTCTGTATCTGCTACTAATATTTGATGAGTAATTTCTTTTTTTAAAGTCTCATGTGTGGGCAAAAATTTGCTGCTATGACCAACTTGTTAGACAAAAATGTCTCCCGTCTAAATAACTATAAATCAAAATCGTAGGATAGCAAGGGAGAAATTAATGATTGCAATAGAACTAAAGCAAAATGCTTGACAGTCAGAACATAGCAATCTGTCTGCTATATTTATATCTATTTCACACCACTGCTGAAACAACATGAATAACAATGTTTGCAATAATGTCCTCTGAGGCCAATTTACACAGTAGATCTCAATAAAATTATTTTGAGCTCGATCTGTCTCAATCTGGACAAAAAAATGTGAGCTTGCATAATGGGTCCAATCTTGCTGAATAAACTTCCGAATGTTTGGCACAAGAGGATTCATGGTCCATCAACTCTCACATGTCCAGATGACCTTAAGAACATCCATCTGGTCAGGAACTATTCAAAACGTCTCCTCACCTTCCTCTAAGGATCATGTGTGCTCTATAGGCCACATGTTTTTCTTCTAACACACATACACGCACACACAGACAACTCTAAGCCACTTCACTGAATTAACTTGAAGCTTCAAGTGATAAGGTGATTTAGAATTTTGCAAGTAAAAAAAGTGTTTTTAACAACATGGACCTGATTTTGTGCAGGCAGAGAGTTCATGTAAAGCTTAACAGTTGGCAGACTGTCAAGCTCTTCCAACCCTCAGTCATCCTAGTTCTTGGATTCATCAATGCTCCAGAGTACATTCTTGTTGAAGGTGAAGGTATTTACAGCCTGGGAAACAATGGGCATGACAGTCAGTCTCAAAAAATACTGAAATTTGAGAATTTGAGAGCAACAGGACTGTGTCATCACAAAATTCTCACCTGCCATCCTCATAGTATTGTTATTTTGATGGGTTTCCTATTGCACTCAAACCCTTTATTACCTTCTCTTTCTCACTGGGCTTGGTTTCCTTTGGATTTTTGTCTCTACGAGCCTCAGACCCCTGCTTCGATGTCCCTGTCTGGAAAAACAGAATATGAGAGGTGAAAAGGAATGCTTATTCTAACTGCAGTTTAAAAGAATAGTTTACCTAAAAATGCAAATTCGAATATTCGAAGTTTTTCATATTACGATCAGTCACATAACACAAAATTGGTCACATCAAATTTACAAAGTTATTGACCTGACAGCAAACGGCACATTTTTCAGCCAAAAATGACGTAATAAAGTTTCTGGGTTAAGTATCTGTTCATCAAACCAAGATGGTAGTAATAGTAGTCTATCGCTGTCAAAAGACTTGGAATTATTATTATTTTATACTTTTATTTTTTTAAATATTGAGCTTGACAGCCTGGATTCCTATTCACTTTCATTGTAGGGTGAACTATTTTTTAAATTGAGGAATATCGCTCAAAAATTTCAGATCATCAGACAAAGATCCAAATAACGTATTGAGATACTGTAGTAGAGATTTAAGAATTCAAAAAGCAGAAACGTTTATATTTCTTTGTTTTATAGCATTTCTATAATAGTTTCCTTTTTGTATAAGAGTTCTTTCCAAAATATAACATTAGACCACATCTGCTAAAATATTTGAGGCTGATGCTTCTAAATGCTGGATGTTATTCTATACAGACTAAACACACCATATGATCTGAAAGCGAGCAGCAAACGAGCTTCCTTTTCATAGCCACTTGGTTGTCCACTCATTTCCTCCACCATATGGAGAACTTCCTTTCACCAAACTACATCGGCTAGCAAATATTAGTGGTGCGAAGGTCTGTCAATGGCTTCCACTGACCACAAAGGATGTGCCCCCTGATCTTTGCCCCTGCACTGTCAATCATAGTGTCTGGTTTGTGTTTCCATGGTTGCTCAAGTTGATGCGTGACCCCGGAAGGATTAATGAGAAAACAGGGTTTGGTTTCAACCTTAAGGGAATCGGTTTCTGCTTAAAAGTGCATCTTTTGTTGGTGGACTTTGTTCCCCATTGGCAAAGTAAGGTTGAAGAGTACAAAGTGAGACTGATTAGATGAGACGGGAGAGATGAGACAGAAATATGATCATTGCCTTATACTTGGAGGGAAACACGGGTTTAAGTGCTTTTAAATCCCAAGCACATGTGTGGTAGAAGACATCATGTCGCAACGGGACCTCGGTCAGAATCAATCAACTTCACTGACTGTTCTCATGACATGCACACACACCCAGAGACATAGATCATATATCTTTGATTCCCAAAGAACCTTTAGTTATGCCGTCTTTTCATAAGCTAGGCCATGTAACTTAATTCAAGATGATCAACGATACATAATCAAGTGTTATTTATTTGTTATCTTTATTAGCATGTTAACAGATGGAAACCGTACACTACAGCGGCTACAACTTTCATGCTAGACATGCTGTTTCGATTCTCTTTGATGTCCCTTTAGTGACTCTCACTCATGAAGATTTGATTTCATTGACCTCTGCAGTCTTACAGTTCATGTCCACCAGTCATCAAAAGAGCGACAACTTCACAGCACTTGACCGCAACCTCTATCTTGTTATGCCGTTTGAGGCACATCCAGAGCAGAGGAGTCAAAAGTCAAGTACAGCCAAAAATAATCTGTTTATGGGAATCTCAAAGATGTGCTCAATGTTTATGCCCATAGCTAAACTCTTTGAAATTCCTATGAGCTAACGACATAACACAGTACAACTTCATAGAGGAAGGCAGTAGATGTGGCAACATCTACTGTTAGCAAATGGCTACACTACCTCATGTATTTGACATTCAGTTACAAAAAATTATATAATTGTATTATATATCGTATCTCTAAAGAATAAAAAGAAATAAAATGGATTAGCATTTTTGCATCATAAAAATTGTAATCAGTTTGATTCTCTATAATCTGAATAATAAAACTCTCTTTATTTATTAAGTATTACTTAATTAGTTTGCACTACAGAAATGAGAATGGGATTTTTCACATTACTGTAATAAGAATAGGGGGGATGCAAAAACAAAATTATAATAGTTCTAAAATTAGGCTTACATTTTCTTTACACAAGAAAATAATTTATTTAGTATTTATATATTTATTTATTTACTTACTGTATGTTTAATACAAGTTTTCTTTTGATTTTGGGGTGAAAGACGACCCGAATATATTCTTACGCATCACATCCATTAGTCCAAAAATTCTGCATGTTCTTAAAATGCAGACTGTGATACTTAAGATGTGCATTCAAGCATTTACTCCTCTATATACCTCACACCAACCTCAAAGTCAGTACCTCTGTCCCTTTGTGCTGACAATCAGTACAATCTTCACGCCTTCCCATCTAAAATCTTATTTTCCACCAAATGGGTCTCACATGTTTCTGCTGATCTTTGACACTGCACTGCCTTCGGTTGTGATTGCATTGGCCTCCGATGCTTGTTTGCGTAAGGTCTCAAGTTTGGATTCTTGCTGTACCTACCAAGAGGGGAGAAGGAAACAATGAGAGAAGTTTGCAGATAGAATGAATTTGTTGCTCTCTGGGGAGGACAAGGTAGACATCCACTGATCACAACTGACATCACCTTTCACAGAGGAACAAGATTGTTTGCTGCAGGGTTAAATGGAATTCTTAAACAAACGTCCAGACCAATCTGAAACCCCAGAGAGCAACGGGAGGGTCATGAGTTAGACCCTTTGACACATTCACAGTACTGATGGATTATGTAAACAAACTAGATACAAGTCGATTGAATTTGATGAGCTTTAATTGTAGTGCAAAATGCAGTGCCGGTTTCCATATCCAGAGGGTGATAGCCATTTTCTAAAATGGACTGACACCATTTTCATAAAAGCTGATGAGCTATAATACCACATTCTACATTTAGACTTAGCTTTTTGTTAATCTAAATACCAAAACCGCCCTCTGGTGCCACTTTTTGGTGCCACTACATTTTTACTAGCCACATAAACCTGAGGGGCCAAAAGCAACAGCTCAAAGTTTGTCCTTCCTCCCCAGTGGGCTTTAAACTGGCTCCTTACACTGATTTTTAGGGCCAGAGGAAATGGGTTTCAGCAAAACAGCACATCGAAAGGGAAGTGATTAATCGCCAGAGTCTCTTCCACAGTACGTCCTGCTGAGCTGACATCCTTCGAGAGGCTCCGTCACTCCTGAGAGGTAAGCAGCACACCATTAAAATCACTACAGGAATCTCGCCTGTATATAATGGCCTATGTCTAAAAGTTTAAAAAGCTTTTCCACCTAAATAAAAGATAATGTCAGTCACAAGATGTTTTTGCCCTATTACTGATGTTTTTGACCACATCGATTTTAAATTGTTTGCTTTCAAGTATGCAGCAGATGGTTGAATTTAACAAAACCTGTGAACATGATTATGCCTAGGTCATAAAATAAAATATAAAAAATTGAAGAAGAAATGATTAAGGTAAATTAAAGTATTCATACATGTTGTTATTTGTTGTACTGACTTGAACTTATGCTGATTTAAAGGGGTCATGAATTGAGAAATCAACTTTTCCCTCAAGCTTTTGTTATATGAAAGAGGTCATCGTACTATAAGAACATCCTGTAAGTTTCAGAAGTGAAAACTTCCTTGTTAGTCTAATAAAAGCTTTTATTGACACCAGGCCTCGTGAACAACTGATCCTGGAATCTATAGGTGAAACACCGCCTCCACTGAAGAAATCGACGCCTACTTCATCATTGCAATGTTAGTCCCACCCATTGTCGTGTTAGTGAGATGGAGAAGGTGCTCACTGCAGAGCAAATGGGCTGAGCTTACGTTAGCTCGCCCTCGCTAGATGTCCAGTGAGGAGGAGCGAATGTACAACCACACCCTAATCCTATTCTAACCCTACCCACAACTCTATCTCTCCACCCCACTGGACGTCCAGAGAGGATGAGCTGGCCATCATAGACTCTGCAGTGAGTACCACTTGGTGAAATGATGAGGAGAGAAGAACGTTACAGGATTAAAAATAGGATTATGATTATTTTCAACAATGTGAATGTCTCAGTTGACCATTAATTATTTGTATTCGGTACATTTCACTGTGGATTCTTTGGACTTTTACAATATGGACTCAACAGTAATGCAACAACATGCAAGTAACTGTGTTAATTCTAATGCCTGATCTGATAAGTAAAGATTCATTTACAGTCAGATGTTCTTTGTCTACGTGTCAGTAAATCAAACTAGTGATTAAATTATATATAGAAAGCAATCAAAGAATGTTCCCTTTATAATCGCTGGAGCTGTCAATCAAACTGAGTTCCATACAACAAATCTCTTAGTTCCGCCACGTTTGCACTGTTAGTTATGATGAAAGCATTCGTTAGTGTGCAGAAATTGAGTTGCAATGATGAGATCACTGCTTTCATGCGCTCAACAAGATGTCTGTGATCGAATATAATGTTCATCACTGCAATCTTTTATGCCATGATCTAAATATAATGCCACAGATCTAAATGTAATGCTATAATCAACACTTTTCACGATTAGGTAACCTTGAGAGCTGTAATAGTAAAAACATGCTAAAAGTTTGAGAGAGTTAAACATGTAATACTTCAATTTCATTTGCAAAGATGTTAGCCAATCACAGCAGTGGGCGTTTACACTGAAGTCTCACAGCAGACACATCCCTTAAAACAGAGCGTTCAGAGCCTTTAATTTGTAAATTATGACAATTTTTGATGTGAAAAGCATACTAACATTATAAGTGCATCCCAGGAAACATTATAAAACAATAAAACAATGCAGTTCATGACCCCTTTAAATAAAACAGTACAGTATTTTTTCCCCTGAAATACCCTGAATTATATGAGAATTATACAAAGTAAAATGACTAGATGCATTAAAGTACTGATAATAATTTCTTTCTTTTGATTTTGAGGCAAAATATGACTTATTTTTCCAGGATGGTGCATGCTAAAACAACTGTAATATGTTAAGCTCAGTTCATAAAAAAGAAAAAAAATAAGAAATCGGAACAGCCAATCACAGAGCAAGTGGAAGACAAATGTTACTATAACATTTACACATTTACAAGTTATTTGTAACCCCAATCATCTTCCCCCACACAGAGAAACACAAGCAAAGGGATACTGTAGATGATAGATCTGCCCGTTATTACATGTACAGCCATTCTCCATCAAGACTAATCCTGTCAATGACAAGATAATACTCTTGCTTTCAGCCCCATGAGTGAAGATTCAGATATTACTTTTTAATCAAATCACGGCCTTATACACGACAGGCGGTAAATCTGACTTCAACAATAACGTCCTGTTTCAGGAAAGATGTATTGAAAATCATCTGTGTGCTTCTTGCTGTACTACAAATGCCCAAACTGTGTATGTGAATGAAGTTTAAAAGGAATAAATACAAATTGGCTGCTGTCCACCAACCAAACCTCCGATTTCCCCAAAGTATGTTCGACTGTGTGCACATTCGGTTTGTTTTGCAATGCATTAAGCACATAAATTTTGAAACTAAAATGGAGAATTATAGGTTAATAACCTAAAAACATATATCATATTATAATGGATGATTGCAGGTTAATTATCCAAAAACATGACAAGCAGAAAAATGAGTATTTGTGCTGTACCCTATAAAAACACTACTATGCATTTCTCCAAACAAAACGTAGCCACGCCATCTCAATTTGATTGTGGAATGTTTGCTTAAACTGTCAGATTTTTATGGACACTGACATATTGACAGAGCAGCCCAAAATGTTTTGACACAATCCAAATACCTACATAGAAAAATAAATATATACATCGCCCCAGTATCTCATTCTCTTTGTGTTTAAACAGCGTTAGTGTATGCAGTGTCTTCTCCGGGTCACTGAAGGCATGTCTGTATTGACCTTGGCTGTCAGAATGTCTCTCACCTTGTGTTGATAAGGGAATAAAAGTGTGTGAACTGAGGGATGTCACAGGGGAAATTCTGTGATAATTACTGTTTGGGGGTAATACGGCCCAGCTTTAATTCCATTTCACATCAAATAACAAGCAAGTGAAGCGTAGGTGGTGGATGGGAGCAGACAGCGTGTTCGCCACGGTGAAGGTCTCCCTGTGGTCCCCTGCTGCCAGGAAGGACATGTGCGGTGTGATTAGAGGGGTCTGATTGGGTATCGCTGAGAGTAGAAACCAATCAGCAGCTCATCAGGTCCTTTATCCATCTCAGTCTGTCAGTTTCTCTCTCTGTCTCTCTGTCCATCACCTTTTTCCATTCCTGTGCAGATTTAACTACTCCTCAGCGATGAGGTCCTAACACTTATTACATTTTGCTGTGTTGCTCATCCTATACCTTTATTTTTTGTGCTATGGACATGAATGATACCTAAATAGTGTATTTTGTAGATGAAATGGGTGGTTCTCATTTATTTAGCATTCTGCTTTCAAATTTTTGACAAAAAAATTCTCACAGACGATGGAGGAATCCGAGATGTAAAATGCTCTTTTAATATACTGTCTCTGTATTTAAAAAAATTTATTTAGTTACCACTTATAGTACTACAAGTGGTAACTAAATACATTTTTTAAATACAGAGATAGTATATTTAAAGCACATTTTAGTTCATATTTAATGGTGTCTCAAAATAGCACAAGTTGAGTACACTTAGATGTTCTTAAGATTATCTTAAGAAGTACTAAAGAAGAATTTTTAGTATAATAAGTACAAAATTAGTGCGCGATAACAGAGAACTTTAAGTACATTATAGAAGTGTACTTTTTTTTTTTTTTTACCTGGGTTAGCGGTTGTGGAGTAATTACTTATTCAAAATAAGTGCCTACTCAAGTATGCGATTTTGCACGCAGCGTCCAATTAGCTTGCTCAGGTGTGTTTGATTAGGGTTGAGGATAAACTCTGCAGGAAAGTGGACCTGAGGGCCAGAGCTGAAAACCCCTAATTTAGGGTATATATAAATCAGTAGCGTTTCCTTCTTATATAAATATATAAATAGACAAGGCCACAAGAACATGTTCAGTTGTTTAAACACAAGTAAAACCTGATCACGCTCTATGTAAAATCTACAATCTCAAGATTACAGTTTTTCATGAAGATTAACTCCAGAATAATAACACCATACCAACATGACCAAAAGTATGTGGACTTCCCCTTCAAATGAATAGCTTTGGCTTGGCCCTTTAATTCCAGAAAAGACAAATCTTAATGTAGCCTCAAACAATACTATTCTAGACAATTGTGTGCTTCCAACTTTGTGGCAACAGTTTTGTTCCAGCATAACAATGTCCCTGTGCACAAAGCAAGGTCCATAAAAAGTGGTTTACCAAGTCTGGTGTGGACTGGCCAACACAAAGTCCACAAATGAAACCCAAATGAACACAGATAAGATGAACTGAAACTTAAACTCAGAGCCAGGCCACACCGCCCAACATCACTGCCTGACCTCACTGCTTTTGTGTCTGAATGGGAGCAAATCACTCCAGTTATGTTCAAACATCTAGTGGAAAAATCATAGTAGTGTGGAAGTTATTAATCAAAATGGTTTTCATGTCCATAAAACATAAATGTGTGCAGAAATGTCATGTCATCTGAGCATCTGTCATCTATTATAATGCCATTGTTTCAATACTGCTCCTTCGTAATAATGAGATTAAAATAATAGAGTAAAAAAGAACACTAAATATATGAATTGGTCAGATATTTCTCAAAGTTCTTTAGTATATATTTTCAGAAGCACTGTGTATAATTTTCATTTTATCCAGTATATGTCATCTGTAATCTACTGTGCCACCACTGGCGATTCATCAGGGGAGGCAAGAGAGTCACAGCCTACCCAAGGTGAAAATGGGAGAAGGACGATTTATTATTAATAAAATCCCCAGTTATACATTTCATTTCATGTCTCAGAATGTGCATTTCTTGTTTGTAATTCACCATTGTAACACCATAAAATATTAAGCCTACTGAAGTCAGAACCAACGCTGGTCTAAGCTGTGCTAAGGCGAGTCTGAGGGGATAGAGAAGGCATAAATTCATAAACGGAGACTTTTGCCTCCATTGGTTAAAAAAATAAAAAAAATGTTGCCAATCACCATCAGGTATTTCACTTTCAGCAGTTAGTGTGTTGAGAAAAAAATACATCACAGAGAAGGCTAGCCTCCCTTGGTATATCAACCAGTCATCATAGAGACGTAAATTACGTGATATTAGTTTGAACTGCTACCGATGATAATTGGTACATTATCATCTCTACCTTAATTATGGAGAGTAGAGATATTTAATATTTGCCAACAAACTTACCAGGCTACCATTCAAACAGCAGCTACAAATTAAAAATTAAGGAAGACCCCACATCTACGTTGGATATAGACTACAGCAATCAGCTTCAATAAACAGCCGAACATGCTGTTTTAACACAGACATGTAAATAGTGAAACATTTCATAAACTGCAGCTGGAAAAAGGACACAAAATCACATGTTAATGCTTTGGAAATGAAGGGCACCTGAAAAACAGAACAGAAAAAACTGAAATGTAGTAATTATCACAAATAATAAGATGCTATCTTTCGAGACATGCTACAAAACTCTCCTCTCAATATGAAAGCCTCCTACACGATTATTTGCTGAATTAATAATTTGGGGTAAAAAAAAAGTTTACTTCATTGCAATTATTACCTGAACAAGTGAAACACTAAAGAGCTCACTATGTTAACCACGGCCTGCATTTGTGGTATATTTTATCGGTGTGTTAACACATACTTTCTTCTGCATCATCTTCAGCCATCTTCTTAATCTTTCAGACTCAAACAAATGCAGACACTTTGTCTAAAACAAAGCAAAGGGATGGTCTCAATGTCTAAGAGCCGCTCTCACTACTGCCGCACGCCATAGAGATAATCGGCCAGGAACGCCTTTGTTCCTCAAGAGTAATGGGGGTATTTGACTTAGCATTTTTTGATGGCACGCATAGACTCAAATCTACATAGCAATGCCATGTGCAGTATGTATAGCATAACAACTACAGTAGCTATGCATGCCTGACTTATGTTCATGCTGACAATGCCTGAAACACACAAATAACCCACTGGGTGAACATTCTGGGTGATTCAATCAAACTTGGATCAGTCACAATTCAAAACTTAAATCTAAAGTCTACAGCACATTAAATTGTAGAGGATATCTTTACTCTATTTATTACACCCACACAAGTGAAATACAAACATCAAAGTGTGCAAGACACATGATTTACCCTAAAATGAAAACAATACTGTGGAATTACCAGAAGGGATCGATATCTTTCCCGGTTTGTGTGTGCTGCCCTGCATTGCGTGAGTAGATGTCTGTTATTGTTGCTTTTTCAAAGCAGTCAACAGGCAGCAGAGGATAACTATGTTTTGATTACATCAGGCTGATATTGTTGCGAAGAGAGAAGTCGGAAAAGAGGCACGCTATAGGTTATCCTCCCATCTCGCCCAAGCGTGATTGGCTCACTCACACAGATTTGATAACATCATGCTATCTGTGCTCATGGAGTTCTGTACATCTAGCTGTACTTTGGGAGATTTTTGACTGTGGAAAATCTGGCAAAATGGTCTGACATGGCAATTATTTTATACAATTTACCTTCTTTGCATTTCCACATTTATATTTACTGTGGGGTCCAAAGTTTGTAATTCAAAATAGAATTTAAACCTGGAAATAAAAAGAAAGTTGGTATTACTTTATAAAGTTCTGTACATTAACATTAGTTTGTAATGACTAACATGAAATAACAATGAACATTAATTTGTATTTATCTTGTTAAATGTTAATTTCAGCAAATACTAACTTTTTTTAACATTTCAAGTTGCATAAATTAACAATATTATTATTATTATTATTATATATATATATTATGAATGACCACAAAACTGTATATTTTTTATATTTATTAACATTAAATATTTATTACCATTAACAAATGCTATAAATAAATCACTGAATAACAATCATCAGGATTTTAAAAATACACTGGTAAAATAAAGTGTATTTAAACAATGAAACACTCAAAGTCGAGCCCAATTGTCTCTGGATCATGTCTTTGAACCAATCAAAGATGTTGTTGTTATTTGCATAAACACTCAAAATGTTGTAGAATAAAGAAATGTCATAATCAAAGCTGACTGCAAGCTCTAGTTAGTTATATTGCTAGAAAAATAAACAGTTTTTCTCTCAGCTAGTCAATTTAGTGCCAAGGTTAAGTCTAAAAAAATAAAAAGAGATTGATATGCTCTGGGTTTTGTGATTATCCCTTAAGTGTGCTAGCTCTCAACTGTCTCTTTGAAATGCTTCGTAAACACAGTCTGTAAACCATCGGAGAGCAAGTTTCCTCTTCATCATCGAAATGAGGAAAGATTTCTCCACTTAAATGCAGGCTGTACATATAACAAGTAGTATCAGTACTGAGATGCTATCGCAACAAAAGATTAAAAGTCAAGTGGATCTCTTGTTCTCATCAAGAGCTATGATAACTAATGAGACCAAAACAATTCATAATCTCAGACAGTCATCTAAATTAGCAGCACAAATCAAAACTTAGAATACTGATGAGGGGGAGAAAAAAGTTCAAAGGTTTGTCAGGTTAACTTAGCATGGATCTGTTAGCCCCTGCAAGTAGCCAAAACTACACCATATGGTTTTAAAAGCATCTTTCTCCATTGACAGCCATTCAAAATAAACTGTGCATTCTGATAGAATAAAAATGATTGCAAGTAACATATATATCGCTAACATTTATAGTAGGCTACATATAACAGCCAGTGGGTAATATCATGTGGTAAATTTCCAATGGTTCCAGAATTATTTGTCACATAATTTTTACAGCTCAGGCGATTGGTTCAAAAAGTTCTGTGGTCCCTCGAGCAAACACGGCAGATTTCAAATCGTGTACATCCAAGCAACTGCCATTGAGATGAATGGGAATGCTAATGGATAGCTTTCTTCAGGTATTGCAGACCTCTTTGAGATAGATAGAAAAAAAGAGTGTAATAAAGAGAGATGGCAGCCCCCTAGACATTTCGAACACATACGCCTTCTCAAGTTACTCATGAAGGGCATCAGAGAGACACCACAACATGCTCATCCCTTTCTCCTGCACATTCCTGCTATGCAGAGCTCATAGAGCGGCACTGGGATCCGCTTTCAGCATCAAACAAGACTGCCAACGGGTCTGTCGTCAGTTGGACTTAGCTCCAGGGCCGGAGAAACTTGATCTTCAGCATATAGGCTGGGTCGAGGGGTACAAGAGTGGAGGAGAAAAGAGAAGAGTCCCTGTTTTGAAACAGTAGGAAAAGAAAAGGAACTGAATATTGTGGGAAATGGAAATGTAAGTGAAAAGCATCTTTAAAAAGTTGGGGTTGTTAAAAGTGTGGGTCTCTAAACCCAAATGATGGTCAATAAAAAGAGAATTACACATAGCCAGTGTTCTTCATCAATCTTCAGCCATTGATTCTAAGCAGAAATTGCATACAATCCTCATTTAGCAGCTAAGGGCTCAGCTTCCATTGAGGAAGTTCATTTAGGCATTGTGGAACACATCCTGTAGCTGTATTGGGATGCTAGAGTCAGATCAGCTTTGAAAAGGGATAGGGAAGTCGGCTCACCATCTGCAAGAGGCTCAGGTTTCATCACAACTTGTTGCCTGGTACTAAATAAACTCTGGCATGCTGTGTGGACACACTATCCTTGTCCAAAGGACCGCTGACCCCGGTGAGGATCTTAACACCCAGCACCCCTCCTATCCATGGACCTAAAAGGAACAGATTTGCTGATTTCTTCCCCCTTGAAGGTGGCCTCCGCCCACCATTATGCAAATAAAAGTCACTGCTCTAACCGACAACCTGACATTGCAGTGCTAATGAGACAACCAGAAGAACAGGCTGCCCATCTTCCTGGACAGGCAGAGAGAAAGAGGTTTAGATGGATTGGCTACCAGTGAGTGAATTATTGGTCCTGCCAACTCCATGACCTCATATTTGAAGCCACTGAGTATGTTTACGTGTGCCGTTCAAATCGAACTACAGTGAAACTGAACTTGTAAAGGTACTTACTGTCCTGTTCAAATGTGATCCAAACTTTATGCTCACACGAAGCACATTAGCTAATGCTTATGTTATCCATGTTGACTGTAGCAAAGTGTTTTTCTGGGATTCTTCCACACCTAAATGACTAATACTTAAAAAAAAGAAAAGTAGTAAAACAGTCTGTTGATTCAAAAACAAGCACCAATGGGGAAAATAAACAATCACGGCACATTCACAGATTACAGTAACTAAACAAGTTCTTTCATATTAATTTGGTGCAAAAATGTGACAAGGAATCGGGGAGAAAAGTTAAAGACAATTATTTTGTCTGTTGACCATTAATGATGCATTTTTTAAAACTAAAAATGTGTTTGTTAATTGATGAATAAAGCTGAAATAAAATAAAATATTATATTAAACTTATACAATAAAAATTATAAATTATATATATATATATATATATATATATATATATATATAAACTAATAAATTATAAAAGCACATAACAAAATTACTAAAACTTAAGCTGACATTAAAATTTAAATAAAAGCCTATTCAAAACATTAATAAATACTATAGTATATAAAAAAAATAACATGAGGTTTTGATGACCTCAAAGCAGTTTCAGAAAAAAAGTGGTGTGACACAACCTACCAAAACCATTGTTTTGAGGTGGAAACTCAGACATTTTAACTACAATTAAATATATTTAAATGTATTCAAATACAATAATGCAAAAAATAAAAAATAAATAAATATTTGGGTATACAGAGTGGCAAAAATGTACAATACATATTATGCTTGCACATGCAAAGTTGGGTTTTGGAGAACACATCAAGTGCTGTACAACATCCTTCCTCACTTTCATCAGCGATATGTTCATTCAAACATGAAAACCCACATCAATTATTTAAAGTTTACAGAATCCAAGGAGACCCACAAGAATCAATTTTTTTTTCTTTTTTGTAACAGCAACAACCTCCACTATCGAGTAGTGAGTTAGAGAAAGTAAGTCCTGCGGCATGCCATGAATTTATCATCACAAAGCTGTGGAGCAATCGATTGCACATAGAATGGAGAAGATGAGACTAATGCAGGGTTCAGATTGAAGCCTGCCAACTGAGGCAGAAGGAGAGGAGAAGATGATGGAAAAATCGATGGCCCCCACCTGGCCCTCACCCAGGTGACCGACTTCCCCCAGTAATGAACAGACCAAGCAAACGGATAAACGAGGTGTTGCTCCAGTAGAGCGTCACAACGGCGATGAACCTTTTTAGCTGGTTGCTATTTTGATTCACTAAATAACAAAGGTGCATTACTGAAGCGTATTTGGCTTTATGCAATATTAGCACCCAACAGTTATAAAGAAAAGGAAGTACAAGGGTCTGGAATATTATAAACTTAACAACTTATTTGCTTATAGGAGACAAGAGCATGTGAAATATCTTCTTTTAGAGACTTTAAGGAGGAAATAAAGATTCATTTCCAAGAAATACATTCCCCCCCCCCTTTTTTCAAAAACATTATACCAAGGGTAAAACCATTGTTATCATGCTAGAGGACAATGTAGCTGAAATTATTTGTGGACACGCAGTTAATTTGGCCCAAGTCATCACCATGCATTCACTTCCCTTTCTCTATTCTTTCCATCCAAACAAAGTGCTCCCCCCAGTGCACTCTTCTTTCTCTCCCTCACCCAGTTCTGTGACCCGTCAGTCAGGAGGAGAGCTCTTGGCTCCTGTGCTCATTCAGATTTTAACAGCCCTAAGTTCCCCTGACAGCTGCTGCAATTGAAATGATACAGAAATAACAACAGCTGGGTGTTGCACACACACTCTTGAGACAACCTCACTATGGCCCATTCAACCATGTATCCATTTGCTTCAGGCTTTCATTAGTCCAGGAGGGGCAATATTTATGTAAAAGCTCTCAGTTTACCAGGTTTACTGACAAGAGAAGGCAGACAAGTTCACTTCTTAGTTTCCAAGCTGTTTTTCTGTTGCTCGTAAACATGGTTGGAAGACATATTTCAGTGTCGGGTGGAACTTCTCAGACAGCATGATTTGTTCTTTGTTCTTTTTTTTTGTACCAATTCCAAAATACTCAAAGTCTAAGGGAGTAGCAACCATAGAAATATTTCTAACCATCATTATATTTTAAGGGCTTAATTTTGCTTAAGTGCAAAGCTAAGAAAATATGTGGCAGCTTTTAGACCAAGCAGATACCTCTGCCAACTGAATGCATCAGCAGCCAATCAAACACATGAACGCACAATCAGCATGCGGTAATCATCATATGGGTTGTCTCTACTTTTCAGCAAATCTGACTTTTGGGTGATGCTACATCATCTAATTAATATTCATGAGCCAGACTGATAAGACTGTCAGATCATTCCTAGTCTGAGCCTCGGACGTCACGCCCACGGACCGTTGGCTGAACGTCTGATGCATATGGCACACTCAACTGGAAACACTTCAGGATTTTCGAAGTCGTCACCTGGTTGGTTGAATTCTACAGGATGTCCAGGAGACGTGTGTGTCGCGTTCTTTAACAGTCCGCCTGGAAAAAAAGCTGCGATTCCAAACCCCCTTGTGGAAGAAGAACGTTGTTGTGTTTACAACGGTGACAATGAGCGCTTACCAGGATCAACTAAATGCTAGATTTTCAGAAGCATGTGAAGTTTGCGGCTCCATTGTTGCAGTAAACTTGCACAACATTCTTGAATGAATAATTTATTAGGTGCACACCAGTCTGTTATTGTAGGGACATCAACGTTACATTTTAACGCTCCTAAACATGACGTGGAACAAAACGAACTGTGATTGATTGCTTTACATGTCAGTCAAACATCCTCTTGGGCGGCCCTTGGCCATTGAAAGCTGCGATAGAGTAAAGACCTTCTGCAGTCAGTCTTAAGGTCTGGCTACACAAGGCTAGATCATTCCTATCCCCATGTCAAAATCCATTTTAAAACTAGAGAAATACTCAGGAATTAATACAAATTTTAGAAACATTGCAATTCAAAGAAATTCAACATATAAAATGCATTCTGGGAAATTAAGTGTTCTTCTGGCCCACAAAAGTTCATTTATTAAATGTATCTAGCTAGCTATCGTTCTCACTTTCTTGAACTTCAAGGCTTTTTAATTTTTTTTTTTTTTCAAAATTTTCAACAAAATTTAATTAAAAACAACAGCTATTACATACAGCAAATTCAATTCATTTTGATTTTACTTCCTCACATTCCAATTCAAATTGCAATTCCACATTCTGTCTGTTACTTCAATTCAAATTCAAGAATTGATTTGGAATTTAAAATGCATTCTCTATTTAAAACTGAATGGCCCAAAACCCTAGTCTAAACACAAAAACAAGATCCATTAGCATAAACAAAACAAAATAATGAATCTCTGAGGCAGAATGTTTTTTCCCTGCTTGTATGGTCTAAAAGTTACTTGGGACATTTGGATGTATGAAACATCACTATCCACTAGTTTAACATCACAATAGGACAAGTACCTCAAGAGGATGTTTACATCCATTTATCACTCTACCTCAACACTGCAACAACAACCTTATTCAGTGGTTGCTAATCAAGGGAAAACATTCCCAAAATGAAAAGGTTAATGATGTTATTTACTATCATCTAGGTTCCTCAGATAATTCTGACCCAAGAGTATACAGCAGATGTTTAGTGGATGCTATAGTTAGCATTTATGCTGGCATCTGAAATTTATAGTCTTTAAACTGGCTCTTTAGGGCAACTTATCATACCAAAAAACACATTCTCTCTAATACTTGGCCATTTTCCCATCACATTGTCCAAAGCCATGGGGGTAACATTCTCACACACTCGAAAGGAGTCATCTTCTCTTGATTAGCAACCAATGAACTGAGATGATTGTTCTGTATCTGCTTCATTTATTCACTAAAATCCATCTACGTCTACCATATCCATGATAGATTCTTTCAGTAGATGCTACAAGCCTCCCTTGTCCCTTACTTCATCCATCTATTTTCTGTCTTGTTGACAATACTTTTTCCGGTTGGCACCAAGTCATTTCTCTTCATTTCCCTACTGAACAGAACTTCAGTCCAAGGCTATTGACAAATGAGAACAAAACCTGGAACTGTTCCACCTGCAGTCCACTATGGGAGCCCTCAAACTCCATGGTGGCATTCCGGGGTGGACCTAAGACAGACTCCTGAGGGGTGGCTTTGATTCACAGAAATGCCACTTTTTGTTTCAGGAGAGAAAAGAGCAGGAAAACCTCTGCAATTTCTCACCAAGTCTGAGGAAGAGGAAGAGAAAGAGGAGGGAAGATCAGCTCGGCTGGAGTTAAACCTCTCTCTTTGTTTGTGTTGGGGTGGGTGTTGTTTTGAGGAGGTGATTTTAACCCTCCAAACACTCCCTCCTCCTCAAGGACTCCCTGGAAACCAAAACCTTCTGTCCGTATCATCTCCATTCATTTAGCATCCAGTCAAGTGGTTGAATTATTTATAAAGGCGCCAATGCCTTTTAATGGCTGCTTGGAAGTAGTTTGTTGACACTTCATGACTAAGGGAGGGAAAAACAGACAATAACCCACTGTTCAGTCATTAGTGAATAAAGAAAATGAGCCTTGAGAATACACAATGCCACAATTAAAGGAACAGTTCATGCAAAAATTAAAAATTCTGTCATTATTTAATCACATTCATGTTGTTCCAAACCCATCTGATAGCGCATTATAAAAGTAAAAACAATCAACATTGTGGGACAAAAACAGACTCACCAACAGACTCATTTGTTAGCCCCTTTAACAGAAAAATAGTAAAAAAAATAAATAAATAAATAAATAAAAATGCACCAATATAGCTGATACTGATAAGATGACGATGACAGCTGATATTAAAATTCTATACTATTCTACTGTCTATTCTTGATCAAAATAAATACAAAATTAATATAATTAATATAATAAAATTAATCATTTTAAATGGTACATCACTTTAAATTATTTACATTATAATGAGAAAAATAGATATTCATTTTTACATTTAACAGTGTTACTAAATTATAAGTGTTTTAAAAAATAAACTTTAAGTGAGCATTAGATGCTAGCAAAGATAATTAAATGCAAAAACAGGGAGGAAAACACAAATAAATATACAGTATCATATGAAAATGTATAATATAATAAACAAATATTTAAATAATTTAAATCAAATTTAAATATTTTATTAATAATAATAATATCGTATGAAAACTGATATGGCACCGATATGTTGTGCATCAATAAAAGAAGAGTTCTTGAGAAGGAATGACAAATATATTTATAAGTAAAATCTAAATGGGACATTTAATAAAAGTTAATTAAGTAATTAAGGATTTACAGGTAACAAAGACCTGCTAAAGAACTCCCTGGGATACACATATGCCTGGTTGGGAATATGCTGAAATGAACAACTTTGTACCCTGCAGGCCAACAACAATGGCTAATAACAGCCTCACAGCTGCCCTCTAGCATACTCTGCAAACAATGCACAAACGTGACTTCCTAAAGCTCCAGGTTTTTGTTTTTTTCAGCAGAACAATGTAACCAAACTGTAAAGAGCCACCACAGCTGGAGAGCCAGAGAGCACATCAGGGAGGAAGGAAGAAGGCCAAGTGATAGAAGCTACTTGAATGACAATCCATGGGGAATGTATTCTCATTTTACCTCACAATTTTCTTTAATATGACAGGGCAGAGGTGATGGTGGATGCTTTTGAAAGGTCATAATATTTTGCAACACTGATTCACAAATTCACAGGGGACTGGGAAGAGAACAAAAGTCTTTCCCATTCTTCTTTAAAACTAAGAGAATCAATCCCAGCCTTATTTTGGATTGGCTTGTGTTTTGTGCAGATGTGTTGTAAATAATTTGCAAATGCATGTCCATCATATTCTTCAGCCAAATCTCCCGATTTTATTCACAAAATATGGACTGATTTTTGACATGTCACCACAATATCCAGATTGGCTGACTGAAATTTGGCTTACTAACAAAGCTTTCAGTACTCACAGATATACAACAGCTAGAAACAAAATTACAGAAGTGTAACATATTTACAGAATAATATAAACATGATAAAATAAATATGAATATGAATATATGTACAGCAAATGTTTATATGCTGTAAAGGAGAATATTTATCAGCAATATTAATACACTACCATTCAAAAGTTTGGGGTCAGTAAGATTTCTTTTTAATGTTTTTTTAAGATTTTTGAAAGAAAAGTATTCTGTTCAGATTCTGTTCAGAAATAAATGCAATTGATAGATTGCATTTATTTCACCAAAAATACAGTAAAAACAGTAATATTGTATATTATAATTTAATTTTTTACTTTTTTTTCCTAAAGGCAAAGCTCCATTTTCAGCATCATTCCTCGTCTTCAGTGTCACATAATCTTAAAAAAAAAAAAAAAAAAAAATCATTCTAATATGGTGACTTGGTACTCAAGAAACATTTTATTATTATTGTTGGTTGGTTGTGCAGCTCAAAGTGTGGAAAGTGATTTTTCTATAAACAGCCATTTTGATAAATTTAATGCATACTTGCTGAATAAAAGTATACATTTCTTTAAAAAAAAATAAAATAAATAAAAAATAATATTACTGAACCCAAACTTCTGAATACAGTGCTTAAACTATTTAGACCCTTCCAGTCCTGAATATTACATCCTTCTCTCAGATATCCTAAATGCTCTAGGATTGAGTTCACGGTCCATACAAATTTTTGAACCATACAGTAATTTGAGATATTTTCATGTTCGTGACTTAGTAAATCTAAAGAAGCTGTGGAATCTGTGAACACATTGGTAATCACAAGCCAAAGGAACATGATCTGGACCAAACCACAAAGAGTTTGACAGACAACAGTAACCTTTTTTCAATACAATGGGCATTGTGCACCTCGCAATGGCTGCAAGCTGTTACGACTGACTTTGCGAACCCCCACTGTGAATATTTGTCTGTGCTAGCCAACATTCACCTCACACAGTAACACATATTACTCTGGCACACCCTTCAGAGAAGTCCCTGCCTGCAGAACCACCTGAATTCTCCTACAAAAACATAAGAGGTGGAGGAAGCTAGAGCAGACTTTTACTAATTTCATTTTCATCATATTTGACCTCTAGGCTTGTCCTCATGTCCTGAATCCTCTTTTTTTTTTTTTTAAATCTGGTATGAGGCTGAATTATATGAAATTGTCCAGATCAGATTTTCTAAATTATACACAAAGAGGGCTGAGCACAGGGGCTACAGCAGCAAAGTGGATTCTGTTAGTTTATCCATAAATAAAAAAAATTCTGTCATTATTTACTCAACCGCCCTTTGATAAAGAAAAATCTGGCATTATTTACTCACCCTCACATCACTCCAAACCTGCACTAAAATACAAAATCTGAATTTTTGAAGAATTTCCTGGCCACTTTTTTTTTTATATTTAATCAAATTAAATGAGGACTGGGGATGGCAAGCTTCAAAATGGACTCAAAGGAACACAAAAGCATCATAAAAGTAAACTATAAAACTATATAAACCTATATCTTCTGAAACCATACTAGCTATGTGTGATGAACAGACCAAAACAAGTCATTATTCACTGAAAATTCTAACATGCCTTTAAAACTAGAGACAAATCTAAATAAAACTTCATTTAGTTATGGGAAACCGTTCAGCCCTGTCTGAGGACCGATTTCCTGGAAAGTCAAGTCTATACAGGTCTGTCAGTGTAATTTAGCTCTATGACTAATTTATTTTGCATTACTGTTTTTGAATGTTTCTGATACCACTATAGTAGTATCATAATTTTTTATGACAATAAAGCTATAACAATCCACCATAAATGAGTTGCAAAAGAACACACAATATTGTGGGGGAATGTAAGGTCAGGTGTGTAGTGAGAGTGACAGAAAGACTGTCAGCTGGGTAGAGTGGGTGGGGGGAGACGTGGCTAATATTTGAACAGTTTGATTAAGATTCAGCTCCATTCCATTCTGATACCTCTCCCCCTACCAGACTCACTACAGCAGATAATTGACTCTTTAATAGGAAAGCAATTCAGCCAGTAAAGGTGAGTGTATTTAAGGGTGGATATATGAAATGAGAAAGGTACCACCAATCATTCAGTCTCATTAAGCATCAAATGGAAAACAAATCTCCTCTGTGTTTGCATGCACTGCTCAGAATTGGAAATTTGGAAAAATAAAATGTATATACCTCACAAAAAGTGTATCTCAATTGTTTCTCTCATACAACAAGATTAGGTCTTATTGAAGTTTTTTGCGTGTCAGATTTTTCTCATGAGAAAAAACAAAAAAACCTTAATAGTCTCAAAAGCATATCTTCTAGGATGGATGGATAAATGGATGGATATATAGGCAATATCACACAAGCAGGAGTATGATAGCCATGCTGATATAGAGCCATGACTGGGAGTGTGATATTAATAGCACAATTATGTAAATACATAAATAAGAAATAACCACAGAGTCTTAAAAAAACTTGTGCGGAACTACTTTCTTCAGTTCAGTTACTGTACACACTGTTTGTCTCCAAATGAAAACCTCTAAAAATGCAGTTCAGAAGAATGCAATCACATCACAAGGCTTGAAACTAAGGCAGGAGTTCAGTCTAATGAGGGTACCCAACAGAAATAGGCATCTTTAGGTCAGCCTCTTTATCAGTGATGATATTATATAGAGCATATTTTAATGGCTTTGTCTGCTACAACACAAAAGCTAATAACTAAAGACAAACAATATACTGCATTAATGAACATCACACTCAGACCTAACCCTCAGCATCAGACCTAATTTCAGCGAACATTCTTCACAGATCGTGTGCCTTCACACAGCAGGAAAACCAGGAATGACTTTGTGGATTATTCTGCCACAGGCTACAAAAAAAGCACAGGCATAACAAGGGTCCCATCGTGACAGCGTTTCACACAAAGACATCTGTATTCCACATGCACTTTGAACATGTCTTTTTTTCCTTTCTTTTTTGGGAGGTAATGACCAGGACAAATCTTAGCTAAAGGAAAGCTGTCATGAATAGTCATGTTCTCATGTCTTGACAGACTGGATCACAGAATCAGTAGCTGTTTTGGTATTATAATAGAAAATAAGTTCCCACTGTATCCACAAACAACCCTTTAATGTAATTCTTGTGATTATGGTTTGGTCTACAATGCGTGGAATATTTACATTATATTCAGTACTTATTTAAATTTAGCCTATATTATATGTATAGTATATTCATACATTATATGTCTTTACCATATATTATTCAGTATAAGACATTGGTGATCAGCTTCTAAGTAAAATGAACATTATATATAACATAATATAATATAATATAATATAATATTCCATGTCCATTTGTTTAATTTTATAAAGCTGTGTAATAAAAAGGATAATGTTCAGCCAGATTTGAAAATAAACTTCAGGGGTTTATTTAGTCATAATGATCATCTGTTATCACTGTACTGTTGTCACGGAGTCACAGCCAACGCCCACCAACATCCACGCACCATCACCGGATCTCCACGCTCCACCCACTCGTTCACATGCTCCTGAATACTACTCACCTGCACCTGCACCTCATCACCCATGGACTATATAAAGACATTCACTTACCTCACTCCTTTGTCTGGTCTCGTCTACGTACCTGGACTCCTTACCCGCTACTCACCTGAGTTTACTGTGTCTCCATCCTGTCGCCTTCCGTCTCCAGTTCTCCGATCTCTGTGTTCTCCAGCATCTGCAAAGGACATTTCTCAGTTATGCTGCCAGCTGTCACCATTCTATGTGCTTGTTCATTTACTCACCTGCATACCCCGTCTGCCTGTGTTCGTACCTCTGTTAAATAAACTTGTGTGTTTCACTCCCCTCTCTGCCTCCGCCTGTGTCCTGACAGAAGACCAGACCTTATGCAGAGTACCTCGGACACAGGCGGGGATCGCACCCCGGACCCATTTGCCACCTTGGTCGACGTGTCAGAGAAGAATTTAATTACATCTCTGTTTGTACTGTGGGGGAGAGGACCATGTCATCGCTGCCTGTCCTATCCGACCACCACGCCCAGCGGTGAGTACCATCCAATTGCCCGCTCGTATTGCACCTCTGACCAGAACCCCTGTACAACTTCTTAATTCTCACGTCTGTGTTTCAGCACAAGCCCTCATCGACTCCGGCTCCGCAGGGAACTTCATCAGCAACCAGATTCTCCAGAAACTAAATGTATGTCGTAAACGCTACCAACAGGATCTCCATATACAAACCATCCAAGGAAAGCCGCTGGGCCGTGGTCACATCTGGCACTTCTCCCCCACACTGACGCTCCGCATCGGCTGTCTGCACACGGAGGAGATCACATTCATGGTGCTGGAAGGATCCACCGCGGTCATCATCCTGGGATGCCCCTGGCTCACACAGCACCAGCCAGACATCCAGTGGAATACGGGTGAGATCCTCAAATTGAGCGAATGCTTTAAGAACTGTTAATCTCCTGTCAGAAAGTCTTCTTCGAATTCCCGATCTTCTTCTCCTGACTCCAATGTTATTCCAGTCTTCTCTACTTCTATTGAAAGACCTGAAACAGACCTCAAAGTGGAAATTCCTCCTGAATACCGGGCGTTCCAGAATGTGTTCAGCAAGCCGTTGGCAATGCAACTTCCACCACATCAGCCATGGGACTGCGCTATTGACCTGCTGCCTGGGGCTACTCTACCTAAGGGTAGAGTTTACCCATTGTCCATCCCAGAATAGAAGGCCATTGAGGAGTACGTACAGGAGGCTTTAAAACAGCGGGGGGATGAGTGGAAAACAGCCTTCATTACACCGTCTGGGCACTACGAATACAGGGTTATGCCGTATGGCCTGTCCAACTCTCCCTCCGTCTTCCAGAACTACATGAATGAGGTGTTCCGGGAGTTCCTCCACCGGTTTGTTGTAGTCTACATAGATGACATCCTCATCTACTCCCGGAACCTGGCCGAACATCGCCAACACGTCTCCCAGGTCCTCGAGAAGTTCCGCGAACACCATCTCTACCTCAAGCTGGAGAAGTGCGAGTTCCACACCACCTCCATGCATTTCCTGGGCTATGTCATCGACCAACACGGCATCCAGATGGACCAGAGGAAGGTGGAAACAATCCGCAACTGGCCATTACTCACAACCATGAAGGAGCTACAACGTTTCCTGGGATTTGCCAATTTCTATCATTGCTTCATCCACAACTACAGCCTCCTCAGTGCACCCCTCACCTCGCTCCTCAAAGGCTGGCCCAAGTCTCTGTCCTGGACTCCATCTGCCCGAGAAGCCTTCCATCAGCTCCAAGGAGCCTTCCTCTCCGCTCTGATCCTGGTCCATCCTAACCCTGACCTCCCGTTCGTCGTTGAAGTCGACGCCTCAGCCACCGGGGTCGGAGCGGTGTTGTCACAGCGGCAGGGTGATCCACCACGACTCCATCCATGTGCCTTCTTCTCCAAAAAGCTATCCCCGGTGGAGCAAAACTATGACATCGGGAACAGAGAGCTTCTTGCCATCAAGTTGGCATTGGAGGAATGGAGACACTGGCTGGAGGGTGCAAATCATCCGTTCGAGGTAATTACAGATCACAGGAACCTCGAGTACCTCAGAGAAGCGAAGAGACTCAACCCTCACCAAGCCCGTTGGGCCTTCTTCTTCACAAGATTCAACTTCACTGTCTCCTACCATCCTGGAACCAAGAACTGCAAGGCTGATGCCTTATCCCGTCTGTACCAGCCTGATCCTGAGAATTCAGATCCCGAACCTGTCCTCCCTCCAGCCTTGATCGTAAGTCCCATCCAGTGGTCCATCAACCAACGTATTTCCCAAGCTAAATGCTCCGAACCAGCTCCGCCGGGAGGTCCTGAGGGGCTTCTCTATGATCCACCGGCCCATCGTCAGCCCTTCATGGACTCAAGGACTCACACCTCACCGGGCTCTGGACATCCAGGCAGTTCACGTACCCTCTCGCTCCTGCGGCAACACTACTGGTGGCCCTCCATGACCCAGGATATCTCCCGCTACATCAGAGGATGCTCAGTCTGTGCCATTGCCAACACTCCTTGGAAGCTCCCTGAAGGAAAACTGGTTCCCTTACCCATACCACGCAGACCGTGGTCACACCTTGGAATTGACTTGATGACAGACTTGCCTCCATCTAATGGCTTCACTTGCATGCTGGTCATCGTGGACCGTTTCTCCAAGACATGCAAACTTATTCCCCTCAAGGGCCTTCCCACTGCATCTAAAGCTGCCGAAGCCCTGTTCCACAATGTATTCAGACATTTCGGGCTTCCGGAGGATATCGTCTCCGACCGTGGACCTCAATTCATTTCCCGTGTGTGGCAAGCCGCCTTCAAGCTCTTAGGAGTGTCTGTCAGCCTATCGTCTGGATACCACCCACAGACCAACGGCCAGACTGAGCGCAAGATCCAGGAAATCGGGAGATTCCTGAGGTTCCCCGTTCCAATGTATCCTGGGCTACCAACCTGAGTTTACTGTGTCTCCATCCTGTCGTCTTCCGTCTCCAGTTCTCCGATCTCCGTGTTCTCCAGCATCTGCAAAGGACATTTCTCAGTTATTCTGCCAGCTAAGTCACCATTCTATGTGCTTGTTCATTTACTCACCTGCATCCCCCGTCTGCCTGTGTTCGTGCCTCTGTTAAATAAACTTGTTTCACTCACCTCTCTGTCTCCGTCTGTGCCCTGACAACTGTACTGTACATATAATATTATCTTTTTTAAAAAAACATGCCTCTGCGTTCTTAATTATCTAATAATGTTGCAGTTCTTACAGTCAGTAAACCTCCATGGACCAATTATGGTTAAATTAATTATGTTAATTACAATTATGTCTTTTGCCTCCTCCAATGTCTTAAATCAGAAATTGTTTTTTTTTTTTTTTTAAGAAAGAAAGAAAAAAGAATTGTTACCGCAAGTGTTCTCCCTTACAAAAATTCATTAAAATCAATTTAGCACAATTACCATTACTTTACAAAAGCCTGTGAACATTCCTTGTCATTTAGATGTTTTTCAAAGGAAACTAAGCTGCCGGGGCTCCACATACAGACACTGAGAGCAGGTTTTGTGTGTGTTTGTCTATGTATGTCTGTTACAGCCTTCTGTCAAGTCTCAGCATCTTATACTGCCCAGTAGTTGACCTTGGGTGGTGACAGAGTGGGTGGAATACATTAAAAGCCCTATCGCATCTGTCAACGAGAACACTAATGAGCCGCCAACAGACGGACAGACAGACAGAGCGTGCGCGCACACACACGTCGTACATACACACACCTGTGAGTAATGAGGCATTAATGCAAAATGCAATCACTTCCAACTGTCTGTCAGGAAAAGAAAGAAGAAACTGTCTGGCACGGAATGACAGCAGGCTCTACTGTTCTTACACAAGAGGAGGCTGTGGATATTTACTGAGCTGCAATGTCTATCTGGCATTGGATTGTCTGAGCAGAATCTGACCATGATGTACATTTTGAATATTAGCAGCCACAAATATACATGCCAGATATACACTAGACGATGAGGGACACATCACTGATCACTGCCTGCATCTATTCAATAATTACAATTTTTCACAAAAAAAAAACTGGACTTTATTTAGAAGTTATACTGCATTAATGTTTAATTGTGGTATTGCTCTTATTGTGTTAGCTAGATGGCATTATATATCTAATATATGTGCATGATTTTTATGTTTGTATGTATGTTTCTGACTGCAAGCGCACTTAAGAGGCGTTTATATTTGATGCGCTTGCTGTTGTACTATTTTCTGAAACACTAGGTGGTAGATTGGAGAAAAAAATCGTCTAAATCAACAAAGTTTGGCAGAATAATGTTCAACCATATCATCAAACATCAATCTAGTTTTTGGTTTTATGTCAAACATTTCTTGGAAAGATTTTCAATAAAAATATGTATTTCATGTATTTTTTTATTTTAAATATATAAAAGAAATGAATGAAATAAAGAAAATATACAAATAAATAATAAATATATTAGGAATAAAAATAAACATATATAAAATATAAAAGTCTGCCAAAACATTTGACGAACCTGACAGTGTTCGACAGCACTTGGCCCATTAAATATTATGTACTGTAGCTAATATTTGCCTTGTGGACATTTATTTAAAATGTGCCTCCCCCTTTAACATCTAAGGGAGTATTTCTCTTGCCGCAGCCACTGGTAGGCTCCAAATTTAAAGTTGCTTTGGAACAATGTGTATTGTGAAAAGCACTACACAAATAAAACTGTCTTCACATGACTATTTATGTTAACTAAATTCGTTGGAAGAAATGAAGCAGTAAATTTATAAATTACCCTTTGAAGAACCTGTCACACTCATGCACATACTGAAAGAACAAAACAGAGGTGCATGAGTGCATGTATATTTAACGTCTCACCTTGCGATGGTCTGGATTAATGTGCTTGGCGAGATTTCACATACAAAGAAACCTTATACTGTGTATATTCTCCTCTACTGACAAATGTCTGCATATAAGCTTAAATTTGGTGCAATATGTTCCATTTAAGATGTCTTCAACAAAAACAGACTGTTTAGTATATATATAGTAACTGAAGGCAAGAACTTTTAGAACAGTGTAAAAGGACACAACTCTGAACTGTGTCAAGGATTTCTATACATTATAAATATTTACATACTCGAGTTGGCTATCAAGCAAGTATCTTGATGACAGTACAGACCCTGCCTGTAACCTACATCACTCTTTTCAGAAACAAAAGGAAAGGAATTCAAGTGAATTCCAACACCGTGAAGGGTGATAATGGTAATTAGTACCCTCAACGGCGTTCATGTGAAACAATGACAGTTGACACAAAAATTGCTGTGAAGTGCAGAGCAATTTGTGGCGCCCATGTCAGAACACACTTATTCATGCAGATTACCACAGATAAGATTCATATTCAAAAGTGGAGGCATTAATACAACATTTTTTTGGACATGTGGAAAATATGCCAGAAAGTCATGAAAAAGATCATGATATTCGACTGAACAGCACATTTGTTTTGTTTTAAACTGTGCTATGTTTAGTAAGATGACCACTGCCAGTAATATAAATTATATCATATATAATACTAATAATATTTATATGAGTATAATATATATAATATATAGAAATATCACAATTTAATATTTAAAGACATCTGTATTTACATTATACTATTATATCACACAAGTCTTATAATGTAATGTTTGATATTATAAAAGTGTACTGCTGAAAGCATGGATTACATGATGAAGATGTCTATGATGTTTAGAAACTATGAAGATGCCTGCATGTACAGGCCCACAGCTTTGTGCTGCCCTTGCTAATGCCAGATCAGATTTCTGTGGGAGATTTATACTGGGGCAGCTGGGCAGTCTCGCAACCTGTGTTCAGAAAAACAGTAGGTGAGAAACGGTTGTGTAACAAAATCCGAACAACTAAATCAATCCATCAAGCTCAGAGAACTGAGGATAATTATCCATGAACACAAGTGGGTTGACATTAGGGAAGGTTTATCCGATGCACTAACAATCCACAGCAAACCCGATACAGGATACTTCAATCTCCATCATCATGAGCTGAGCTACTGTTTTCTGCAAATAGCTGACAGTTTATTTTGTTTTCGTTGTCATAGCACTAGCAGCTAGCTCCTAAATGCCAAACAAAAGTCAATATATACCATGGAGAAGGATGGCATACAAGTTCCATAAACAAGACATTAATAGTAACTGATATTTCAGACACAATATGGCTAGCTATTTTTGCTTATTTTAGCTCTGATATTTCATATTATTTGTATAGAACAGTTCAATAAACAAGAAGTTAATATTGAACAACTTACATTTTGGATACAGCATTACCAATATCTTTGTCTATTTTTGTTCCGCCAATGAAAATACCTAAAAAAAAATGCTGCATCTCCGGGCAAAACACAGAGTTGGTGTGTCGTTCCTGAATGAATTTTTTGAGTGAATGATTCGATGGCTCGTTCAGTCACTTGTTTCGCTCCTGAATTAATCTGGCTGCATCTAAAAAAACAAACAAAAAAAAAATATATCGCATACTTCCCTACTATATAGTTGGCGAGAAAAAAATGTGACAAAAGTAGTATGTCCGAATTACTACTACTTCCGGTGAGATTCTGAAGTGTGCATATGATATGACACTTTGCTATTCCATGAGGCCACAGGAGAGGATTTGTGAATGGCAGTGATCCGACACAACTGACGCTGGTAGGTCACATGATGATGACAACAACATGGCAAATGTAGTGCGTCCAGATTACATTCATACTACACACATTCATACTATATAGAAAATACTTTGTTAGCGGGCGTGAATTACTTATTCAAAATAAGTACCTACTCAAGAGAGTATGTGATTTTGGACGCAGCCAGTGTCTATTGTTTATAATCCTTTGAGTGAAAGATTCAATGATTTGCTCAAATAAGCAAATCAGCTTACTGAATGATTTAATGACTCACTCAAGTCAACTGTTGCCACCTACTGGCATACAGATGTAAAGTGCCGAACTAACTGATGTATAATTCTTATAGGCTTACTACAAACCTTTGATGTGACATACTGACATTATAAATACATCAGTGTGATAAACAACATGGATTCACTGAACTGCTGCAGTCAGAAAGTGACATATAGATCAGGACAGTGCATGTGATTGACTTGATCATACGGTCAATGCAAGGAGTTTATGAAGCTGACATGCAATATGGTGTGAAGTTTAACCCTAAGCCATGTTTAACACCACAGCATCAATTACATGTTGGACCAGTGGCACCATACTTGACAGTGAGAACAGATCTCCAGTTTGAAAGTCAAACGTGTGGCAGTCAGTCAGGGTGGCCTCCAGAGGCCACTTACTCTCACTGTTTGACGACAATGCCCAGTTCAGGTTTCCAGCACTCGCTGGGAGGTCAGAGCCTGAGCAGGAAAAGTGGGGTCATTACCCTCTTTTGACCCCAACGACACCTCCCTTCCCTGATCCATCACGCTCATGACACACACACTCCCATTCCCACAGTCCAGAACACACACACACGTGAACGGAGAGCGTTTGACCTCATCTGATTTATTGTCTTGTGCATTATTCGCACAGATCCAGGTGTGGTCAGCACCACTGTCAATTCAGTCAGACAAATCACTCTTTCAGAGGCATTCAAACACTGTGAAAGCTTCTTTGAGACAGTCTGAATGCTGGGTTGCTTTTAACAGAGAAGCCCACCTGAGGAGCATATCTGCCACTAGAAAGTAGAGCAGAGTGACTAAATTATTATTTGAATATCTGCATTATTTCCATTAATGACAGAAAAAGAGATTTACAGCATTTATTGTCCACAAGGCATTCACAGCATTTATTTTCTCAAAATTCACTAAATTAACAAATCTGAAGATTAAAATAAACTGAAATAGTCATCCATTCACAAGTATGTCAGCAGATTTTGGAACTGACACAAGGGGGAGGTACACTTCAGTTCATCAGCTGACCCGGTTCAACTATTGCATGCATTTTGCGGAAGAACATTGTTTTGGTTGTGCTTCGGCTCTGCGTGACTGGGCGGATGAATATGGTTATCCTACTACTCATAAAACATTGACTACTAGGTTTAAGAGATATAACCAATCAATATGGAAATGATCTCAAGCTGACTAGCTGGAGACGTTACTGTAGCTATTACCATTAATAGACATAAAATAAATAAATTCCAGCACAGCGCTACAACAACCATAATGAAATGATCCTTCACAATAGATAATGCTTTACAATGAACTCTGTTAGAGCTACACAAATTTATCTTTAATAAAATACCTTACCTGTTGAGTAACGCCAATCTCCACTTCGTTTTACAACATTTTAAATCTCTCAATTCTCGCCATCTCTGAAAAGCCATGTCAATGTTGTCTCTCTTTTTATTATGAGCTCTGTCACATTCTGTTTTTGTCAACAGACAAAAGTTCAGTGTTTTTTTTTAACTCTGGAGGTTGGAGATTTAGTGTGCTCATGTCAACCTTTCTCACTCATTGTGAAAACTAGCCTGTGCCACTCCCACAACATATATTCGTCACAGTAGCCGGAGCAACTTTTCTCTATTTACAGATTTCATGAGACACCGGCGAGTGACACATGTACGCAATTTCCAGTGAAACCATCCCGACGGGTTTAAAATATAAATACTTTTAATAGGCTTACCATGTGAATCAGGGTAAGACAAAAACATGTTTTGGAAGAATTTGATGTTGATGATGTTGTTAATTTTAAAATATACAGTATGCAAAGAACAAAAGGCATCTCTTTAACTGAAAAAAAAAAAAAAAAATTCTTAATCATTTTTTAAACCAGTTAAAACAAGATATTAAGACTTCTCAAAGAACATTTACAACCCAGATGAAAAAAAAATTCATTTTTATAATGTACTTAAAGTGCTCTATTTTTGTGCTAATTTTGTGCTTAATATGCTAAAAAATTCTTTAGTACTTCTTAAGACAATCTTAAGAACATCTAAGTGTACTCAACTGTGCTGTTTTGAGACACCATGAAATATGAACTAAAATGTGCTTTTAATATACTATCTCTGTATTTAAAAAATGTATTTAGTTACCACTTACAGTACACTTGATAGTGTGATACAGAGTGTCTTGAGAAAAAAAATTAGTAAAGAAGCAAATTACATTTTTTAATGCACAGGCTCAACAAATGCCTCTGTTTACACCCTTGAGTCACTTTTACACTTTTAAACTGAGAACAAACTAATCTCCAACATCAATTATACGACTCTCCAATAAATTACAAATAATTAAGACTTGCTTCTATTTTGGCGGTTTGACCTTTCGGGTACAAACACTCATCAAACATAATTAGGAAAGAGGAAATGAGATATTTACTGTTTGTCAAGGCTGCCTGTCATTACACAAAACTCTGACAGGTCATAATGTGAGAAGTGTCATTCATTTAGTTGTGTTTACCTAATGAGATGAGATGGCAGTTATAGAGCGAGACTCATGGATGAATTATGCACATTACTGCAGTGTACATTTTTCTAAGTTAAAATCTATTTTTAGATCTAACCTTTACCTATACACATTTTTTAATCTATTTTTAGCTATCTATCTATCTATCTGTCTGTCTGTCTATCTATCTATCTATCTATCTATCTATCTTTCTTTATGTCTGTCTAAAATCTGGGGTGAGAAATGCATCCATTTTGTTGGCTGTAACATACAGTTACTGTAGAAACAATACACCGGAAATACACAGAAAAACAATTCAACATTCCTTTCATTCTTTGGAAAAGAGCTTTTTTATACACAAAAGAAAGGCAACATCAGTTTCCAGTTGTACAGAGGGAAGCCTATTCTCCATTCTTCCTCAAAGCATTGCTATTATTCCTGCAGTCATCCTGCACAATTCCTTTCAGGTGAAATAATTCCCTCCAAACAAAAGTCTTACGGTCTCATGTCTATCTTGTGATTTACAATATGTCCTTTCAGTGAGGCTTTTTTTTCTGTTGGCACAGATTACGAAAAGTATGTACGAAGCTTAAAGAAAGTCTTAGCAAGGGTGTTGTTTCGCGTGGGTTTAATTGCTGTTATCATGCCCCATTTACAATGATTAATAGTGTGATTTTCTAAACAACTGCCAGTTCTTTTTGCACAGTAAAGGCTGACAGCAGTAAATTGCAGATGGATGACATGAAAGATACAGCACATGAAGAAGGAGCATGATGATAATCAAAAAACATGGCTTCTTTTTATTAAAATAGATGGTCTATAAGTGCTGAGGAAAGATCAAGTGTCTTATACACTACGAAGAAACCAGCTACCTGTTCCATTCCAGCAAATAAATGATTACACATGTTAGATATCTAAAAATGAGCGTTTCCAAAAAATACACTTCATAGTCTCTTCTCTCATGGCCAAGAGAACCCACTGACCTCCTTTGAACTTTGGACAGTGACCTAACGCGTAAGTGGCAACCATTACATTCCTTTCTTTCTATGGCAACGAAGACATGCTCCCCCAAAAATTAGCAAGCCACCTCGGTGATATACTACATTTTTCGTCTAAACCGGACAGGATGTGAAGCGTATGCTTTCCCTTCAGCCAAGGTGGACCCACAATGCATCTCAAAGTGCAACCTGACACCAAACTTTACATAAACAATCCAATGACTGCAGGTTAAATGCATTTGAGAGCTGAGTCCATTAAGAAAACGTACAAACAGATCCTGTAGGGATAAGGGAGTACTCAAGCACTGTAAAGGAAAGGAATCAAGCGCTATTAAGATATAAGATGACCAAAATAACAGATCATCTCCTACCAAGAAAAGCTCATAATCAAAGTGTCCTTGTGTGTCTAGATCACTTACATGGGAAACTCCGTCTTAGAATAGTTTGAATGTTTAGCCCTCAGGCTGTTCAGTATTTTATAAATATATAAGCAAGTGCAGTTACGAAGCCTAATGATGGTAAACATGGTGGTCTTTGAATCCTCTCTATAGGGGCCTTTCTCTGCTGTCATCTAAAATGGAGGGTAATGGTTACTGTACACCACTCTAATGGCATACATAAGGGTCTGCATTCTTATGCTAAAATTGCATGCTGGCCTTTCAACCCCAGGAGAGAAGCTGAGATGCTATAATAGGCTTTTAACGGCCTCTCACTATGACAACAATTAAGAAATAAGAAATATGAGATGAGAGAACATGCATGTACTATATGAAAGTAAATAGGCTTTAACTTTAGATCTCACAGCGGTATGTCGCAATTGGCAGTTTATTCATTTATTTATGCATGACACCATGGACACCTTGCATGTCATGTCAGCATCCAATTTTCTTGTGTGAAATGGTAGTCTAAATTTTATGTTACGTTTGCCTTGCAGAATTGAAAACACTGTGATACATTTTTTAATTGCCGATTGTTTACAATCCTGAAACTTACAATATTACAGTAAACCTTCCAAGAAATTTTATGTTTATATTAGCTATCTAATGCACTTTTCCAACCAATCGGAGATATATTTAAAAATATAAATATATATATATATATATATATATATATATATATATATATATATATATATATATATATATATATATATATATATATTATCCTTAGTCCTCCAAGGTTTATAATGGTTGTGAATGGGGGCCCGCATTTTGCAAAAAAAAAAAAACTGCATCCGTCCATAATTAAAGTAATCCATCCAGCTCCAGTGGGTTAATAAAGGTCTTTTGAAGTGAAGCAATGTGTTTTTATAAGAAAAATATCCATATTTAAAACTTTATAAATTCAAATAACTAGCTTCTGGCTGACAACCGTACGCATACTGCGCAAGTTGATTTGGGCAGAAGAGCAACCTTTGACCCGAACGCAATGACGAACACAGAGGCACAGAGGAGAGAGCAAAACAAAACACCGGTCACGAATTATAAGTCTAAAACGAGAAATTTTAAAGAGAAATGTCGGAGGATTTTGATATAAGAGAAAAGGAGCTTGAGTTTGTTGCCCAGCCCTATTTATCTGAACCGAGAGAGACGTCTAAACTTGCGATACTCCTACATCCTGCGTCATATATCGCGTCACGGGTTACTCATTTGGTGCAAGTCGAGTTGCGTTGTATGCGTATGGTCTAGTTATTTGAATTTATAAGGTTTTAAATATGCATATTTTTAAATATATATCCGATTGTGTTCGTCTGACAGAAGATCATATACACCTAGGATGGCTTGAGTGTGACATGGGATAATTTTCATTTTTGGGTGAACTAACCCTTTAAGGAACTGGGAGGCTGTGCTGAAGTCGACGTCAGTGCACATAAAGAAAGTTGACCTTTGAACATTTAATCCCAAGGAATAATGTCAACTTTTGACCAGGACTGTAATTCATTGCACCTTCAGAGACATTTAAGAAGTACTATTGTATTTGTAGAAACGTGAAAATAAAACGTAAAAGTTTAGGAGGTAAAATGAAGTTGTTAATGTTTACGTGTTCTGAAAAACCTTTGAACCTTTAACCTCCATGAAGAATACAGCTTAGAGAACAAATCCGCTAATAATATTAATAATGATATTTTTGCAGAACATTTTTTTTGCTGAAAGTACTGTACTGAAAAGTTAAAAAAAAAAAAAATTATAAAAATATTTACTTTTAAGATATTTATAACTTTTAAAAATGAAGATCATGGCAAGGAATTTTGAAGATTCAGAAAACAGAAAAGTAATATATAATAATATGCATTGGTTTAAAGAACTTTGAGGATATATTTGTATAATTTACCTAAAAATTTTAAATAATGCATTAAATAGTCCACACAAATAGTGTACAATAAAGTAAAATTGTTAACTCTCAAATCCAGGAGAGCCTTTATGTTTTTATTCATGCCAAAGAACCATTTTCAAAGCAAACCTATTAATGCTGATTGTTTGCTATTCATTGCTAGAAAAAGGAAGGTTTCTCAAAACAAAGTAGTCTGAGAAAGGAAGAGAATGTTCCAGCTTGAGGCATTCTGTATGAAAGGTTAGAATAACTATATCATGTTCACACCAGCAGAAAAATATTCAGTGTGGTGAAGTAATAAAACAGAGTGATCCTAATATTGAAGCTAAAATGGTTCTCTTTCTCCTCTGCCAAGAAAAATGAAAAAAAATGAACACACAGAGAAAAATATCATTATCAAACCCCTACATCTTTTTGTTTAATGTCGAAAAATGTTATGTCTTAGGAAAACTAAAACTAAACTTGATGAAACCAATTTCACCAGCACAATAGATTTCATTTCTGATCTAGTACATGACAGCCTACCACAAAACACAATTAAAGGAATATTCCATGTTCAATAAAAGTTCAATCAACAGCACTTGTGACAATGTTGATTACATCCATCCATCCATCCATCCATCCATCTAATGGGGCCAATCCGTAAACATTAAAAAACTCATGGTTTCCAAAGTAGAGCCACAATACGTACAACATAATTGGATAAAAAAAACTAAAATTACTGTAAAAATTATGAAAACAACTTCACAGCTCATATAATACATACATTTGAACAGAAGAATGAATGTAAGTGCTTTTATAAAATTATAAGCTTCACTTTTCTGCTTTTAAAACCTGGGAAAAATGTGAATTCATTTTTGTGTTAATCAACATTATGCCATAAGTGCAGCCAATTGACCCTACATTGTATTCAGCTCCGAATAATCCTCCTAGTGCCCAACCAGATATTCCCAATACTTAACTACCGGGTAGGTTGAGGCAATGTAGCACATTTCCTTTAAAGCTGACCACTAGGGACTGAATGTTTAACCAGTCTATGTTCAAGCATGCCATGGTCTGGTTTCTGATATGTTAAGTTTAGGCAATGGTCTGAAGCTAATTACGGGACGTTGCTTTAGTTTAGCAGGCGAGTGTTGTAAGCCCTTTTCAACACTACCTTGATTCGCTGCACATTTAGGGGCCCGGTGCGGTTAGGCATTACCTTTAAATGCAACAGTGGGGGACCCCCAAGTCCCAGCCATCATTCAGTCTCACATACACACACACTCACGTGTGCGCACACACTGATGGGCCTTTGCCATTAGTCAGTCGTCACACTGCAGAATTGCAAAACGATTGAGCAGCTGTTTGGGGCTGTGGAAGAAATGCTACCATCTGGGCTTAACCTCCAGGGTATTACCACCTCTTTCCTCCCACAGAGTCCAGAATATATACAAACCAATACATAAGCTAACATGCGTGGGGCAGCTTCCATCTAACTGCTAGATGTTATTACATTTCCTGAAAAACTTTAAGTGGTGCTTGCCCATGTAAAACTTTCCATTGTGATGCCTGCTAAGGTCATCTGTTTGTTGTTTTAACTTGTTGCTATGTGGTTGCTAGGAGCTAGTTGAATTGCTTAGGTCAATACAAACATGGAGAAGTTGTGTGACAATCCCTCATCCTTGAAAACCAAGAACAAATCTATGCAACATAAAAGAAGATACGACCCAGAATACATTGCATGTACGTTAATTTGCAACAAGAAAAAATATGGTTTACGCAGACCACAATGTGTTTCATGCAATTAATTACGGTTTGCTAAAAATATGAAACATCACATTTCCGAAGACATTTATAAACCAAATACTAAAACTAAGACAATGACAATGTAAAACTAAAAAGTCAATTTTCCAGCTAATTTTGTGCTTTTTTAAATACATTTTTTGTTACTTTTCAACAATAAAAAATTTGTAGTACTCTCTTGGTTCGTTACTGTAAAATCTTGGTCCATAAACAAAAACCACTGAGTAGATATAGAATGATCTGGCTAATATAATTAGGACTGTATGCTGAAAAAAGAAAAAAGAAAAACCTCCTGCAAAAAAAAAAACTAACATTTTAAACCAGCCTAAGCTGGTAAGAGTTGTTGTAGTGGAGTGTTGTTGCCATGCCGTCATTTTATGCCGGACTGCTTCACAAACGAGGGTCAATTCAACGCTGAATTTGCACAAAAGATTAACATGACAGCACATGCTGGTCAATAAGTTGAATCAACTCCACAGCAACTACATTAATGTATCCACTAACCATTCAGAAATGTCCTAATTCTAAAAGTTGTAACTTCTTCCTGAGTCTCTCCATCAGTGTCCGACTCCGGTTTGAACAATGTAAGGCTGAACACTGTTACTGACAATCCTCATTTTGTCTGCATGAGATTCTCCAGCTTTGCTGTTGTTGAGCAACCAAAGTGCGAACTGTTAAAGCTCCGCCCTCCTTTGGAAAATGATTAGGGAGAAGCAGCTCATTTGCATTTAAAGGGACACACAAAAAATGGTGTGTCTTTGCTCAGACCCAAATAGGGGCAAATTTGACAAGCTATAATAAATGATATGTGGGGTATTTTGAGCTGAAACTTCACAGACACATTCTGGGGACACCAGAGATTTACATTACAAGGGCCATAATAGGTCCCCTTTAAATAGAGATTTTTTCTTATGGAGTTTTGGTCTGAGCAGATGTTTGAGGAACAAAGAAAAAAATTGAATAAAATAAATAAATAATTGAAATGAGAGCATTAGATGGTGCACAAAAAAACTAGAATTAAATGTCTAAGGGAGTGAGCAACAATCTTTCATTTCCCCAATATATCTCTGTAGGCCAGCGGGACAGACATCTCTACCCCCAGTAAATGACACAATGACAGATTACTGAGAGCAAACAGATAGAGGGGGGAGAACAAAAGAGCACAAAATCCATACATCTCTCATAATGTTTTTGCGAAGCCCTTTCACCCAGACTCATCCCAGTGTGGCATGATGACAGACTGCAGACCTTCATTCTCTCCTTTTCCTCCCCTTCATTTTTGCCTCTCACTCCTCCCTGATGGTGCTAGTAAAAACTAGAGAGATGGTGCCATTAATCTCCTGTCAGAGAAGATTACACTTGATTTCAAAAGGCTAAACAAGGTTAAAGACATGCTTCACTTGCTGAAAGGCTGATGTTAACAGCCAGGGCACACAAAGAAAGTTACTTAGGTTTGTTAGCATTTATCAGTCTTGAACTGTGGAACGACACTATACTTGCTGATGAGATAAATGTGAATTCTGACACTGGCTGTCTTTATGACAAAAAACCTCAGAATGAATGTGGAAATAAAGGCAGTATGCGGTTGGGAAAAGGACAGACGTGTCAACAGTAAAATGATTTGCTCTTCACAGCATCGTTTAACAAACAAATTACTGAACCATCACTGCCTATCATTTGCACCTTGTCTGACAGTGACATAGGGAGTCAAAGCGTTTCATTAATAAACTCAGAAATGAGATGTATACATCTGAGGCAAAAATGTATCAGTATTTTCCAAATAAGCAGTCCTACGTTACATATCAAGTACAAACTGCTGTATCTACGCCTAAATGAAGCTGACAGATACAGAAAATGGACCGCAAGAACAAAGCTAGGGCAATAATTGCAAATATTCTGATTTATGAGGGAGTCAGAAACTATTGCAAGTCTCCATGATGACTGCAATAAAACCAGCTGATGACAACTGGAAAAAGACAATAAATACGTTCAAAAGAAATAAGCTATAAGTTATGTAGCAGAGCAGAACGCTGCTTGCCAATTGGCAAAAAACTCAATTCATTTCTTAATCACGGTTTTTGAAGCTTTTCCAAGTAAATGGTTTCATGAAAGGATTTGAATTACAACCCCCCTTTAAATCAGAGGTCAGAAAAAAAAAAGATGTGAAATTTCACAGATATGAGCAATGAAATGCATTGCTTAATGTAGGAACAACCAAACGATAAGCAATCCTATTTTAATTTCACGTAATATTTTTACTTTACCAATTCACATACAAACGTGTACTATATGAAATTTTTGTATTACAAACATGTATTACAAACACTTCGGCTAAAGTAATTATTTATTTATTTTTGTAATATCCAAGTTTTAATACTTAAATCTGTACCATATTCTGTTTAGAAAAATAAAATATTTTAATTTAATTTTGTTCAGTACAAAAATGTTTGTTTTAAAAATACTGAAAATTTTAATAAAAACAGATTCTGAAAACTTCTTACACATACTATTTTAAAAGTTACACTATGTAACTTTTTGCCCTCTAGCAGTTAAAAAACAAAATTCGGCTCTTTGTGATTGTGCGGATGAATATTGTTATCCTACTGCTCATAAAACATTCACTACTAGGCTTAAGAGATATAACCATTTTAGATGGAAAGGATCTTAAAGGTGCAGAGTGTAAATTTTAGGAGGATATATTGACAGACCGTTCTTTGTTAGAAGTAAGAAAAAACCTCATTGCTTGAATGGTTACTCTCTGCTGTCTCAGACGACGACAACTTTGGCCTGTTTCATCCACCGTAGTTTCTCTATGTGCTTCGAAAGGGAGGGGTGAGTGGTGGACTAAGCAATTTGCAACCTCACCGCTAGATGAAATTTAAAGCTAAAATTTACACACTGCACCTTTAAAGGGTTAATTCATCCAAAAATGAAATTTCTGTCATTAATTACTCACCCTCATGTCGTTCCAAACCTGCAAGACCTTTGTTCATCTTCAGAACACAAATTAAGATATTTTTGATGAAATCCAAGAGGTTTTTTATCTCCCCGATAAAAGTACTTCCAAAGAAGTCGTAAAGACATCGTTAAAATAGTCAACGTGACTACAGTGGTTCAACTTTAATGTTATGAAGTGACGAGAATACTTTTTGTGCGAAAAAACAAAACAAAAATAACGACTTTATTCAACAATTTCGTCTCTACCCTGTCAGTCTCTAACGCATTTGACGCAGTGCAGCGCTTCCGTGTTTACGCCTGAACACCGGCTCAGTATTGGCCAACGCTGTTCACGTGAGCACAACGCATACGTGTGATGCTGATGCAGGAGCCAGCCAATACTAAGCCAGCGTTCAGACGTAAACTGCGTATGAGAATGACAGTTTAGAGAGGAAATTGTTGAATAAAGTTGTTATTTTTGTTTTATTTTTCACAAAAAGTATTCTCCTTGCTTCATAACATTATGGTCAAACCACTGTAGTCATGTTGACTATTTTAACAGTGTCTTTACTACTTTTCTGGTCCTTGAATGTGGTAATTTCGTTGCTTTCTATGGGAGATTAAAAAAAACCTCTCGGATTTCATCAAAAATATCTTAATTTGTGTTCTGAAGATGAACGAAGTTCGTACGGGTTTGGAACGACATGAGGGTTTTTATTTTAAGGGTAGCCTACTAGCTGAAAATGTTACTGTAGCAATACCCATATATAGACACGGTACTTCCTTGAAAAATTCCAGCACAGCGCTTCAAGTAAAATGATGTGTGACCCTTCACAATAAATAATGCTTTACAATGAACTCTGTTAGCGAGCTACATTTGGCAATTAATAGCAGAAATATCTGTTAATTACCTTACTCACCTGTTGAGTAATAAAAACGCCATCTCCGCGTCGCATTTATTCAAATCCCTCAGTTCTCAGCATCTCCGAAAAAGCCAAGCCAATATTCTCCTTTTATTACGAGCTCTGTCGCCTTCTTATTTTGAAAGCAGAAGCTCCTCTGTTCGGCGTTTAGGTGATTCCCCCGAGGTTCGAGATTTTGAGTGCTCCATACCAACCTCTCTGGCTCGTTGTGACAACATGTCACTCCAACATTTGTGTCAAAGTAGCCAGAGCAACTCTTCTACTTTTGTACTGAAATGAGGACACACGCACGTGACTTAAGTATGCAATTTCGCGCGAAAAGCACCCCGCTTGGTTTAAAATATAAACACTTATATAACGGGCTTATCAGTATTGACACATAAATTAAAATTCAGCTATTAAAAATATTAATTGTCAATAATTTGCATTGTCCAGTGAATTATTTCTTGTGAAAATTTGGTATTTTGCACCCTGTGGCTGCCGTAGATATTAACGTTAGTAATTAGCAGCGTTATTTAAAAAAAAAAAAAATAATAACTCTAGCGTTAATGCTGAGAAGGACTCTAGCCTACAAGCCTCAGAAGGACTGGACTAGGAAGAACACAGCATCACTAGGATGCAGCCTTCCGTTTGAGAAGCACCGTAGTATGTACTACACCTGCATACCTAACGTACTTCATCACCGATACAGAAGTTCGAATACAGATTTAACTTAGTACATACAGGATTGCAGATACAGCTCTGTGTATTTTAAACGTGAATACTTGGATACTTAGACTAGAGTTTGTTTTTGGTAATTGTACACTATTTCTTCAGATGGAAATTATTGCAAGTAGCAGTTTCAACATTAAGGGTTCTGGTGGTTTAATGTAGCCTAGTTAGATCGTGCTGATATAATTATGATTACACATTGTGGTGAGAATGGGATCATGTTCAGCAAAATAAACCTGCGGTCGCCTGGAAATCACAAGTGAATGTAAACATTTGCACAGTAGGCTACTTATTAAATTGAGATTTCTGTGGGTTTTTCTTTGAGTTTCCTTCAGTGTTTGAGCTAACGGATGAGGAACGGAAGAAATGGTCCAATGAATCTGGCGCCTATCTTATGGGGAATTAATATTGATATATTTTTTTATACTTGAATATAGAAATTAAATGTAATCAGATCAATCTGCACATCAAGATGGTCTGTGGCAGTAATTTGAGAATGTGAAATAAAAATGTGCCATAGTAAAAACAAAAAACCAACAACAACCACGAAGCACATCCCAAAACAACCATATTACGTAGAAATCCTAATTCTAAACAGAATGTATTATGGCTTTAATAAAAATGCTAAAATAATTGCTTCCTCTTTTATTGTTGGTTCAGCCCTGCACTCTGACTGTCTTGTGTATTTTTCTGAGGGCCTGCTGAAGGCTGGTCAGAGACCCCATGCAGCTCCTGCTCTATGTGCAAGAAGAAGCTTTGGCTGGAGATAATGAGGCCCCCCGCACGCTTTCCACAGTCAGTCCTGCTGCCTCTGAGGACTCGAGCCGCACGTGCAGTGGGTACAAAACCCCAGACCCCCACATTCATCTTCACCGGCCCCTCTGTATCTCCACTCTAATGGTCTGGACTCATCTGAAGGCCAAAGGTAATTTGATGCGCTCTGCAGTAATGAGCGTGGATGTGCTGACATCTGGCCCACTAAGGTGCAAGAAGACAAGCAAGAATACAATGATGGATTACAAAAATACCGAGGACTGCAAAGTCTTAGATACATACAGAGGAGAATCTTTTCTTGTACATGCAGAAAATCTGGTAGGACTGAAACTCCCTTAAGCCATTGCAGACCTTTGGCAAATAAAGAGGAAAGAAGGTCAAACCATGAAGCCAACACTATGCATTGTTGTTCGACTTTGCTGACAGATGCTCATTCAAACATTTGGAACATATTTGTTTGACAATCAGCAGGGTCCAAATGTCAGACATGGAAAAAACTAAAGCATTCCAGATGGAAGATTAGAAACAAACGTTTAAAAATTACCTTTTGTAATTTAAAAATGTCTATTATAAAACGAACAGTCCTAAAGACAGCTAAATATTTTAATGTATACAGACTCTTACATTGTATGAAACAATTTATGATATCATAAAGGCTGCATACCATATGAACAACAATGCAAATTCAAAACATTATCTTAATATCTAAACAATATTAATGTTACTGTACATTACATGTAAACTTTGGCAGCCCTAATATATATATATATATATATATATATATATATATATATATATATATATATATATAAAGTAATATTATATATATATATATATATATATATATATATATATATATATAATTTTATATTACTTTATGAAACAAAAACAAAACATTTTAATCTTATTTTAGCTGTAAAATTTCACACTGTGAACTAAATGATAATCTTAAAAGTCTCACCCTGGGACATGGTTTCTGGACTTCTTTAAACCATAGACACAGAAACAGGCCAAGAAGTATGTATGGGAACAAACTCTGAGAAGATCCAATACGACAAAAGTTCTCCCCTTCAAAAGAAGCTGGCTGAAAACGGACATTTGCAAGCTCTCTCTCTTAAAGAATGACTAATTAAAAAGCAATTACAGATGACAACAACCATGAGGAGGAAGGAAAGCAAGCCGACCTTTGACATGCTCTACATTATACCATGACTACAGGCAAGAGCCATTTACACATCAAAGCAGAGTCTGATAAAAAACAGAGTACTAAAATTTGCTCTGTGGAGAGCTAGACGTAGTGTCCATATATTATCCTAACACAAGTATTATCAGCTTTTATCTGTGACTGAAAAAGGAGGTGGAAGTGTAAAAGAAACCTTTTTGGGGTGCATTATTCTTTTTCTTTTTTTGTCATTATGGTCCTACGCCTGATCAATCATTCAAGCATGATTGACCAAAACAAACAGTCCACATTCCTCTCTTTTAACAAGCTCAAACTCAACGAACAGAGACTATTTGTCCACCAAGAAAAGGATCAAACACTCATTGAATGTCAGGGTGAGGGATCTTTATTGCAGGTTCTGCTGATGTATTACTTGCTGCTGACTTCTATAGTACCTCATCCAAACATATGCTTCAAAAGTTCATGTTGTGCACATAAATGTACTTAAATGTTGTAAACAAGCAAGGATGCCCAGTCCTGTTCCTGGAGATCTACCTACCTGCAGATCCAACCCTGATCAAACACACCTGTCTATAATTATCAAGTGCTCCCAAAGATCTTACCTGGTTCAGTTATGTTTGATCAGGGTTGGAGCTGAACTTTGCATGAAGGTAGATCTCCAGGAACAGGATTGGGCACCCCTGAGTTAGATGTTGCACAGAGGTTATTGGCTCTAACAAACTACATGATTTCAACATTTTTTTAACAAAGCACTAAAAGGTTTGGTGAAGGCTGCAGAACTTTGAAATTTAATCTCTGCCTTTGCATGCAGTCTACTAAAGCACTGTTACTGTCAATGCATCACTTTCAAGTTTAACTCGAGGCACTCTGCTATAAAAGAAACCACAAGAAATGGAAAATAAAGCCAAGGGGGAAGACTTAATGAAGTATCGATGAAATTCATGACTGCATGTGTAGATTCATTCTTTCAGCATTACACATTTCTGAGGTGCGGCTTAATGTGAAACTGAAATAGCAATGTACTGCCACCTGGAGGAGGGTGTGGGAAAAAGGCTCTATCCTCTTTTAGTGACTCCTGAAACTTTTGAGACCCCCACAAGCAGTAAAAATAAGTTGCATCTATTTATTATGTAAAAAATAATACAAATAAAAAAAATCAGTATATAAAGACAACAGACAAACTGTACATTTTCAATCACATTGAGGCAGTTTATTGACCCAAGGACAAACAGTAAAGCCCCTTAATTCCCCTTAATTCAAATATTTCATTTTACAAATGAAATAAGTTAAATTTACTACATAAAAAGGAGAAAAAACATGGTACAACATTATCAAATGAGGAAATATTTATTAATAAAAAAAAAAAAAAGCCCTGAAGAATAGAGCTAAAATATGATTAAACATAAAGGGTACATTTGGCTGCCAGGAAATAAAAAAAATCATTTTACACAGGCACACATCACCATATCCACAAAATGAGGGGTCAGTCACAAAAAGCTTCTCCAGGAATTTTGTATCAGTTCACAGAGTAAAGCCTGGAATGAGCTGCCAACAGACCACACAACACACAGCTGGCTGTGTGTTTGTATATTCACAAATTCTTTTGTGTTCATTCATTTCACTGTCAGTCTAGCTCATTGAAACGTGCAAACATGGCCTTCCGAACCGCCTGCTTGTACGTGGCATGATTCCAGACGACGGGTTCCTTTTTCTTCCGCTTTGGTAAGAAACAAGAGAGAAAGAGTAGATGAATTCAATGACCCTCAACTGCCATAGCTCAAACATCCTGTAGCTGAATAGACACTCACCTCAGCAGTTTCTAAACCCAAACCTGGTCTCTCGCTGCCTTTATGACTGTCCCTGCAACCACAGCACGATATGCCATGTTACAATTCAGGTAGGTCCATATCAATGCCATATTTAAATAAAATGTATTAGGATTCAGAAAAATCACAAACCTCGAGCTGCCAGCCCATGTGTTTTGTGGCTTTCTTCTTTTTGCTTCAGGTGAACCATTCGACTCTTTCATTTTCATCTAAAGGACATGGGTTCAAAATGAAAGTGAATAATTTCATTTCAGATTATTGTGAGAAAACGATGGAGAACATAAGTAAAATATTTATTAAATTACTAAAATGATTCAGGTGTACATAACTGACAAGGAAAAAATAATACCTCTTTTTCCTGGTTTTCTAGAGCCTCAAGTTCTCTCTTTGACCTTTTGATTTTTAGGTGAATCTCCATATTTTGCTAAAATACAGACAACAACAATGAAGAGATCAAAACCTCACCCACAAGTTTTTAAAGCAAGAAAAACATTACATGAGTTTATTATTTTATTAAAAATAATTATAATACTACATATAATAATAATAATAATAATAATAATAATATGTAATAAAATTTCTTTTCTATAAAATTTTAATAATGGATTTGTGAGACCGTGCATTACGTCAAAAGTCCTCAAAGACATGCATCAAGTTTTAGTCAGAGATTTGTTACCTTATGCAGGTCTGAGAGCTGCTGATGGCGGATCAGAGCGTCTTTATTAGGGAACTGCCTCCTGCACAGAAGGCACGCCATCTTCTTCCAGTCTGTCAACCTGTCCTCCTTCTCGTCCGCCTGCGGCTGGCTCTTTGCAGGTCGTGCAGCTTCCTGCTTCTCATGTTTCTCTTCTTCCTCCTCGTCGCTGCCTGCCCCGTAGTCGGCCGCCAACATTCCGAGAGAGCCCATGGGCCGCTGCCAACACACAGAGGGAGAAGGGGGAGTTTTTCTTTGATCTACATTGACACTCACTGTAAATCTGTTTTAGTGTGGGTTATCAAATAACCTTCATCAATCAGGGTCAAGGTGATGTGTGTGCCCTTTTAGCTGTTTGGGAAAACTGAGACTGAATCCATGAAGTTTGTTTGTGTGTGTGTTGTTGTTGAGACTAAGACTGTAAACTCTCACCTTTGATGATTTTTCCTCTTTTTGCTTTGGAGGAGCAAGAGGCTTCTTGAATAATTCATCTGCACCAGTGACCTATATGAATAAGGGAACAGTATGGAAAAATAACAGACATTAAAATGTACAAAAAAGTTAAACTTGGCTTTTTAAGTTTATTAGGCAGTTATAGGATCGAACAATTTACTGAATTTAAAAAAAAAAAAAAAAAAAAAAACGATGTGTCTGGCTAATTGCATTTTTCAAATGCAGTCCAATTAAACAATTTATGGGAAATTGCAACCCACAACACTTCATAAGACTAATTATACCATGTATTACAATATTTTGCTGACAGATAAACATAGAACATGGCATGTACAACCCAACCTGTGTAAGTGAAAGGTAATGATTATTTGTTATGATAAACACTAAATGTTTATTTTTTTGAAGAAAAAGTGGTTTGTAGCACATTCCTATGTGACGTTGTTGCTAGCAGGGTGTGAATTGTTGTTAATGTTGTGGATAATTCAGCAAACAGTTTGCTTTATAAATTCAGTTTAAGAACATTAAAGAAGGCAAATTTTAATCACTCAACTGAACTCTGCACATGCATTCTAATCACTTACATTATGTTTTTGCTCTATCTATGCAATAAATGCACAGCCTTGAATGACTGGGGTTTTGTAGCATATTTAAATCAACTGCTCTGGTAATGTCAATGGTATGACCTATTTCAGGGGTGATTTTAAATTACAATTTAAAATCAGTCAGAGCTAAATATTGAAAATCAATATTGTGCCAATATTACTTAAAGGGTTAGTTCGCCCAAAAATGAAAATAATGTATTACTCGCCCTCATGCCGTTCCACACCCGTAAGACCTTCGTTCATCTTCGGAACGCAAATTAAGATATTTTTGTTGAAATCTGATGGCTCAGTGAGGCCTGCATAGCCAGCAATGACATTTCCTCTTTCAAGATCCATTAATGTACTAAAAAACATATTTAAATCAGTTCATGTGAGTACAGTGGTTCAATATTATTATAATAAAGCGACAAGAATATTTTTTGTGCACCAAAAAAAAAAAAAAAAAAAATAACGACTTGTATAGTGATGGCCGATTTCAAAACACTGATTCAGGAAGCTTCGGAGCGTTATGAATCTTTTGTGTCGAATCAGCAGTTCGGAGCGCCAAAGTCACGTGATTTCAGCAGTTTGGCGGTTTGACACGCGATCTGAATCATGATTCAACACAAAAGATTCATAACTCTCCGAAGCTTACCGAAGCAGTGTTTTGAAATCGGCCATCACTACATAAGTAGTTTTGTTTTTTTTTGGCGCACCAAAAATATTCTTGTCGCTTTATAATATTAATATTGAACCACTGTACTCACGTGAACTGATTTAAATATGTTTTTAGTACATTAATGGGTCTTGAGAGAGGAAATGTCATTGCTGGCTGTGCAGGCCTCACTGAGCCATCGGATTTCAACAAAAATATCTTAATTTGTGTTCCGAAGATGAATGAAGGTCTTACAGGTGTGGAACGACATGAGGGTGACTAATAAATGACATTATTTTCATTTTTGGGTGAACTAACCCTTTAATATGTAACTTTTGAGGTTTCTTTCTGATTATGAGCCATAGTAATAGGTATGTTGCCTTAGCAAAGCTGCCATACCAAATCTAATTTTTATGGACAGGAGAAAAAGTAAAAAAAAAAAGTTATCTGACCTTCCTTTCAAAGATGGCAAAGGCTGCATCAGCTGCCTTTGAAGGCCTTTGGTCATCTCCTCCAGACTTGAGGAGAGGTGAAGGAGCTCGGACGCTTTCTTTCTGCCTGTTCTGGATTTTCGCCCATCGCTCCATGTCTTTCATTATCTGATGAGCAGATCCAAAATTACCACACAGATCTAACACGGTGTTCTTGTCATTTCTAATAAGGGACAGAACATGTGATGCAATAAAACTGATGTTAATACCTTAAAAGCCGCTAAACTTCTGGGCTTTTCCTCCTTTTCCTTCTCTTTCTTTTCTGCACGTGGAGCAGGTTCCTCTTCCGTCCGCACCTCTGACGCGGGCTCTGAAGCCGCCTCTGGAGCCACCTTCACCTCCTCCTCTGTGATGGGTGTAGCTATAACCTCAGCAACAGTTGCCACGGGAACACCAACTTCAGGGGGTGGCTCCTGAGCATCAGTGGAAGAGCTCTGGACTGGGATGTAGGTTTTTGTCGCACTGTCCCAGTACAGGTACTGCTGATTTTGAGCATCGTAGAAATACTATACAAGCAAAAATAAACATTAACTAATTGTACATTCTATTTCATTCATAATATATCATATATTCATATTACACATTCAGGAGAATCAAAGTGCTATTTTCTGTACTTACCCTTGAGTTGGGATCATAGTACAGGGTAGTCTGAGGGTCATAGTAGAAGCCTGATGTAGCATCGTAAAGGAAGGCTGACAAATCCGGAGCCTCAGATCCTGCAGTAACAGAACATGATTATCAGACAAGATGAAAAATGGATCCTCAACTAGGGCCAGTGAATACAGTAAATATACATCTATGCAAAATATTTTAAACATTATTGAATATTATGATGATTTACTGTGCCTTATTACGCATCAAGTTTCTTAAAGACCACAACATCAGTTTCAGAATCCCAGCCTTTCTTGTACAGGCGACGGCGTCAAGACTGGTGTTTTAATAGCATTTCTGATTTAAAATTAAGTAGCAAACATGTTCAGTTCATTTAGGTTCAAACTGTCTGCTTTAATAAATCATTTTTTATTGAGTTCAAATGTTTTGAAAACATGTTTTAGAATATAGATAAGATAATTAAGTATTAATAAATTACAATTATTATTATTATTATTACTACTAATAATAAAATATTATATATTACCCAGTATTGCTTTATTTGTACATATATTTATAAACATAACTTTTTTTGTATATTTTAGCACAATAAACATCGTACTAACAAAAGAGTACCAAAAAGTACCATGACTCATCCAAATTCAAATGAATGCCATTGGCAAATATAAAACGTTTCCAAACGCTTCACAAAACTTGTTAATCTTTAAATTGAACAGTGCCATACCGTAGCTGTAGCCATCAGTGGACTCCGCAGCTCCAGAAAGAGCAGCATCAGATAAAGCTGCAGTCTGGTGCTCAGCTGTCTGGACTGACTGCACCATTGCAGTTGTCTCGGAATACATCACACCCTGTGCACAGCCTGAGAGTCAGTTACAGTCCAAAAACCAATCTCTCCTGGCTTAAATTGGCCACCCTGTCTCAAAAATGTGCCTTTGTGCTAGTATAACAAGAAAATCACCTGTGTAAAGCTTGAACTCTGTATCGCAGCTGATGACAATGTGGCATCCGCTCCCATTGGATTACCTAAGGGAAGTCCCACAGAACACACACCTAAATATACTAGACTACAATCAATTTCAAAACCATAATCATGAGAAAGTAAAGACCATATACCTTGCACAGCAGGAGCAACACCTATAGTCGTATGAGAAGGCTGAGGATAATATTGCTGCTGTGGCTGCTGATATTGATGTTGTTGCTAGAAAAAGAAAAATTATGCATGAAAACTTTAATACAAGATATCTGATGAGAAGAGGGACTGTTCCACGAGGCTATTTTGTTTTTTTTGTTCAATGTTAAAACACACTACCCGTCTGATATATTTTTTTGTTTTTCAGCATCTTACGCAATGGGTGCTGCCTTTTTAAAATGTTTTATCAAGTTAAAGAAAGCTCAAACTTATAAAACTTGTAAAACAGTGTCTAGCTGTCTGATCACTTATGTTATGCATAGAAATGACCTACCATCATAACATCTGGAGGGAAACCCAGGAGAGAAGTATTTGACTTATCATTGTCCCTCCTATAGCTGCAATGAAAAGACAAGTTACCTTAAATACCTTAAATAACAATTCACATTGAAATTTCTTCTCTTATGATTTGTGAAATGTTACCTCTGAGAACTAAAAACAGAATATCCATAAAATATTCTTTCATCACTTTCATATATTCTTGCAAAGATGAGACTTACTTCTGGTTTTTTAAAGGCTTGGCAACCTCAGCATAAACTCTGACTCCATCAATCATGATAGGGCGGGGTTTGGTGAGCAGCTCCACCAATCGTGTCACATGCTGTATATAAAAATGAGCGGTATAGTTTATAATGGACCAACCAACATTGTTGACCTTTGTGAGATATTATATTATAGTTAGAATCATAATATCAGGGTTTTTCCTACATTGAAATTTTTTGGCGTCGCGCTAGGCAGGCGTGGTTTCAGCACCTCAGTTCCAACCACATCCCGTCTCTTTGCCCATTTTCAGTTATCCAGGAGTGACGCGCTGCTAAGATGACGGCCTCATTTTCGCTTCAAAAATGCTCTTCAGAAATGTACAGGTGACGTCACGGACACTACGTCCATATTTTATTTTTTTTATTTTTTTTAACAGACTATGGTTTGAACCCAGACCACTACTATATGGAAGTTCAAGTCCATTTACTAAACATTTCAAATATATAAGCCTGTAGCCTATATTACATTATCATTTGTCATATAAACAGTATAAAAACAATAAAATAATAGCACAATTTACTTGCCTCAAACAACTCAGTAGGTATTATTAGTATTATTATAATTATTGTTTTTGATGATCCATTTTATTTATTGCCCAACTTATTGCCCAAATTATATTATCAGAAAACTGAACACATTTAGCGTAGTCAGGCTTTTGTTTGTGCTAAATGGATAAGACAACGGAGCTTACGCATCCCTTCTCAATAGCTTTAGGCATTTTTGCAAATATTTCAATCGAATTTAGCTGTTTTAGAGAGCGTTTACTCATTTTGAGCCTGTTTTTAAACATTAAAAAACATTTTTTATGTGTGGGAAAAAAAAATGACGAAACTAAACTAGCCAATCAAATTTCTTTTCACCCATATCCCCCATGCCCACCCATGCACGCACATACACACATTTGACTTTACAACACACAAACGCACACCTTTATTTTTTCTCATTCTCTCTTGCTCTCTTAATATGTCATGAGTGTACGCAGATAGATTTTAATAATCAATTTAAAATTATGTAAAAAATAAAAACAGCATTAATTAGTGCCCTCTCATGGTACGCACAGTGCGTACAGCCGTATGGCTGCAGGCATCACTGAGGAGCTAAGAAATCACAGATTTTTTTGCAAAGAGGGAGAAAAAGGATTACAGTCAGAGTAAGGCGGGTACTTTATTGTCAGTATTGGGCTCGCAGATCATGTGGGTAGGGTACTTTTTACTTTTTGTGTCAATGACCATGTCTGTCAGCCACCACCGAAGACCATTTTTGACCGAGGAAAAACCCTGAATATGGTATGAAGGAATAATATACCTCATGCGAATCCATATCGACAAAGCAGAAGCATTTGGATCCAGGTGACTTCCCTTTAACCAGACGTACATTGCGCTCATCCAGGTATGCAAACGGATCGAGTGCTTGCAAAATTGTCTCCACGGATGTGGTGGGCAAAATGTTCTTAATAATCATTGCTAAAAATAAGACATGAAACTTTAGAACAATCTGCCAACATTTTTTTTACATTTTTTATTTTCCTTTAGAAAATTTAATTTACAGTTGACATCACTTACTCTTGCTCTCCTTGAAGATTGGATCAGAGTGTTGCAGGTTTTGCCGTGATGCTCTCTGATTGGTCCATTCCTCTGCCTGTTGCTCCACCTCCTGCTGTTGTAGCTGCTGGTCCACTTGCTGTTGCCATGCTTCTGGGGTCAAATTGGAGCTTCTCTGCCACACACCTTGAGAGGCGGGATCCTGCACAGGTTCAGCACCGGTTTCCGCCTTTATATTCATTGGCAAGACTGGATTTGGTAACAAACCGTCATCGCTGGGGGGAACAGCTTTAGTTGGCGGTTCATGATACTGCAATCAAAATGACAATTATTACATTTAAGTATTTCAAATCACATTATGTTTCACAGTTAAAATCAATACAAATCTCTACCATATCAATACAAAGCTTTATAAAAAAGGAAACTCGCCTGTTCTTTCACATTTTTGTCGGGCTGGATATATTTGAGCAGAGCAGTCTTTTCACCAACCTTAACAGATCCCTAGAAAACAGGAATAAAGTCTTTTAATGCTAATTGATTGACATCTTCCCAAAAAACCAACCCAACTTAAAAAAGAAAGGTATTTCCAAAAATGCCCAGCAAACCCATTTGACGCCATAAAAACAGGCAGGTCTGATCTGGGCTTTTCTTATGCTCAGGTTTGGACTAAATTTGCTTTATACTTTTTTCCCCATCTGCCTTTTTAATACAGACACTACATTGTGGAAAATTAAAAGCAAAACCTGGAAGTATAGTAAAATCTTATTGTGGTTATATATGGTCTATCACCTAGTACTATCACCTTGTACTATCAACAATGTGAATGCTAACCTGAAATTATAAGTGAAAAAATATTACTAGTAATGGCAAAGTACATACTAGAAGCAGATCCACTGCACAAATAACTGCACATTCATCATCCTTAACAGGATGAATAAAGAAAGAAGTTTGGCTTATTGCAAGTAAGAAGACTGTGCAGACAGATAGCAGGGGAGCAGCTTGGCAAGAGTTAACCACTAGGACACAATTCAGCTTAATACTTTGTTGGATGGCCACAGAATTTAACTATTTTAAGAAAGGGTGAAAATGGTGCAAAACAGCACCAATACAAGTAATCTATATATCCTATATAACATAAATTAGGCCATGGATACGCAATTTCGGTCCTGGAGAGCCGCTGTCCTGCAGAGTTTAGCTTCAACCCTAAACAAACAAGCTAATCAGGATTACTAAAGGTACAGGGCAGGTGAGGTTTTTTTTCAGGGTTGGAGCAAAACTCTGCAGGACAGCGGCTGTCCAGGACCGACGTTGCCTACCCCAAGCTAGGCCATCAACCTTTTACCTTTTAAATCACATACGTTTATGCTGTTTATAAATAGGGTTTCAAAAGACAGACCATAAATTGACAGGCCCATCGGGAAAAGTCCCGGTACCCTCTACTGTCGCCAGTTCATGCCTGATCAAAGAAAATTACTGTTTATGGACAAATGTTAAAAAATAAATAAATAAATCTTTAAAAGCTCTTCAGCTTTTAAGTTGAAAGAACATTCTAGGTAAGTGACCTAACGGTGTTATGTGATCAGCGTTTCATCATCTTACCCACCGTCTTGCTGGACCACTCTCGCAGTGATTCGTTGTAGTTTTTTTTTTTTTTTTTTTTTTTTTTGGTGCATCAAGTACAAAAGCAAGTTTTTAAAAAAAGTTATCCTGCTAGCTGGCCAGCAAAGAAATTGTTTGTAGTTTCAGGAGAAACAAGAACCCTGAGCAAAATTCTTTACTGAAAGGTACTTTGGCAGACATTTAACAAAAAACGGGGGAAATATGCTGATACAACCAGAACAACTCAAAGGGAATTCAAGTTTCAGCACAACTGCCAAATAGCTTTCAACACAAACCCAAGCAAACTTTAGTTGTTGCACTCGCCTTATTTTTACAGTACAAGTTTCATTAGAAATGCGGGAATACCACTACACACAAGTCTAGATTTTCCAAGTCTGAAATGTCAAACAAACATCATGGATCTCTATACATCCAGATACACAACAACCATGAAGTCAGTCAAGCTGGAGTAAGCAGGAATGAAAAGAACAAGTTTGATGTGCTGGAAGAGAAAAGATGCCCAAACTCAAGATGATGAATTCACAATCCAGGCAAAGAGGAATAAAACACTTTGGGCTAAAAGCAGAACCAAAGAGCACAGTTCTGGAACTCCATAACTCCGTAAGGATGAAAGATAAGTGTTGACACAGCACGAGTATAAAACTGACTCTGCTGCTGTGTGCATAACAGCATAAAGCTTCACCTACAGACGTAGAACAACCTATTTAACGGAAATGTTAAACGGGGAAAACAGCAACTACCATTTCCCTTTAAGACAGCAAAATATGACAATCTACAAAAAGGAAGCTACATAGAGCATTTGAGTCAACACAGAAATCTTGAAAATCCAACGTTGAATCATTGTAATCTAAGAAAATACTGGAGGCCAAAGAAGAATGCTTAGTTTTGCTTCATTACCACTTCAGAATGTGCCAGTGGGGGCAAGTAAAAAGTGATCGTAAGACCATGACATCAAGTTGGTCAAATGCGGGAAATAAAATATTATACTGTTGAAAATGTTGAAAGAAATATCAATGTCAATGGAAAAGAAAAGGTTGCTGCACAACTTGTTGCACAGTTGCAAATCCAATTCCAAAGTCAGTATGCCATTTAACTATTCATAAAACTATCTTCTTCTGTGTAAGAAGTCGAAAACAATTACTCAGCTAATACGCCTATGGCAGTCATCAAAGAATACTGGACTCCTCAACTACGCTCACTTGCTACATCTGAAAACTAATGTTGCAAACTAAGTGGAGTGTTTTAATTGGTCATGATTAATGAGTGGGAAAGGTCTTTCCATGAAGGTCTCCCATCTACCCCATTCCCACCCAGAGCCTCCCCCTCCCTAGGCCCAAGCCTTCTTCCTGTTAGCAGACAGAGCCGTTGGATGAGGACGAGGATGGGCCACCTTGTTGGACTCCATGAAGTGGACAGCATCCTCGAGGTTTAAAAACTCCACATAGGCCGTATCGTAGCTGTAACCTGGGAACAGCATTTGAAATACAGATGGGTTTGCGTTAGTTAATGCAGGTAAATAGGAGAATTTTCAAGAGAAAAAAAAGCAGTGGTTCGTTTCACGAGACATGTCATAAAGCGAATTCATACAGGATGTTTTTTGCCTGTTTTGGCACATTTTATTTCATTAGCAACTTTGCTTTTTAATTGTTTGAAGTCAGTGACAAAGAATCACAACAGCCTCAACTCAGAGACACTTCAGAGGCCAAGATATACATTTATAAAAAATAAATAAATAAAAAATAGTAGTAATAGTAAAAAGAGAACCAAAGTGTAATAGAGCTTAATCTAACACTACAGTAACTAAAACAGAGTTGCTAGTAAATGTCTAATCACATTACAACTAAAACACATCATAAAAGACCCACATGCAACAGCAACAAACTTGCAACAGTTTGAACAATTAAAAAATAAAGTATAATAAAGCAAAGAAGTGTATGGGATCACATCGAATATACTGGATCTTTAAAACCTGGACTGATTTATTAGATAAATTATGAATAAAATTATGAAAAAAAAAAAGTCACTGTATTCACTCATAATTAATTGAAGTTCTAGGGATGCCATGGCTACACATGATGTCGTTAACATCACTGCAAGTTTGAGAAATAAAAGATAATTCTGTAATTAAATACAGTACTTAAAAAAAAAATACATGACTTTTGCAGTCATTTATGAAGCCTAAAAAGCATTTTACAGATTCTTCTAGCTGAAGAAATAATTTAGAACTGAGCTAAGTTGTAAAAGTATATTGACTACAGTATTTAATGATTTTATAATAATGATTTTATTCATTTCCAAAAAAAAATTCCCTTATATTTTCAGTTTTTGAACACTGAACAGCATATTGGTATATTGGAAACTATTCTGGCATATTCAAAAACCACTGAAACCTTTGTCAAACTAACCCAGAGAAGAGTATTTTGCAGCAACACTTCACCTCATCACAAAGTAGGGCTGGTTGGTATTTGCGTTTCAACAGCTAATGACTTGTTTATAAAGGGATCCGTGTTTAAGAAAATCCAAATTCCCTCCAAACACATACCACCTTAAAGATGGAAGCTGCTTAGAGAAAATTCAACCTCCCGCACAAGAACATGGGGAAAGGGGACATCAAGAGATCCTGTAGCATGTTCGGAATACTGATGAGCATTTCTTTAGAAAGCAAAAGCGACTCAAATGCAGAAAGTACAACCGATGTAAAAGAGACAGTGAGCGTAAGATTCGAAGAGCGAATAGCGAAATGTGGTTGCGAATCGGTTAGCAATGTTTACAGCGAACAAAATCTCACCTGGCACGACGTCTTTTATTTTCATGCCCTGCATTGGCACACCATCACGAACTGCAAAAGCATCCAAAATCTATAAAAGAAAGAATTAGAGTAAATACAAAAAATGCTACAGTCAGATTCAGAGGCAAAAACACTTCCTTTGACATTCATTTCGGTAATTTGTATTGTGTTGTTTTTTTAAAATCTCTTAAGAACATTTTTTTCTGAAAGTATGACAATGATCAAAGTCTGAATAATAAAATCTTGCTCACCTGTTGCATTGTGGCAGTTTTAGGAATTCCAGATATGGAAATGGTTTTTGAGACTTTTTCCTGGACACCTGCACTCCTGTAATCCTGGTCCTTTGTTTTAAAATTCACAGCAGAGTTTAAATGTTCAGATGATTCACAAATCAATCTGTAATACTAGCACGTCTAAATGTACATTAAGTTTTAAATGCAAGTCCATAAGCGATTACATAAGCTGTGAAAAGAAATGTTATACTAACCATTATATATCATATAAATTACCGTATGTCATAAGAAGGGAAGGGAAAAAAAATTAAGGTGATTAAAAGCAAAAAATAAAATCAATTCATTTACTTTTTTTTAAAAATAAGTATATACTTAAAGCAAGTCGGATTAGTAGTTGTAATAGAAATAAAGATCTTCTTGCTTTCCATTAAACAAAAACAAAATCTAACCTGAGAACCAGAGTCATCTGGTCTTTGAGCTGGACCCAGTTTGGATTCCTTCACGTCTTTTTCAGGTCCTTGAAGATCCCCAAGATTGTAGTCGTATTTGCGCCCTGAGCTGGTGCGGTAATCAATGTCCCTATAATCCTGATCCTGTCGCTCACCTCTATTACTCTGGGTTTCTTTTGGCCCGGACACCAGGCTTTCTCTCTGTGGTCCCTGATCTGAAGCCATGTCACTGGAACCCTTAAAGGGCACTCGATCGCTTGTGTAATGATGCTCTTGATTTGGTGGGTTCTTGTCTTGGAAATATGGAGGTCTACTTCCTGCTGGTGCAGTTCTGTCAGGCTTTTCATCTCGGTCACTTGGCCAGGGTTTATCACCTTCTCTACTTGGGGCATTTAAAGGAGGATCCATTGGAAGAAGAGGGGGCTTCTGAGTTGGATCTCTGCCTGGGAAATCACTAGGAATGTTTTTGTCCCAGTTTTGGTGTTTGGAGTCCCTTTCTGATCGATTAAAGACTGTGCCATCTTTTCCCAGAAATCCAGACTGCCTGTCTCGGTCTCTGTCCTTGAACTGAGACCTTTCTCCAAGGTCTACATCTTTTCCACGGTTAGGGAAGAACTTGTCTTGCATCTCTCTCTGGAAAAGTGGCGGCGTTCTGCCCATCATCGGTGGAAGAGAGTCTCGGTCTCTAATGCCGTGGCTGTGCCACTCGTCTGAGAGTGATTCACTTTCTCTCCCTCTGAAGCTCATGGGGCTGTCGATCGGCTCTGGGAATTCTCTGTCTCTGAGGGTCAACTCGTCAGCTCTGATCATGGATTCTGGGCCACCGCGACCCAAAGGCATATCAGGTCTTCCTCTAATATCCATGGGAACACCATCATTGTCTCGAAACATCGGAGGAGGCTGGTCCCTAAAATCACTGGAGGATCCCATGCGGTTTCTCAGATCCATATCAGATTCAAACCTTCCTCTTGGATTAAGTGGAGGAGTGACACCTCGTCTGTCAAAATCCATCATCGGTCTGTCTCTGGTTGGCATGTCCATGCTGAATCCATCAATGCCACCCATTCGTGACCTCTCCCTGTCTCTCATGTCCCCAATATCTCCATTTCCGCCCATAGCCACCATAGCAAGTCTCCTCCTAATATCAATGGGGGGAAGCCCAGGCATATCCATTTGGAATCTCTCCCTCATATTCATGAATCCGTCGTCCGGACCCCTCATATTACCACCTTGCATGTCTCTGCCACCCATATCCATTGGTGGCCTGGATTGACCCATAAAGCCTGGCGAATTCTGAAGGCTGTTTCTCTGATCCATTTCAAAGCGCCTTCGAAAATTCATGTCCATTTCATCTCCAGGCCTGAAAAAGTCTCGGGAAGGCTCTCTTCCTCGGTCATGAAGACCCATGTCTCGTCCTCTCATATCGGGTGGGCAGTCGAACCGCCTCATGTCCATGGGCGACCTCTCCATATTCATGCCGTCTCGACCTCTGAAGTCAGGTATTGGGCCATCTCTGCCTTCAAACATGCCTCCACGAGGTTCCCCACTGCAATAAAATCAGATGCATTTCTGGTACCTAGCAATTTTTCTTTTTTCACAAAGCATACTTTGACCTCCTCAGATTCAAAGATCACATTAACAATGTATATTCTAAAACCATAAGCTGTCCAAATAATTTGTCAGAGAGTATATCCTCACCCTAAAAAAAAAATTTCTATACCTATCCCTTCACTTCCTTTAATCCCGCTCTATTGTAGCTTATGATACTCTGAGCACTGCCTAAAACTTGTATTGTGAGCACTTCTTGTCCCTATTTGCCTCGTCACGACGACTCGCTTACTGTATTCCTCACTTGTAAGTCGTTTTGGATAAAAGCGTCTGCCAAATGAATAAATGTAAATGTAAAATGTATATCTGTATATAGATATAGGCGACATTAAGGGGGGCTTTTAATCATTAAAACATTGATCAGCAAGCATAAACAGAAACTCAACCGAACCTGAAAGACACGCGAGAACAAACTTCTTTTGGATGCTCCAACGTGGAAACGCAAGTTTGAGCTTCTGCAAGAGATTTGTTCTTGGGTGTCATTCAGGTTCGGGTGAGTTTCTGTTTGCTGATCTATTTTTATATGTGATTAAAATCCTAAATTAAATCTGTCCATCATAAAAAGCAATCCAATCTCTTCAGAAAATTTGGACTAAGCCACTCAATTCATATGGATTCGTTTTCCAATCTCTTTCTGAACTTTTTGAAGCAATCTTCATTTGCGTTCCGAAGATGAATGAAAGTCTTACGGGTTTGGAACAACATGAGGGTGAGTAATTAATGGCAGAATTTTAATTTTTGGGTGAACTAACCCTAAGATGTCTTACCGAAAGGGCATTCCTCCTCGTGGTCCAGGTCTTGAACCGTTCCACATTGTGTTCCTCCTCTCCTTGAAACTTCCCTTTAGCACGAGTTTCGCGTGCAGAACGTCGTTTCACTTGGGTAAAAAATAAAGAAATTGATCATTAAAGACAAATAAATTCATGTCATTTAATCTATTTTCACTTAACGTCCCATTCGAACAAATATACATCACTGGAAAAGGAAAATAACGCTATTTTGCCATTGAAGGCATAACGCATAATGAAACGTTCTAGAATGAAAATGCAATCAAATGCAAATGTGATATTTGCATAATAACACAACAAGGTCTTACGAAAATCGTTTTAATATAAATTTCCAAGACTGGGAATTTGGGATTGATAGATTCAGACTGAAAAGTATGTAACGTTACATTGTCAAACCCTCATGCTAACACAATACGTCTGGCTAACGTTAGTGAGTATCTAAAGGTGATCAAGTCAAACTAGATGTCAGATACATCGTTGTGAGTAATAGACATGAAAATCGTGTCAAACTACTAGTTTGAGAACTCAAATATGTATTAACAAGAAGGCAAAGTATTGCTTTATTCGTCCCACAAACCCGCCATCATAAAAGAAGGCTAACGTGCTAATTTTAGCTTTCAATCAAGACATTTTCCTCATATCACAAAGATATAGAGGAACAACGTTTTTTAATTCATCTTTATTTTTACAAACAGCTACAAAAAACAATGGAAATGTCTTCTCTTTAACCTCGGTAATACCATTTTGAGAAGTCTCACCTAGCTTGAAGTATGCTTTTCGCAGGGTCCTTTCTGGGTTTCTCGTCTCGACAAAAAGAGGCGGAAGAGTACATACTCCGTTTCCGGTAAATGAGGGCTTATGGGAGTTGAAGTTTTAAAAAACAAATGAGCATTTCTGATTAAAAAATAAAAAATAAGATGTATTACCCTATGAAAGCAATTCATTGCAAATGTAATGCATATCTATCTATGTGTCTGTTTAAAAAAGGTATTAAAAATGAAATATGGATTTTTCTGCTGCCATAATGCTTTAAGCCAATAAACATTCACAACTGTACACAATAGCAATTGCTATCAGTGGGCACATAGGTAAGGTTTTATATGCTAAATAGAATTCATTTATACTTTAATTCATATAATTTCATATAATTTCCCTCAGCACTCGCTTGTAAAGGTTGTAAAACCTCTCACTTCTTTCTGTCATTTTTTTAAAGCGAAAACTCCACCTGTGTCTGCGTGAGACTGTTGCTTACTTTCGTCATTTTAATGATGATAAAAATATTAAACTGTGATATAGGCCTACTAACCATCAGAAATTGCATCATGGTTTATATGACGTTTTATATTATTTTATATTATGTAAGCACCTGTAAGCTTAACAGTTCGACATAATTTTCTACTTCACTGTGCCATAAGAAGTCATAGCATTTGTTATGAAAAATAGCAACCTACACATAGCCTATAGAAACAATAGCTACAACATGTCACAGTTGTAATATAAATCTAGTGAAAATATATTCCCTTAATAGATTATAAATTCTACAAGTTAGCCAAATTTACCACAATTAATACAATAAAACGTGATAAATTCTAGTAAGGGTGGGTCATAGTTAAAAAAAACTTTCTAATAAATGTTGGCGCAAGATGATGTTTTTTCCTCGTTTTTGTCTTTTGTTCATTTTGTTCATCAGTCTAGATCATGTTTAACTCTCAAAAGAATTCAAATGGACCGCATATTTTATCATCAGTGTCACGATAGGAATTGCTCGTGGAAATTTTTGGTGTGATAAGATTCAGAGTGCTTATGATTCGTGCGCCACTGATGCATTAAATAAACCGGGTTTTTTGCCATTTATTATGATGTTAAATATGTTGACAGGAAGCCAAATTGGAGAGAGAAGGCAGATGGGATCCGGAAAAGTCCATGAGCCTGGACTCGAATTCAAGATTCTTTTGTAAACAACTGCACCAGAGGTCAGCACACTGTCCACAAAGCCATCGGGAAGTGTAAAACTGAGCCAGTTTGATAAATATTTGAAATGTATCTTTCTGTAACTTAATTACAGAAAGATTAAGTTTAGAATCTTATCTTATCTGTTTGGTAACCATGGCAATTTCAGTTAGGACCTTATTTAGGACAAACGCTATTAGTACAGAATGACATTTCTTAAGTGCATTATCCTATCTTAACTATGGATAGGAAACGGGAAGCATCCTAACTCGACAAAAAAATCCTGAAAGCTGTAATACTCCCAACAGCACCAGACGTCAGTAAAATTTTTATCTTAGGTCTTAATTTAAGATACGATAAGTTAATTTAGGATTTTTCACAAATTCGTATTACAGAAGCAAATCTTAACTTGATTTAGGATTCTTATCCTATCTTATCCTATTTTACAAAATCTCATCTTAACTGTAGTTAAGAAATCTTAAACCGCTCCATCGAGTTCGGTAATCAACTGTCAGGTCTGTTACCAAGCAACCAAAGACGCGCAAACTGCTTCTGAGGTAAACCTAAAATCAATTATCACTCATTATCACTCGCGCCACCGGCCTCGCGCCGTTCTCTCACGGCTCTTGCCCGCCCTGCTCGTCACAGTTAAAGCCTGTTTTATTCAGCAAGTTTTCACCTTCGCTCATTCACGAAGATAAGGAAATATTTTATCATTAAATTGCAGCACATCCTCTGGGTCCTCCAAAAGTCTCTCCACAATCAAACGTCGCTGCTCTTTGTCTTGTATAATTAATAAATGTAACGCCATTCTCAAAAAGGCTTTGATAATGTGATTTTTTACCTTTGGATTTCAAAAAGGTTTGAAGTTAGGACACCAGTAGGGTTGTCGTAAAGTTAAGGCAGCTATTAGGATTTTTTGTCGAGTTAGGATGCTTCTGTAATACCCGTTTCCTATCCATAGTTAAGATTATGCACTTAAGAAATGACACTCTGTAATAGCGTTTGTCCTAAATGAGGTCCTAACTGAAATTGTCATGGTTACCAAACAGATAAGATAGGATTCTCAAGTTAAGATCTTTCTGTAATATGCCCCCAGACCCCCAAATACAGTGCATTCTAAAATTGGATGACATTTTTGACATTTCAGATTATTTTTGGCCGCATTACAGTATGACTATTATTTAAACATGCTGCTTTGGAATTATATTCACTGTGAAGTTAATGTTTCATTCTATTCAAGTGGGTGGTAAAAAAAAAAAAAAACTTAATATGAAAAATATTTCCAGATAATAATTTTTTTTAAAATTTGCTTTGACATTAGTGGCAAAAGCCAATTATTCAAGGGTGTAATTTTGGTTTGAACATTAGGTAAAAATTTACATAAAAATGTGGTCTGAGTCTCACAAACAAAAACCGCAGCCAGGCTGAATGAAAATTAAAAAAATTCTCAAGTCAGTCAGTTCCCTTCAGAGATACATTCATGTTTTGTTTAAATTTAGTACTAGACCAGAAATAAGCACTATAGATACTTACACTGTCCAAAAACATTTATTCTGCATATCGAGTAACAAAATACAGAAGCCACAGATAAACAGTGACAAATACTTTAGGCTGAGCTGAGCTGATACATGATAATGATGAATCGCACATATTTAACTTTGATTTTGCACAATCACTTATTTTTCTGCTCTGTCTTCTATTACGAAAACTTTTCTCAGAAAATATATTTCAATGTTTACAGAGCCTGCAGTCAGTGCATCCTAAAGAGGAAAACATAAACAGGAGAAAATTTGATCTGATTTTCATTTGAAGTCAAACTAATGCACATAGCGGTCAAACAAAATGTACGTCCTTACAGTACCTTTTACATTACTGAGATAATACTAACAGATAAAACTCAGTGAAGCTATATACTGTACAATGAGGAGTATATTTAGCAAATGCTTAAAAATAAACATGTGATTGTGATCACCATGGGTCATGCTAAAGACAATTAAAACTAACAACAATAAACAAATAAATAGGCCATAATGGACAGTAGCTACAGCGGGATTTGCAGTTTAAAGACATTTTGTTTCATCTCTCTCCACATGGACAGTAAAAATAACATCTGGATTTTGGCAGAATACATTAACTGGACATAATATACAGCTATAAGATCATGTCGAGTACGCAAACAACCATCAAGAGCAAATTGCTTGGCTACCTGTATGAAATATGGCAGGAACATCTTATCACCTGTATAGCAGTTTCACAGTATTACAGCAATATTCATATTGCTTCATTTGTACTGCACATTAACAGAACGGTCTGGAAACCCATAGGCCTCAATGTATCAGACTCAATGAAACAAGTTGTATTCCATATAAAATGCAGTGCTCTTCAGAATACAGATATAAGGGCAGATTGAATAAAAAGAGCTACATAATTTCTTGTAAGATTGTACAGCGAAAGAAAAGGAAACATGATTCAGCAGTACAAAAACACCAAATTATATTGATATGATGATAGTATTGATAACATAACATATGATTTGTACATTAATGAAGTACAGCAGCAGTTTTAGTTGCTAGTTAGCCAATATTATGACACAAAATATTGATATATATTGTAATTCAGCAGCTGTGCTCTTCTGCATCAAACAGACAACTGGAGAAGGTCTATATAAAAGTCTAAATCAAAGTCAAACCATTTTTTTTTAATCCAGATTTAAAAGCATAATATTAATTTTGTTTGTGTTTAAGTGAATTATCTTCTTTAATGCTTTTAGATTAATCTCATTCGGTTGTATTTTTAAAAAAAAATGGTCCAAGAAATGTGGGAAAATATAGTTTTCCACCTGCAAGTTTCAGGTTTGTAACAAATAAAGCTGAAAATATTTGAACCACATAAACTTAGTAACACTAAGAACCAAATAAATAAACTGTAATGGCAGCAATTGAATTGATTTGAATTAACAATGACAAATTTAGAAAATTAAATCACTGTATTATTTGAGAAGTAACAACCAATATTTCTTCGATAAAGCTATTTAAGAAAATACATTTACTCCCAGTTTCACAGACAAGGCTTAAGCTAGTCCTGGACTAAAATGCATGTTTGAGCTGTTTTAACTGACAGCAACTTGTACTTAAAATATGTCAGTGCCATTGTTTTGTCTCAAGATTCACACCAGTAATGTTTTTTTTTAATTGTACGTTTATAAAAGTTACTTAAATATCCTAATTGAACTAAGGCCTAATCCTGGCTTAGGCTAAGCCCTGTCTGTGAAACCGGGCCATAGACTACTATGGGTCTGGGATTTACATTTTAAAGTCTTTGTAGATTACAGCATTTTGCACAAATGAAAATGTAAAATGGCGATCAAGCTTCTAAGCACAATTGAACTTTGCTCCACCATTAGATTTCAATATGGTGCTGCTCTATTTGTTACTATATTTCTCTGAATGTAAATTAGCCATTCTATTCCTCCCTTGTCTTCCCACTAACGCTGCTGGGATGTCAACATCTCTCCATTACACCGTGTTGGAGCCGATGCCTCCTGTCCCTGGGCCTCGGGGTGATCTTGGCCTACCAGGGTGCTGTGGGGAGGCACTGGTGTGGCAGCCAGGGGAATAGGGGTGGTGCTGGGGGTAACAGGTCCTCCTGAGGCTCCCAGTGCAGGACTAGAGGCTCCAGAGTCACTCTGATCTGGAGCCCTGAGTCTCTTCATCATGGTGGTCACACGAACAGCTTTCTGGATAACAAAAATAATAATAATAATAATGTTTTATTATATGTTTTAACTAATAATAACTTAAATTATTAATAAATTAAAATGTCTTTTTAGTAAGTAAACCCATTGGAATTTGGCATATACACTACCGTTCAGAATCTTTTATGCTCACCCAGGATGATCAATAATACAGTAAAAACAGTAATATTATGAAATAATTTTTACAATTTAACTGTTTTCTATTTGAATATATTTTAAAATGTAATTTATTCCTGTGATCAAAAATTTTTCAGCTTCAAAACTTACCCCAAAGTTTTGAATGGTAGTGTATCACAATGCAAGACATAACTAGATCATCTTACCTTCCATTTAGCTTTAGCAAAGTTTTTCTCAATCTGAGCACAAACGCCATCTTTGATGTTCTTGTCTGAGGCAGCATTTCCAGATATCCTAAGCAACAAACACAAAAAAAGCACAGGAGTTCTTTTTAGACAGCTTTTTAAACAATACTGCAAAGATTAATTATAAAAGACACTGGAAAAGGCTCTTTACCACTCATGGTTGATGGCTTCCTGTGCAGTCAGTCTTTGGTCCTGGTCCACATCCATTAAACATGCAACTAGGCTTTTTGCTGCAATTCAAAATGGTTAAGTTAAATTTGTGTTTTGATCAGAACCCCATAGATTCATTCCAAACCACTGTACGGTGATTTGAGTATTGTACCTGAATCTGAGATGTCATCCCAATAGGGTGAGTCAAACTCGTAGTCTCCAGACAGAATTTTCCGGAACAAGTTCTTATCATGATTATCATAATCGTCATCTTCTGTCTCATCATAAAAAGGTGGGTTTCCTGACAGTCTGTTGAAAATGATAATATGACCAGAGTGTTAAAATTTCCCAGGGCAAGAAGATTCTTAGGACTATAACACTACATGAGCAATTGATTGTTTAGGAGAATTATATGCGGGAAATACAGTGCACTTACAGAATATCAGTGATCATCTAACACTCAATGTAATGGAATGTACATGCTGATGAACTCATGAATGACTCCAAGGACATGTCAGGCAAGTGACTTCAAAACAGATATCTGTGGGGTCTACTAATAAACAAAGGTCTTGTTCAAGAGCACAATGAAATAAACATGTTGGACTGTCTTATACAATGAATCAAATGTATAGATGTCGACTCATGAACTCACAGGATGTACATGATCACCCCGATGGCCCAGCAGTCCACTGGTCTGCCATATCTCTGTCTGCCAACCACCTCTGGAGCTATAAGAGAGAAAGAAAAAGCCTGAATTATGATAATGGGTCAAATAAATATGCCCAACATGATGAAAAGGTGAAGTATATTTAAAAATAGTTCTTGGACATGTAATTTTTGTATTCATGTTTCATAAATTTTTGCCAAACATTGATGATGTAATGGCTAAAATCTCAAGTTGTGTAACCATCAAGTAAAAGGTATTTAAATAACTTCCTGAAACCTTGAATACAAGTTTAATAATTTAATAATTTTAAAAAACATTTCACACAAAAAGATATTTTTGATTTTAAGCCCCACAAAAAACAAAACAATATATAGATATATATTTACATTTTAATTCTGAAATTTAAAAAGAGGTGTATTGAATTCATTGTCATTGTACTTTTAATATTTTTTTAATAACAAATTGATTAGTGTTACAAAATGTACCCTAATATATTATAATTATATCAATATATTAATATTAATAATCATAATTCATAATATATGGTGCAGTTACATCTGAAAATCTTACACTTTTTCCTTACCAAGGTACTCTGGTGTGCCACATGGCTCTTTGATGAGACCATTTTCCAGTTTGGCCAGATGAAAGTCACTGATTACAATCTTGGAGTTCTTCAGACGGTTATAGTAGACCAGATTTTCCAGCTGACGAGGTGAGATACAGTAGTAAAAACAATCAATTATATTCAACCTCAAGAACTTCACATTGCAAAGTCTTTATAAGAATTTTTAGGATTGTATTTAAAAAAAGACATGTCAATGATAACAGAATTTTCCTTTAGGTGTGAATTAACTTTTTAAGGTGTTTAATCAACCTCTGTCTCCTGACACAAGTCTGAGATTGCACTCTGGTGCAATACCATGTGGTGACCATTAGATGGAAGTAAAGCTCCAAGTCACCTTTAGGTTTCTGTGAACGATGTGGAGAGAGTGCAGGTAAGCCACAGCCTCAAGCACCTGCCGAATCACATTGCTGGTGTCACGTTCTGAGTAGTAGCCCTGGTCTAAGATCCAGTCGAACACCTCTCTTCCTGTGGCCCTGAAGTAAAAGGCAAACCAGATATTCACATGTGGGAGCGAAAAACTTTTTGCAACTGATTGCACAAAGATGTCCACTTTTTGGTTTCTAGATAAAAATCATAAAGTTACAAAACAAAAAAATGCATCTTTACTTAAAGTAACTGTTCACCTAAAGAAAAACAAATGAAATTTTTTTGTCAACATTTCAACCACTGAAAACCCCAGTCCCTATACTCACTTTATTATTCAGTAAATATACTGTTTGATTTTCTGTTATTCTATATTCCACATCCCTATCCATTCAGGGGATATATATATATATATATATATATATATATATATATATATATATATGTATATAGTGTGTGTGTGTGTGTGTGTGTGTTTGTGTGTGTTCCACAGAAGAGAGAAAGCGACATGGGTTTGGAACAACATGAGGGTGAGCAAATAAAAGAATTTTCAATTTTGATTCAAGTATTTCTTTAAAATCTAAACACAATGGAAGCAAATAGTATTCATTCACATCCTTGTATTTTCTTTTTCCCTCTCACACACAAAAATCCCAAAGCACTTACAGCTCCAGAAAGAGGAAGTACTCTTTTCTCGTCTCAAAGACATCTACCAGCTGGAGGATGTTATGATGCTTCACCCTGCGGGGAGAGACAGAGAGAAAGCCAGAGAGAAACTGTGACACTGTGAAAGGAAGCAGGCTAGAAACTGAAAAGAAATCATGACTATCTGCAAAAATAAAATCATTTGCATGGTAAAGAGTCAACTGCATTCTGCTACTCTTGTTAAACAAATTTCAGCACTGAGCACCATCTGCAAGCACCTTTAAAACATGGAAAATGTAAATAACCTGCACGGAAAACGTACATTTTCAAGATGAGAATCTCGTTTTTGGCTGCTTTCCGTACTTTTCTCCCGTCTTTCTTCAGGAACTTTTTACAGGTGTACATTTTCAGTGTGTTCTTGTCCTTCGCCCTGAAGATTTCACAAAACTCCTCCCTGGTAATGTAGACAATAAACAGTGCTGTTGAGTCAACATTGAAATCTGGGATTCAAAATCTTATTTAAACCTGGAAAGAATTTTTGGAAATGTCAAAAAGAATTTGTAATGAAGAAAAAACTATATTAAGTTAGAAAAGTGCAAAAAAGAGCATTTTCGCAAGCATACACAAAAAGATTACTATAAACAACATGAAAATAAGAGGAAGATGTAACCATAGATTTGTACTCACGATTTCACTACCTGTCCCAGGTCATACTTATCAGTGACCTCTGAAGGACTGTTGTAGTCCTTCTTCTCTCCCAGAGTCAAACAGCCAAATGGCATGGCTGCTCCTGCTCTGGAAAGCAAACAAAAAATTATTTCATAATTTTTCAATTGCATCAAGTACTACAGACATGAATGATCTCAAACCATGCGGTTTATTGAGGAGATGTGTGTTATTACTTTTCTAAGCAATTGAGCTTATTATTTTCGTTGGGTAATAGATTTATAGCACACTGAAGGAGGGACCCAAGCTATAACATATTTCTTCTGAAAATGTAACAATTTTGAATTATATTTACTATAAGATAACATTGCAATTATATAACAGCATTGAATGAACAGCACTATGCTTTAGTACTTTTTAAATCATACCAGGCATGATAATATAATACACTACAGTTCAAGTTTGAGGTCAGTAAGATGTTTTTAATTTTTGAAAGAAATTAATACTTTCATTCACCAAGGATGCACTAAAAATTGATCAAATATGACAGTAAAAACTTTTACATTGTTATTTAAATATTCCATATTCCATTTCAAATAAATATTGTTCTTTTGAACTTTCTATTCATCAAAGAATCCTGAAAAAAATGCATCAAAGTTACCACAAAAATATTAAGCTGCGCTTTTGAAGGATCATGTGACAATGAAAAATTCAGCTTTGCCACCACAGGAACATATATTTGAATAGAAAACAGTTACTTTAAACTGTAATAATATTTCACAGTATTACTGTTTTACTGTATTTTTGATCAAATAAATGCAGTCTTGGTGAGCATAAGAGACTTCTGAAAAAATTGAACAACCACAAACTTGAATGGTGTTGTATACATATATACAACAATACAAGCAAAAACCTGAAATGAGCCACTGTCACAGCAATAATAGCGTAGAGGCACAAATCAAAAGTGTTGCATCAGTCGAATCCTTCTTTACCTTACATATTCAACATTACCAAGCAAATTATCAGCCTCTCAATGCACAATAATGTTGATGATTAGAGAATTTTTGTCTTCTATCCACCCTTTGAGAGCATATTTTAATTGTGCATGTTTTGAAAAGCCGCTGATGTGTTGATGATGGTGTGAATTTAATAAATTATGAAAAGAGTTTTTGCTGTGAAGCCTTGAGATGCCGCTCCACATTCATTCATTGACAATTAAAATGCACACAGTTGTTTCTTGTTTTTTTTCTTCCATTGAGCTGCAAGTGAGCTCCATGACCCTGCGCTTTTCTCTCTGTCTAAGCCAGAACTCAAAGAGGAGGAATAAATTCTCATTTATCTGAGAGCGAGAAAAAAGTCAGTGAAAAAGAGGGGGAGAGAGAGATTTGGCAGACAGCACACTCATAACCACACATGAGTAATGCCTACAATTTATTCCAAAAGTGACAATTTCCACTTGTGGCAGGAAGTAGCTCTGAAAAATTCAGATTCTTTGAACATGCAATAATCATGCTTATTTATGACAGATCTGAGAGCAAGCAATAGGAAAAGACCGAAGCGACATCAGATAGATAAAAATTACATTCATTAAGCAGTCTTAATTTACTTGCATTTGGATACCAAATGATGAGTGATATTGGGTCCCATCAAAATAAACATATAAATTGATAGTTCACCTAAAAATGCAAATTCTGTCATAATTTACCCTGAAACCTGAATGAGGGTATTCTTGCTATCGAACACAAAGGAAGATATTTTTTTGTTCATACAATGGAAGACAGTTGGGTCCGTCCAATGATGTTTTGGACCCCACTGACTTTAATTATATAGACAAAAACAATTAACTTTTTTTTTTTTTTTTTTTTTTTTTTTTAAATATCTTCAATACAGGCTTGGAACAATATGAGGGTGAGACAGAATGATGACAGAATCTTCATTTTTGGGTAAACAATGCCTTTAAAGGTGGAATTTACTGCTGGCAAAAATTAGGTTTTAATAAAACTTGGCTGTCTATGCAAAAATTAAATCAGTGCTACATGAATAGAGAAATCAGAGAAAAGGGCTGTGGGGTTACCTTTTGCCAAAAACATAAAAACACATAATGCACTTTGATGATTTTGTCACCACCTCTCTGTTACTGGGCGGGAATACAAAAATGCAAAAGTTCGACCTGTAGTTTTAACAAAAGCCCAGGAGCTGTCAAAAGTCTGCCGGGCGATGCAGAATGACGTGTTTTGTGTCATCTAGCAGATTTTGTCTGAAATATAAATGGGGATATCTGCATTGTAACAACACAGAGATGGTTGAAAATCAGTAAACTAATCCTTCAAGTCAACATGAAATGGTATTCACAACCCATTTTATTTCTGTATTATGATATTGTCCGAGTGAAACCTTCGAGCAAATGATATTTCGAAGAAAAATCGCAAAGATAGCTTTTCTTTCTTTTTATGATCTGGTGGCAAGATCAACTTTCTGTTGCAGTTGATTTTAGAATAAAAAATATAATCTGGCCATCACAAACATGGCTTCATTGTTTTGTGAAATCCTCACTATAGCTTAGCATTTGTGTAAGTACTTGCTTTTTGGTTTCCGATGGCTTTATTTCTTTTGTAATAAACCCTACAGCGTTTTACATTAAAATTAACTAGTGAACTAGCGAAACGACCAAAGAAGAACACAGTGCTCCAAACTAAATGCACCACACGCAGAGCCCAAAAGTCCCCTACCAGTGTTAAATTCCCCTTATGCAGCACATCATGTGAAGCTCCGTTAGTTTAATCTTCTTTGAAGAGCCTGAATAGACTTTCAAAACTGTGGTGAATCTTCTAAAAAAAAATGTCACTTTACTGTTTTGAGAGCTGGGAGGACAGCTATTATCTATTGCAGTATAACATACTGAAACAAACGACAAAAAAGGCCTCACACAAACAAGCAATTACGCATCAGGCTGGCAGTACAATTGCACTGCTACTCGGGTCTGACCCAACAATTTGCCAAACACCATGACAGTGCTCAATCACATTGAAGCTCCACCGGATAATGTGACATGATTTTGTCTCTAAAGGCTTCAGGCTTTCAACATTAACAAAGAACCAAGACAAAAACCAGCACAATAGTTCACATGCACTGCACGCCTCTGAACTCTGCTGGGCTTGAACTCTGAAACTCTTTGTTTGATGTTACAGTACAAAAACATCCTATTTTCTCTCCTCCACTCTCCCAGAATAGGCAGGAGAGCAGAGTGAAGCATCATTACCACCCAGCAACGGAGTATCAACCAAAAAAAAAAAAAAAAAGGTCCATTCCTGATATTCACAGTAAAGGAGGCATTACATAAATTACAGACTGAGAGAGAGGCTGTTTGCTTTGCCTGTCACAGAAGCACTAAGGTCTCTAATTAATCTCCCCTTGGCCCCTATGATTGCAGGAGACACTGGCTTTGCAAGGCCAATATATGCATGGTAATGAGGGGAGAGAAGTGCTTTAAAGACAGTTCAGTTTGGAGAACAGGAGCAGAGATGTTTAAAAACTAAACTGGGACTGTGTTTAGTAATAATGTTAATGTTTTGCATAAGCAATTGTGAGTATCAACTATGATACATCATACATTTAACCCTTAAAAGCATGAGTGTTTTGGCAATCATATTTCATATTCTGGTCTTCAGTGACCCAGATATATATCTAATGTTGTGGATGGATTTCTAACTGCCACAATAACATAAAAACTCCTGATATTTTAATAACAATCACAAAAGAATAAAAAAATAAAGCAGATTTAGTTACCTTTTGAAACTTGGAAGGGTTCAATTTGAGCAGATGCTTTTTTTTTTTTCACTGTCATCATTAGAGCTCATTTCCCCAGTACGATCTAGCATTTGGCTCATATTCGTGATCTCAACCATATTCTCAAAACTATAATTTTCAACGTCTTCAAGAGCAATATTTTGATTGCTGACAGCTTTTTTTTTTATCAGATCCACCATCAAGTGACACTGACTATAATATTTGATTGCATACAGTACTTGCTCTGCAGTAAATCGTCGAGCCGTTCCAAGTTTTGCTAATGATACTTGTGTATTTTTTTGTTGTATGCCTGCAGTAATTATGAGTGAAACATCACATCATCATTGTGTATCGAACATTGCCACTTTGAGGAATAAAGGGGAATTGCACTTATTGAGTCACCTGAGATTAAATTGGTGTTGCTCAGAAAAAATATACTTTCACTATCACATACCTCGGGTCTCTATAGCGACCCTGTACATTTTTCACAAAAAAATGAATTAGAAAACAAACATTCTTTGACCGTTTTTTTTTTCTGTGAATAGACTGAGAAATACTTCGAATTCTGATGTTTAACTTTAAGAAAAGAATGAGAGCCCTCCCTCAATCATCATTGTATTGCATTGCATCATATATTTTGCCCCCACTATAAAAACTGCATATTTTTGAACAGTTTGGGCTTCTGAATAAAAACTGAGGTGTTTTTTCCCCTCCTCCAGTATGAGCTCCATATTCTCACTATATCATACAGAGCCAAAAAAGCCTGATGTATCAAATATGATCAAATAAACTATTCTATATTCTGCATTTTGGCTTACAGTGTTCATGTTAAGTGAGTTAGTTTTTCTGACTATTATTTCATATGCCAGTCTTTACAGGATTAAATATCATCACCTTTATCTAAACTATCTTAGGCAAAACAAAATGAGATATAAATGAGACTGTTGATGAAGTATAGAGCTATAAAATGAATTTGAAAAGCATAGCAGATAATCTTGGAAGAATTTGTTAAGAAATGTTTGAGTTCACATTGAAATCTCTGACTTTTGATTGCAAAAACTCAATTTTTTCTCTATTCAAACTCACTGTTGTCTACGAGACACAACTGAGATATTAAGATAAATCACAAATGAAGTTTCTTTATTTTTCCAGAAAGGGTCTCATCACATCTGAGGTGCATGTAAAAATGCAATCACTACAAGTCTTACAAAAGAATGTCCATTAACACAATAAACACATAAAAGAATTCTCAGTGGCAGCTGCACTTTTTCTTTGGCAGCAGAAGGAAAAGGGCAGATGTGAGGACACCAGGGAAATTTATTCATATTGAAGTACATTTCTGGTGAGCAAATTTGTAAATTAAATATTCCTCTAAATGCTTCTAGCTGAAGAGTTACTCAAGCTTCCATCAGCAGGGAGATATCAAAAAATGTGCTTGTCTAAATCTTTTGAGTTTTGGGGGTCATCTGAGCCTTTCGAATTCATGCATTAGAAAACAATAGACAAAATAGACATAACCCTTTTACCTTGTTTTTGATAAATTATACAATCCAGCTTTAGTATTTGTGTGCGTGCATGTGTCTGTACGTCGTCAAAGCTGTCTGTGCTCTGTAAAGCTGAACATTCAGTTTGAAGCCTTGGGCATTGTTTGTCTCTCTCTCTCTGCAGAGCTGCCAGCTGTGTCTACATTTGTTGTCACTCAGCCTTTTCTATAAGACATGCTGCAAAGCTATATAGTGTTCTAACTGCCTATTGAGCTTAACATCAAATAAGATTTTGGAATTGTTTCATGACCAGCACTGTTCAAACAAATAATGATGTTTGGATCCATTCAAGTGCTTTCATGAGTTTACCTGGACTGTTTAACTGCACTGTTTTACCAGTAAGCCGAAAGTACTCATTAGAAAGATAAAACACAGATGAGATCTGCCCTAGACAGCAATGAGATTAAATGGAAAGCAAAAGTAGAGATTCAAAAGAGATTTTAACTGAGCTCAGATTTGCCAAGACATCAAAAGTCAGAGATTTTGGTAACACTTTACAATAAGGTTTCACTTATCATGTTAACAAGGTTAGCATGAACTAACAATGAAAAATATTTCTAAAGCATCACAGAACTCAGTTAGGCCTCTTAAGCTATGGAAGTGCAACATTTTAGCAAAAAAAAAAGTCTTCGGAGTAGTAGTAAACATACACAAAATGGCAAGGAACAGCAAAATAAACATAATAACATGCAGATTTACATACTTTTTTATATAGAGAAACATATACGTCAATGTCTTACAATATCCCAGGTACAATTTGTCCTGTAATTCCATTATGTGTGTGTCTATGTTCAATTAGCAAAGTGCCATCTGAGCATTTAATACTCTAAATTGGCCATCAAGCCTCCATCGGCCATAACAAGTGTGTTTTATTCTCCTCTTAGCTAAAAAACATGCTCTCTTGCAGCAATCAAACAAATGAAGAGACATAACATCAATTAGCTGTGAGTCAACAAATGGAGACAGACATTATTTATCAAAACACATTCATATGGATGAGTTTATTTTTAGAAATGGGTACTTAGTAATCTAATTGATGGTGCATCATGTTGTTTTGTCTCTCATTTGGCACAATCATAGCATTAAGCTGTGTGTTGTAAATGTACTCGGGCCATGAAAGCTGAGGCTTGATTAAAAACAAGGGAACTGTCTCAAATCATATGACAAAGGGTGACTTGTGCATAATCATGGACATTATGAACACAGCTCTTTGGAATACATGATTCTGATTGGTCAGTCATGGTAGTCAGTGGTCAGATATTTTGCTGCCATCGTGCATTTCATTTATCTATTGTAGTGAAAATGTCTGCAGAGGATTCTGTATTAATATTATTGTGCATCTTGTTGGCTATCAAAACGTCTTCTGAGCAGTTTAAATAAATAAAATAAATAAAATATATAACTTTTTTTTTTTCACAGTAATTGATTTTTCTTAGTGGAAGTTAAATTGTTAAAAAAATTAACTCAAGTCAATATTGGCAAGTAATAAGCTGGGATAATGTACAGTCAGCCTTATATACACGACACATTTCCACACTCTTGCAATATAATGCACAAAACTATCAGGAGAATAAAAATGTATGAAACTTTTAATCAAGCCCAAATTTTTCATGTTTATAGCCTGAGACATCCACACATTGTCAGTCAGATATAGGCCTTCTAATGTTATTGCTGTGCTTTCCAAAGTCAAATTGTCAAATTGACCCTTCCACAGAGCTATGAACTAATGATGGACATTACAAGAAGATCGGAGACATACAATCTTCATGGTAATAATCTTCATTACCAACTGTGGTAATACAATAGATAAAGACCTCACTCATTTACATAAAGCAGGAGGAATGAAATTTGCATGAACCCTATATGACCCCACATAATCTACATTCAGAGCACAAACTCTCATTTACAGTGAGCTCACAACTCATTTTTGACACAGCAAAAACACTTATAAACATCTAGTGTAATTTACCACATTAAATTTACAACAATATTCTTCACAATGATACTGTGAAATAAAATATAGCCAGATTCATGATGTGCAGTAAAATGTAAGCTATTTATAATATGACTCAAATGAGGTAGAATGCACCTTGAATTTGCATTATTTTTATTTTTCCAGATTTTTAACAATAAGGACGACTCAGTCTTTGTCCATTTCTGAGAGCTTGTCAAAATGATTTTTAAGCCTTATTAAATTAAACATTGTAAATGTTTCAAAAGAGCGGGAAAATAACCTTAGTATAACTTTCTTTACAAACAAAAGGAAAGGTTTTAGTTCATGCCTTTGAAGTGTCATTCCTCCACAGTCCAGTGAGATGGAAACTGGAAACTCACTTTCAAGAAAATTAGTTATTGTACTTCATTAATTTTCTTTTATTATTACTTCTTCCACAAAGACTTAATTTAATTCCAAAATTTAAGTAAAACTACAAAAAACAAAAAACAAAAAAAAATCTGCTTCATCTCTGCCTTTTGATTTCTGATCCAAAGCAAATCATTTGTAATTACAATGTCAATGATCTCAAATGCACAATTTTCTTACTAATTTATGTAGGAAAATCAGCAAATAAATAAATCATTTAGCATACACACACATATACATGTGTGACATACACATATATAGTACATTTTGATGAAATCTCCTCCTGTGTTCCACAATGGTTAAATTAAGTTTAAAGCAAATCTGAGGAAGGTGCGACTTTGAACTGACCAAATTTTGAACTGTAAATCCATGTTTTCTGCCAAGTACCTTGTCAATATAACCTACACAAACAAAAAAATAAAATAAATAAATAAATAAATAAAAATAATAAAAAAATAAATGGAAAATACACACAAAATCGAGCTCCTCAGAACTGACTTCCTCATATTTGGTCAAAAACACGTCATATCTTATGACTCTTAAATAATGCAACACACCAGATTTCTGGTGATAGAGGTCTGTAGATGCACACCACAGGCCTAGCAGACAGCAGGATCCTTAAGTCTCTTCAAAGGGTGAATCTTATCAAGCTGTGGTGAAACAGTAGGTGCCAGATGGCTTATACAGCACCAAGACACACACGCAAAAAAAAAAAAAAAAAAAAAAAAAAAAAATCTCTCTTTGATGTTACACCAAGGAGAATTCTGACATAAATGATGGAACTCACTACACAATAAATACACATTTTATCCATACTAAAATATACAACTTTACTTTTTGTAGTGTAAACGGTCATATGGAGTGTGTGAAAACATTCCTGAGACTCAACGGACAACATCAAAGAGCACAATACAACCTTCAAAGAGGGCAGTGCATCTTATCTTACCTGTCTAATACCTCCACAACGCCACAAGCTGCTGCAGTCAGAACCTTCCCTTCCCAAAAAGACTTAAGTGGTCTCTCTGAGGAATAGCTAATTGGAGGAATTATGTGCGTATTAAGAATCCTGGATTTGCTTCACACCCAGTCGGCTAATCTGTCCATTCTGTTCCTTATGTTGTTTGTTGCCTTGGTTACAGTCATACATAAATGCAGTGGTACAGTACAGTGCGGCTGCTTTAGAGTACAGCCAGCAGTAGTTGGGCTGGTGGATTCAAGAGGAGGGGAGCTGGTCATTGCGCAGCACTGCACAACACAAACACAAGCAAATAATTCTACATTTAAGGACTCACGAAAATCTGTCCTTAAGGTATCCTTGGAATATGACCAAAACTTTCAGATTTGTGTCCTTGACCGGTGGGAGATGACTTTTAAGTGTGTTGGATAAATCCCACTGTACTATTCTGCCATGCAAAGGCAAAACGCAGTTGACTAAAATCAAGTCTCTTAGATTATGATCTGTCCTGTGACAGATGGGTTTGGATTAACTGTGCTCAGATTTAGAGAAAACAGGGTGTGACTGATATCAAATCAATCAAAAATATTTGGAGCCATTTTTCTTAGTTTCAGTGTTGGCGTGGTTTCTACATTTTGTCTTTGCCTTTTTTCGTATGCAGGAGACAATAACACTTAAAGGGATAGTTATTCTAAAAATGAAAATTCTGTCATAAATTACTCACTCGTTCCAAACCCATGAGACTTTTGTTCATCTTCTAAACAGAAATGAAGATATTTTTAATGAAATCTGAGAGATTTCTGTCCCTCTATTGAAAGTCTATTCACCCAAAACTCTGACTCTTCAAAACGTTCATAAAATAAATCCATATGAAACAAGCGATTTAGTCCAAGTCACGATCGCTTTATATATGAACAAATTTAATTTAGATTTTATTCACATTGATCAGCGAACATACATAGAGCACTCAAATATGGTAAATGAAAGTTCAACTGTACTTGCTTGACGCGCGAGAACAAACCTCATTGGTACTTGCAGAAGCTCAAACGTGCTGGTGTGACATGCGAGAATGAACCTCATTGGTTCTCGCGTGTCAAGCAAGCATGCTTGAGCTTCCATTTACCAAATTTGAATGCTCGACATGAGGGTGAGTAATTGATGAAAATTTCCATTTTTGGGTGAACTAACCCTTTATGGGCAAATTTGCTGTCATAAAATGCCTGTCATCAAATATTCATTTAATAAAGATAATGTAGTCTCGCGTAGCTAGACCTCCAGAAGTCAGAAGGACGGGACTCTATAGCAGCTTTTATTGGTCAAGGACTGCTCATAAGAGTCAGACCGACATGTAATGCAAACAACCATAGTGTCATGTTTAGGGAATGAAAATGTAATGTTGATGTCTCTACAATAACAGACTGGCATGCAATAAATTCAAGTGCATCGTGCAAGTTTACTGCAACAAAGGCGTTGTGAACTTCACATACTTTTGAAAACCCAGTGTTTAGTTGATTCTGATAAGCGGCCATTGTAACAGTTGTAAAAGTTGTAAATATGATGACTTTCTTCTTTCATAAGGGGGTCATGATGGTTTTGTTTCCAGGCGGACGGTTAAAGAATGCAAAACGCGTCTCCCGGAAATCCTGGAGAATTCAACCAATCAGATCACAACTTAAAAGTGTTTCCCATTTTGTGTGCCATACTCATCAGACGTTCAGCCAACGGTCCGTGGGTGTGACGTCTGAGGCTGAGACTAAAGATAATGCAACTATTGGTTATAGAAATGAAATGAAGAAATGAGCAACACAACATTTCCTCCAAATAAATCAAAAGTGTCAGGGCAAATACTAACTAATTAACTAAGTAACCAACTAAATAAATAAATTAAATTAAATGGTTATTGAATGGATCATGAAAAATGCTTTCTATATTACAGGTAGCTGGAGTGGAGAAGTTGGAAAATAAAAGGGTTTTGTTCTGTGAAGTCAGTAGGAAGACAATGATCTTTGATTTTCTTAACCCATAACTTTCAGAAAATGTTTTTCACAGACTGCAGAAAAATGTGTTATGCCACTGCACTGAACAAAGAGTGCTGCTCAGTTAACTTCATTTCCTGCCTGTTCTGGGCATGCTTCCACCGAAAAACATTGAGGGTGGATCACTTAACAACAAGCACCCGCCTCATGATAACACCGTTTCCCAGGCAACAAAAAAGGAGGGAAAAGCAATAGCTTCTGGATTCCAACAGACTATAAAAGCAAAGATGTTGCTCTATTTTATTCCATGGCTGCTTTTCAAGTATTAGCTTGCAGTGAGAGAACCACAACACTTCTCAAGAGAAGTCTCAAATTCTCAAGCTTTCACTTGGAAGTCTTACATCAGACTGCTCTCTTGCTGAGTTGGAGATAGTTTTGGGAATCAGTGATGGGTATGTTAGCAGCAAGCAATATTTTCTGAATGCTGGTAATATAATAAAACATATCCCTCCGAGCTTTCCACATTACAACACTGGGCTTCCATATTCTCACTGCTAACCCAAACCACTGTTTTTAAATAACTGTAACAGCGAAACCTAAAAAGAGGCACAATTAAATCTAAAATCTAAATTAAAAAAATGAGTTTACAAAGACAGAGACCCTCAATCTTCTTGACAGAATGAAGACCAACCCTCAATTAAAAAAAAAGAAATATACTGTGATCAATGAAATTCTACTGAGCATTTAATTAAATTGGACTCAAGCTAATGTTGTGTGAAACTAATGACTCCAACAAATCCACTAACCAGGTCCATAAGTACAGCTCCATTAGACCTGCATGGACTAATGCATCCCCAGATGGTAATGAAAATGTTGACTATGTGAAATGAGTGGGTGGGTGAAATATTAATTAACATCTCCATTTTGAATTCCCATTTATATCTGACATTGGACAGACAGTCACTCTCTGAAGCTAGCCGAGTAATACTGTCCTTAACCAGAGAAGTGAAAGTTATTGTATTTTATATGTAGTTTTCACATAAAATAACATGTAAACGTAAAATTGACAGACACAGTTGACTGCATCTCATATTCATGCTAAATAAAGTTATCAGTTTTTAAATCGGTGTCTTTTCTGTCAGGAGACAGGACAGATTGAGACACTCTTGGGGGCATAAATCTAGGTCATGAGGGCATGTGTCATGTGTGATGCTGAGATTTATGGGTCCCCTAAAACTGTAGATTCAGTTCTGTTATTTTCTTCTGTAATTTTTTTACTCCAATCTCTCTTCTCTCATTCACACACATGCATAGACACACTGATACTCGTCCTCTTATTTTAAATCCTTGGAAGCAGCTCCAGGGAATGTAGTGTGAACTGGAGGTTTCCATTTAGACAGAAATAAAACAGATGAGATCTTGTGATCTCAAATGTTTTGGCTATGGCAATAGTGACACTGTGTTAAGCACTTATTTTATAGATATAGTCATGTGTTGAGTAGGTGATTAAGACTAAGATTAAGACTGCATACTGCACCTTTAAACAATTGCTGCATCCGAAATCACATACTCTCGAGTAGGTACTTATTTTAAATAAGTAATTACTTCACGACCGGTAAAAAAGTATGTTCTATATAGTAGATATGTGTGTAGTATGAAAGTAATCTGGACGTATATTACATTCGGCATGTTGTCATTATCACGTGACACATCACTGCCAATCCTCTCCCGTGGCCTCATGGGATAGTAAAGTGTCCATTATATGCACACTTCAGAATCTTAGAATCCGGAAGTAGTAGGTACTTTTGCCTACTCTTTTATGAGTACTGTGAATTCAGGCATGCTTATTTTGTCACATACTGTTTTTCGCCTATTCTGTATAATATGGAAGTATGCAATTTTAAATGCAGCCAATGATTTTCTGTTTTCCACAAAATTACACATTTTACATGTTCAACAGTAATATTGTGAAAAATTATTTCAATTTAAAATAATTGTTTTCTAATTTGATATATTTTAAAATGTAATTTATTATTGTAATGGCAAAGCTGAATTTTCAGCAGTAATTTCTCCAGTCTTTAGTGTCACATAATTCAACAGGAATCATTAATATACTGATTTGGTGCTCAAAAAAACATTCTTATTATTATCAATTTTGAATTCAATCATTTTATTTTTTTATTTTTTATTTTTTTTAGGATGAACAAAGTTTGAAAGAATGCCATTTATTTGAAATCAAAATATTTAGTAACATTTTAGTAACAAGTCTTTTCTATCACTTTTTATAAATTTTACACATCCTTGATGAATAAAACTATTTATTTATATTAAAAAATATACACTACCAGTCAAAAGTTTGGAATCGGTAAGATTTTTAAACAGTTAAACAGTTATTTTAACAGTTATTTTAAATTGTAATAATATTTCACAATATTACTGTTTTTACTGTATTTTTAATTAAATAAATGCAGCCTTGGTGAGCAGACGAAACTTCTTTTAAAAACATAAAAAATCTTACCGATTCTAAACTTTTGACTGGTAGTGTATATATTCTGACCCTTTTGAAACTTTTGAATAGTAGTTTATTAAAGAAAAAAAAAAACATCAGTCAGAAATAGCCAAAACTCTGATACTAATATCAGAGTACTAATATTTCTGCAACAGGCACTTGAATGGTGGAAAAGAATACAATGAAAAGACCTAATCACTGTATTATATTTGGTTTGGTTATATTGTTTTGGCCACCTCTGTCTGAAACACTGATCAACAGGTTGTTGAGAAAAGATCTGGCTTAAAAAAATAAAAAAAGACTGTAACTACTGTGGCCACTGGTCCGCCATTATAGAAGTGTATTGTTTTGATTCAGTTTAGGGAAAACTGCAGTGGGGAGGGTGCTCTTGTTCCTCACCTTTGGTGCAGTGCGGGTGTTGGCTGGGGGTGGAGGTGGGCCAGGTGTTATGTTATATAAAGGGATGACGGGCCCTGCTAAGAGCTCTGGAGAACAGGATGGTGTTTTGAACAGAGGTGGTGGGTGGTGTTTTAGCCCGTGGGTTGCATTCACACACACATACTTTACAGACACTGACACAAACACAGTGTCCGGGCTTCTTTGTGCATCTTCTGCCACAGAGAGCAAGGTCAGTTCTGCTATTCTATCTATTGATGCCATAACATCATCAACTCTAGCAGATGGACTCCTTTGAGCAGATGGATATATAATGGTGAAATTATGTCAGATAACAACAGAGACCAAGAGGTGGACAAAAACAATACAAACTGACCGAATTTGATAACTAAAACAATATTCATACTATTTTCCTCCTCTTTCATGAGTAAGAAAATAGCAGAATGCAACAACTAAACAACTAAAATGTGTTGTTGTAAACTAGTGCAACAATCACTGTTACATAAGAAATAATTGCCTCTCAAATAATACTGTGACCACTATAATTACAGGCTGAGAGTGTTTAAAAGAAATATCCTAGGTTAAATACAAGTTAAGCTCCATTACCACAGGGGGAAAAAAACAAAAAAAACACTTGATAAACATAAAATGTTGAAATTTATGGACTAGTCTATGAGGAGAAGCGCACAACAGTCCTTTGTTGCAATGCACACACAGACACACACATACATACAAACATTATATATAATGTTATGGATACATATACACACCATCTGTTTAACCAATTAGAAATTAGCTACAAAGATGAAATCATACATGACCACCAAAATATAAAGGATTTATCATTTAACAACGTTGAACTGGTCTGAAAATAAAATTAAATGTATGGTTTATTGTATTCATGTTAATGTTAAATGACAGAACTAGTATCATTTGAATAAGCAAGTTATCTTTAATATATACAAAAGCTTTGCATCTACATGTTAAAAAACTTTTGTGTCTACTGGACACACAATTTTTTTTTTTTTTTTTTACTCCAAGACAAGACAAAATAGCATATTGGTTATGCACCACATATACAAACCCAGACTATCTGTTTTTAGATTTACTAGGTTATGTATTTGGTTTATTTTATTAAAATGTCTCCTATTTGTTCACATTTATGAATGAAATAAATTTATATCTTTAATTAATGAAGTCAATTTGATCACCACAATAAAGTAAAAAGTAACAGAGTGGTGTGCTAGGTTTAACAGCAGTAGCCTATATTGTACTTGAAACTAATTTACTCAAGTACTAAATGTATTAACCACTCTAATCTGAGCATAAATACACTTCTATAAAAAGTTAGAAGAAAACACATATGTTGTTACAGATGCTGAAACAAAACCCTCAAAATGTCATTATGTGTGGTGTCATGGACTGTCACTGCAAAAATAAAAGCTAAATTTTAAATCTATTAACCACAAGTGAGCATCCATACACAATGTCTATTGCCTGTAAGTATTTAAATGGTCAAACAAATTAGGCTACATATCACATTGTTGACCAATACCACACAAAATTCCAGCCCTGCACATTTCAAAATTGCACTTTTGTGATCTAGCAAAAAGGTTCATTCATTAAAGAAATCAACTGAGGACGAACTGATGAATTACAGAACTTTTTCTGTCACGAAGGAAACCGCAGTGTCCACTTGACCACAACATACGCAGTGATTTAGGTTTGATGTAAGCATACTTTTTTACGTCCTATTTACACTTAACTGACAAAATTCACCTGACGGAAGTTCAAACTGCAATATTATGTAAATACGAGCATCATGACTGTGCGCGGAACCTCTTAAAGTTGTTGAAAGAGTTTGTGCTATCCGCTACAGGTGGTGTCACAGGTGAATTTGCTTCAGAAAAGAAAAAGAGCGACCCAGTCTGTTAAACGTAACTGACATATTCTACTACGAAAGCGTTGGGTAAAATCAGTAAGGGGAAACAAATATACGCATTCAGCGCCAACCTTATAGGTTGAATTAATGTAACCACGAAGACTTACCGGATAATTTGAGCGTTTAGGTGAAAAAGGTTTATGAAGGGTGGCGTTCTTGGTCGCTTCCCCCAGAGAGTCTCCTGATGTTTGAGTTCGTGGTAATTTTGGCCAATATTCCGCGTGCCACGCTCTATTCGCGCGCTCTGCTGCCAACCCAGAAACCTGCACTTGGAGCGCGCGCTCGTTTGCTCTCTCTCTCTTTCATTTGCTCTCTCTTTCTCTCAGGTAGAGGTGCAGTAATATGGTTTAGCGCTGCAGCTGAAACTGCGCTATGCTGGTTTAACTATAAACCCCTGGAACCTGGTGATTAAACAGTGGGGATACAATCTTTTTGTATCAAAACCTAAAGTTTTAACGTTCATTAACATTACAGGTACCTATTGATTATTTATGAGTATACACAAGTCCTCAAAACAGTAAAATGGTCGAAAACAGTTGCGGGTTAAACGATAAGAGTAAAATTCTCCCATTAATTGGGTCATTCCTGTTTTGCAATACATTTTCATGTCTCTGTTTCATGCATGTCTTAATATAATGGAAATATTACACTTTAAAAGATTAGAATTTGTCATAATATCTCATAAAAAGTAAAAAGGGCACATTTTAAATGATTTTACTACTTTGGTTGAAGCGAAGTTTAAAAAGAAACCTGTTTGAGTTCAATCTGGGACACCTCTCTCGCTCACTCACCCATACTGTTACTGTCCTGTAAAATAAAGGCAAAAATCCTTAAAAAGCATTTTCTATCCACTTCACTTTCTTGTTATTTTGCATTTTCTTGGGGAGTTGTGGCCTAATTGTTAGAGAGCTGGACTTGTAGCCTGAAGGTTGTGGGTTCGAGTCTCGAATGAGTTGAAGTGCATGGGGGAGTGAATGAACAGCACTCTCTTCCACTCTCATTACCCACAACTGAGGTGTGGTTGAGCAAGGCACCTAACCCCCAATCACTCCCCTGGCGCTGCAGCAAAAATGGCTGCCAGGTGTGTGTGTGTGTTCAATACTCTGCTGTGTGTGTGCACTTGGATAGGTGAAATGCAGAGCACAAATTTAGAGTATGGGACACCATACTTGACACGTCACATCACTATTGTGTAGTAGATAAATCGAGCTATACCTGTTTAATAAAGTTTAAGGGCCTGAGCTTGACCAGAGCATGTTTCTGAAAATCTTAAGTATAATTTTATTGAAAAGCTTTCTTTAATTCAACACAAGAATAATATTTAATATTTAATATTTAATATTTAAAAAGTCACAGAGTTTCAAAGGTACCGCATAACAGGAATGACCCAAGTACAAAAAGAAACAGCTGCATAATACTCTTTTTTTTCAACAACGCCTCCTACAATTACAGTTATTTCTGCAAAAAGGCATGTAGGCCTATCTAAAATTAACTTTGTAACTGCATGGGTGTAATTGTGGTGTGTGTGGCATCTGTTTCTGCTCTTTTGGCTTAGTGTGATTGTAGCTCTTCTCACACATAACTTATTATAAATAATGTGTTAATCTTTCTCAGTGTTCTTATAATTCTCAGTTGTTAGACCATTAAAAACAGTAAACCTTCAGTGAAACCTGTGTTAAATGGCAAATAATTACTAGTGTCATTATCTTTTTTTCATAAATTTGGTGATATCTGGGGTGTGCCAATGCTTTCAGTAGTTTTAATAATGTTTAAGTGACGCATGCTTCCACAGAGTTTGTGATTAATTCCTATTTTTGCCTGCTGAAAATGCTTTTATTTTGTATTTTTTGTTTTCTTTGAAAAAAGTCTCTTATGCTCACCAATGCTGCGTTTATTTGATCAAAATTACAGTAAAAACAGTAATACTTGTGGAAACTGTGATACATTGTTTTCAGGATTCTTTGAGGAATAGAAAGTTCAAAAGAACAGCGTTTATTTGAAAAAGATTTTTTTTACACTGTAGAAGTCTTTACTGTCACTGTTGTGTTTAATGATTCCTTGCTAAACAGAAGTATTAATTTATTTTAAAAAACTTTTTTTAATTAAACATATCACAGTTTTTACCTCAACAATTGCTGGACTTTGACAGGTGAATGCTCAGGTTTGGTAACTTCAAAGATTGTGGATTGCTAAATATTTATAATGATTTACCTCTGGGAATAATTGATTATGCCAGACACAGAGCCAGTGAGGGAGTGTTTGTGAGTCAGCTGGTTCGTATAGCCTGTTGGGGGCTGGACACCTGTGCCATATTCCAACAACGTGGGTGGACTCTGATGTGGCGCACCAAAGTTGTTTCATTAGTGACGCCATCCTCACAGACGGCCTTGTGTCGGTATGTGTGTGTGAATAAGGGAGACAGAGAGACATAAAGGCACATTCAGTAGTTAAACTCACAAAAAATTAAATGACAGTGTTTAATATTTAAAGATTCCAACCCACTCTTTTTAAAAAAGCATATTCTAGGCTAATAAAATAATAGTGATTTTTATTAATTGTGATTTAATAGTGACTTTAATATAATAGTGATTTTAATTGCTTGTTCTTTCTTTTTTTGACCTGACGTTCTGTCATTCTTTCTCTCTCGCTGTGTCTCTGCCCCACTTTGCTAATTTTGACATTTGTTTAATTTAATCATCTGGACTGTCACTTAGCACAGCGCGACAGCGTAAAAAAGTAAATGTCAGCCTGGAGAAATGACAAACTTTGAATGGAAAGAAGTTGCTTAAAAGGTTAGTTTGAGGTTTTGAGGTTACAAGCTTTGTGTGGAATGAGTCTAAGTTTGACTATTCATGATCCTCACCCCTCAGTTTATTTATCATCTATCTATTATCTCTCTATCTGTTTCAAAAGGGACAGTGCACATTAATCAACATTCAGATAAATGTAAATGAAGTTAGCCAAAAGGCTCATTTCCTTTGCCTGATGTTACTGGGGTCGAAAACTATGCAGAATGTAAAATACAAATATAATATCATTCTAACTTAATTATGTACTGTTTAAATATCTGATTTTAGATTATGTTTCAGAACATTTAATTCAGTCCAAACTAATAGTTTGGTGACATCTATAAATAGCACGTTCAGAATCAGAAAGAGGCACAGCGTATTTTTTTTTTCTTAAATATTTTTAGAAAAGGGTCTCAGCTAACTCCAACATTATTGACCCTAGTTTTCAAATGCTATTTGCATTATGAGTTCTTTAAAGATGATTGGTTACCTTGACAACGATTGTCTAGTCTCGTTTTTCTACAAGCATCATGACAGAGCGCAGAGGAGAGAGCGAAATGTACCAACTAACAAGCCTCGGCTTGCTGGGAACAAACCGCCTCTATCACAGTTTTGTGAATAAAAATTGTTTGGGAGGGAGACGCATTTGCAATGAAGTGATAAAGTATTAGAGGCCTGAAAGAGAGTCATTCTTCTATCTAGTAGACTAGTAGAATGAGAATAGTAGAAAAGAATAAACTGATATTACCATGAAATATTTTGCATATTTACAATCAGGAAAAAAAGTTTAGAATAAGTGAAACTTATTCTAGGGACAGTCTTCTTGAAAAGGGCCTTCTAAAGGACACATGTGGTGAGATTCGAACTTACAACCTTTCTGAATAACAGCCCATAAGAATCGCATGCTTTTACCGTGGCTTAAACCAGAACTGTAGTATGTTGCATGTGCACATACGTGTGTGTTTGTGTGGGCGTGTGTGTGTGTGGTACAGACTCAGAATCATGAGCTCAATCCCCTCAGAGCTTTGCCACTGTAGATGACAAACTCTCATGTTGTCATGGTTACCACAACACAGATGCCCCAGTTACGTCCAGTGCCATGAAGAGTGGCACATTCTCTATCACAGCAGAAGACTCATCTTTCATAGACTGAATGTTAACATTAACGTTGCATAAATGTATTTGACTCTTAGAACTGAATGATCTGAGAACAGCTTCAGATGGTCATTTTACGAGTTGTTTTTTTTCTGATAATATGACTTTAATGATGCATTTTCAGGCATGGCTCTTTGATTGTGGAGAGCCAATCAGAAAGGCTTGCTGAATTGTGTCCTCCTAAGTGTAGATGACATGCATCAAGGGGAAGGAATGAATGAAGGGTGAATGGGTGAAAGCAACATATGACGGACATTGAGAGATTTCTTGGTTTCAAGTGCCTCTGTCCTGTCTGTGAAATGCAGCTGGTCTCTCTGCAGACTGTAAATGTTTAATAATGTTGTTTCTTACAGCGCTACCTACCTTCGCACAGCATTCACACCAGACCCTCAAACCAGATCAAAAGGCCACTAAAGAGCACTATTTCTTTTCTGTGGAACACTAACACAAAATATTTTGTTTTAAATGTGTTTGAATGTAATATCACATATTTTGTGATTTGTCAGTTCCGGTTAGTGTTGCAAGTTAGCTGGCATTTTGATTCCCAGTGGTGATGGTTCACTTCTCCTCAGCACAAACTCACAATAGAGCAAATATATGTTTTCTGCACAAATTTAAAATCAATTGATACAGCAACATGATTTTCTAAAGAATTCTGTTGGCCATCCAACATATTCAGCGTCAAAGCTAGGTTGCCATGGTGATAAGCACAGAAACCAAATCAGGGTCCTTGGAAGATGAGTGTTTTGTGTGTGTGTGTGTGTGTGTGTGTGTGTGTGTGTCTGGAAGCGCAGACATGGAGTATAAGTAATGGAATTAACCATTTGCTCTGCTCTGATCATCCATCTGTACTGTAGGGCTTTGAGGTTTAACTATGACTCAGGCTGTATACTTTACATATAATCTACTTATAGTACAAAAAGTGTACTAGATATTGGGTTGCACTTTATTTTACAGTATGTGCACTTACATGTACTTAAAGCTTTCTTACCTAAGAAAGTACTGGTAATATAAGACAACTACATGGGTTAAGGTTAGGTTTAAGGGTAGGTTCAGGGTTATTACACAGTTATTACTATAATAAGACACAAACTCTACATGTTGAACAGGTCTGTAAAATAAAGGGTAGCAGTTTATTTTGCAGTCCTGTTCTGCATGAAGATACTATGTACTTACAGCAATTACAATAACTGGGTTGTAATAACCCTAAATCTAACCTTAACCCATGTAGTTACCTTACAGTACCAGTACTTTCTTGGGTAACTACACTGTATGTACACATACTGTAAAATAAAGTGTAACCAAATGAAGTGCTACCAGATATTGCTCATGGTACAAATAGATAAGTGACATTAATGATCTTTGTTTTATTGTTATCCTTGCACAATAAATTACACAATCCCATTATCTGTGATTGATCTGATGACTTTAAGAAATGAAAGTCCTCTATTAAACAATAGATGGTCACACTTTATATTAGGTGGCCTTAACTACTATGTACTACTACTTAACTACTAAGTTTTTGATGTAAGTACAATGTACTTATTGGGTTCATAATGAATTGCAAAACACTTTTGCTGCTATTGAGGTGGGATACGGGTAAGATTAGGGAAAGCTTTGGTGGTATGGGTAGGTTTAAGGTTAGGGATAAGGTGTAAGGGATGGGTCAACAGTGTAATTATAAATGTACTTACAGAAATTAATTACAGATGCAATTACATGCAGGTGTTTTTTAAAATATAAGCACAATGTAAAAACATGCATGTATACAATAAGTACATTGTATCAAATGATTAATTTAAATGTAATATAAAGTGGGACCCAATAGGTTTTAATACATTGTGCAAGAACTAATTGTTTAAAAGCATTATATATTTGACAAGAAGCCCATTAATTAACGGAAACACTAATCATTCAAACATTTAAATCATATACAGCACACACTAATAGTGTGGATGATGTGCACACTGTTCAAGTCTTAGATGTGTTTGTGCTCAATGGAAATCTCAGCTATGGGTTTTAAAAGGAGTCAAGGCCGATGAACAAAAAAAGCACCGGTGAGCAGCATGTTCTCATCAACCTTGAAAGACATTCTAAACCTGTATGACTTCCTTTCCCTGTGGAACTCAAAATATGATTTCTGGAAGAATGTTTTGGTGACCACTGACTTCCATTGTATGGAAAAACATTTATCAAAATATGTTTTTGTTTCTCAGAAAAAAGAAATTCATAAAGGTTTGGATGACATGAAGGTGACGAAATGTTCAACTATCCTTTTAAGAATCCTCTTTTTTTCTTACTTTTTTGCATAAATACAGATCAACCTGATCAAGATCTGATCAACCTTTTGCACTCAAATCTGTTATATCTTTAATATAAGAATAAGTTACCTTTATGCTTTTAAAGTCAGCATGACACAGAAGTTGCGATCTTGTCTTTTCTTCACAATTTCCATGTGAAACGGCTTTTCCAACAAGAATAATGTTGTTTTTGTTAATCAGGAATTGATTGGATGGTTGTATGGTTGTGGTTTGCTACTGCTCATCTCATATGAGTGACAGGTTGTCCTGCCCTCGCACCAGTGAGCACGTCATCAGAGAAGAGATGTTGCCGCTAGAGGGAGGGGAAGTTATTTTGAGTAAAGATTGCGAGGGCACATGAATTAAAAAAAATATATATATGTATATATATTAATTTAACAATTACTGCAATATTCCATAAAAAAAAAAAAATAAGAATTGTCCATTTTGATTTTATGCAACTTTAAGCTTGATTATTACCTGCATCAGTTTGTTTACTTCACTTTGCTGATTTTAGTGTTACTCTCAAGCACAGTTTGTTATAATTTATTATAGATTGATAGATTCATAAAAATATACTAAAAATACATATTTTAAAGGATTATTATTAATATAATTAAATCATATATAAAAGATGACGCCATGGTTGTAGTATTTCTTTTGGACAGGTAGGTACATGGCATGATTAGATTTTGATGTGTTTTGATAGTAACACAATGTCACTTATGCAGTTTATGTACCTTTACTAATTAGCTCAACGACAGAAGCATCTAACGTCTAATCGGGAACTATTTTTGTGTTTTCAAAGTTACAAGCAAACTACAACATCCACACCTTTGGTGCATGGATTCGTTAGGCCACCACCAGGAGTTTCAACCACTGTTTCCAAGTCTTGCTACAAACAATGAGTAAAACGTTTTGTTTCCTCCTCCAATGAAAATACCCTCAGCATTCCAGTGTGTAACGGAATGTACAGGGACACCAAAGTGGAGGATCTAACTGCAGGGTTTATTTAAAGGGCAATCCAAACTCGAGGTCAAAGAGAGGCAAAGGGTCATAATCCAGGCAGTCACATCGAGGCAGACAGGAACCCCAGGAACCAACTCTGTGGTTGTGTTGGGGCAGACAGGGAACTCAGGGACGACCTCTGTGGTCGTATCAAGACAGACAGGAAGTTCATAGGTCACAACTTCCTGGAGGACTCACAAACTGAGGAAAGCTCTGAAGCAGGTTCTTGGGTTGAGATGGGCTCTGGAGTGGGTTCATGGACTGGAGCTGGCTCTGGAGCAGATTCATGGACTGGAGCAGGCTCTGGAGCAGATTCAAGGACCGGAGCAGACTCAAGGACTGGAGCGCAGTGTGCAGACCAAACACACAAAATGGCCATGGCAGTAACGGGAAGTACCAAGGACAGGGGAATGACCTCTGGGACAGACTGCGTAGGCACTGGCAGGCTTGAGAGTGCTGAGGATGGTGGGCTAGATGGCACTGGTCTAGGGATGCTAGCTGCACGTACCGACCTCAGAGAGGTATCCTCCGGACTAGAAGCCAGTCTCAAATGCCTAAGGGATGCCTTACAATCTTCATACGCAGCGTTCATGTCATCCGGGAACACAGATGTGGTGTCCATGACGGCTGAAGAGTCTGACGAGGCACCCGTAAAAGCTGGAGACTCTGGCGTAGCGACCATCTTGGCTGAGGGCTCAGCCGTGGCAGCCATCTTGGCTGAGGTAACAGACTTTGTTATTGGAACTACAGGACAGGGAGGAACAAGAAACACAGGACTGGCAAAAACAGGACATGCTGGTGACGAAGATGGGCCAAGCTCCATGGTCACTGGAGCCTGGTGTGTGCTGCCTTTCCCAAAAAAGTGTCTAGGGGAAGATTCCTCCACCCACAGTGAAGGGAGAACCATACAGCAGCAGGGCAAAATCCAAATACTGTGCCAGGGTCCAGCTGGGACTTCCCCCTGGCATCAGTTGGGCAATGTCATAATCCAGTCCACTCCAAAAACATTCAATAAGCATTACCTCATCCAATGGCGCAAGGTGGCAGTAAGCTATAAAGTCGTCCACATAATCCACCATGGGGCGGCCATTTTGAGTGATAGAACAAAGAATGCTCACTGGGTCCCGATAACCACCTGCTAGATCCATGGCAGGTGAAGTATTCTATAACGGAATGCACAGGGACACCAAAGTGGAGGATCTAACTGCAGGGTTTATTGAAAGGGTAATCCAAACTCGAGGTCAAAGAGAGGCAAAGGGTCATAATCCAGGCAGGCAGTCCAAACAAACAACAGGGCAAGAACACACAGGCAAGAACAGGGAAATCCAGAAAACAGGCAAAGATCAAAACTAGGAACACAGGAAAGAACTCTCAGAATAACAGACATTACAAACAACAATACTTCACAGGGAATAGATTAATCAACCAGGCTTATATAGGCAGAGTGAACAGACAAACAGGCTTAACAAGGTGACAAGGGGGGCGTGGTCCAATGAGTGTCCATGGCAAATAACAGGTGAGCAGAGTGGCAGGGAAACATGAGGTGCACAAACAGTGGAAACACAGGGAACAGACAGGGATCGTGACACTGTGGGTGTTGTGCACGCTGTCACACGAAAGATAGTTCTGTGTTGTTCCTTCGTTTGACATTCTGACAATGTTTACATTGTATTTTTGCTGAAATATTATCACTTTTCTGGTTATAAAGACAGTGATGTTTATTGTGTGCTCAAAGCTGTCACGTTAGAAATGTCCGATAAATCCATTTGCTGCATCTAATTCTGTTTCTAAAAAGTTGTTTATGTTCATTATTGTAGTACTGATACTCACTGTACTGTAAATTTTTCTCACCAGTGAATGATGTAATCAAATAACGTTTCTCGCTTCTGGTCTGTACACGTTCATGTGTTTTTGAGGAGGCGTGGCTTTGAACTGCAATTTGCAGGGAGGGTGGGACGCACATTTTCAATGCTAGCAGACTAAAGTTAGCATTTTCCCAGAACACCTGCACCTGTAAATAATGGTGGTTAATGTTAAAATCTGCAATGGAAATACTCAAACTGTCAATCAATTTAATATTATAATAGAATTAAATGCAAAATATGCTTATTGTTTAATAAAATTAATCACATTTACTATTATTTGCTGAGAAAACCCCCTAATTAAGATAATTAAAAACGTTACATTATAAACTAGCAAACTTAGCATGCTAGCTCAGTTAACAGTTATTGGGAAAACAGATTTCCCAGGAACAGTTACTTCGCCAGATGGATATGCACAGTAGCAAGAAATACAAATTGATTCGTTTAAAACATGCTGGGCCTTGCTATCTGTTATTTGTTTAGCTGCATGTCTCATTTATTCGCTTGTCTCAGCATGTAGTTTATGACATTAAATATAAAAAAGACAGACTGTTGAAAACATTACAGCACAAAACAATACAAAAAAGGTTTATTTCAGTAAGCACAATGTTTTCATGAAAGTGCTCAAAATGTTAACTGAAAGGCTTTTTATAGCACATTCTTCATATTTAAAAGGCAAGCATTTGGTTATTTAAACTAATAATATTCTCCTATTGAAATATTTGGATGCAGATTGACCTTTTGTAAGATGACAGCTAAAACATTTTTGCATAATTGTAATTTTAGGTTTAGGTTTGACCTTTGCCTTCATCTTTGCAAAACGCTCAGAAAGATCATATATCACCACCTGCTTTTTCTCTCCCTCTTCGTCATAAAAAACAATGACTGATTTACTAAAAATAGCACTGTTAGCATATTCTTTTCATCTGAAATGCATTCTGGAAGCTTCCACTCTGCTGATAAACTGACAAAATAATAGATGCATGTATATTATGATACACAAATCCCACCACAAATCCAATCTAAATTTATAGCCAACAGAGCACAATAAAGTGGTGCAGAATGAGCTTAGCACAATCAAGCTGATTCTTGGGTGAATAAACAATAACCTAAGCACCAATAATAATGGCTTTGAGGTAGCATATGAAAGCCTAAGAACGACGTTAAGTCATCATACACACCGTAATCAAAAGAATGCACTTTTGTGGGATGAATCTGGAAAAAATAACACAGAGTGATAATGATACAGGATCCTTTGGTCTGTTGTATTAGGAGTTGCAGATGGTAAATCAAGTTGCATTAATAACGACGATTCACATAGAGTTTTCACAGCTGCTAGTAGCAGCCCTCCGAAGTAAGAGTAAAGGGTTTCTATGACTACCTCTGTCAAGAAGAAATAGAAAAGCACAGCTGTCTCCTAAGCTTAACTCAGGTGTATTGCATAGAACTCTGCAATATACCAGCTTTGAGCAAAAAAAAAAAAAAAAAAAAAAAAAAGAGCCCGGGGTGCAACTGAAGAGATTTTATAAACACAGAGCAAATGGAGACAGCCAAAGACATACAGGAAAGGAGAGAGATGCACTGTCAGAGTCACTTTTGTCTTAGTATTTAATTCTTTTGGAAGAGCTGCAGTAATATTGAGAAGAAACAAAAGAAAAAGGGAGGCTTCAATGAGACAGTAAAAACTGAGTCAAATGAGTCATATTCAAATGAGTTCATTGAGTCAAAAATGACAGTAAAGACTTTTATATTGTTACAGAAATTCAAATAAATGCTGTTCTTTTGAATCAGAGGAAAAGAGTCAGTAGAGTGCTTGACTAAAAGGTTACAATTTCATTCATAAATAAAGTTTAAAAAAAAAAAATCCCACATACCCTGCATAACTATGAGAACTATTAATATTACAAAAAAAATTAATATTGCCAAAAAAAAAAAAAAAATGTAAAAACATCTAAGGGGACAACAAGGCAAACTGTCACACTTAGTATCCAGACTGCAGTCAATATTTCTCAGTCAGGTTAAGTTGATTTCTGTATAAACACATACATATAAGTCCTGACTGCTTTTGAACATTTACAGTTCACGGAATACACCTAGACCAATACAGGGGCATGTTATCACACTATGGGTTAAGTTGTCGCGACACTGTCTGCCATTAAATAGCCTATTAAAATAGCAAAAATGTAAACAAATAGAATGAAACAGTACACTCTAAAAAAAAATAAAAAAAAATGGTGTTATATAGCACTAAAAGTGGTTCTTGGCTCGTAATCATAAGGGAACCACTTTTGGTGCTATGTAGCACCATATCTTTAAAGGTGCTCTACAACACCTTTGTCAAATGGTGCTATGTAGAACCCATAAGAGGTGCCATATTGCATTTTATTTCTTCAACAAAAATGATGCTAAACAGCACCAACAGTGGTTCTTTGGCTCGTAAAGAACCTTTAAAGGGGCTTAACAGCCGTTCTTTGAACGGCAGTGGTGCAATATAGCACCTTAACCACCCCAAAGAACCACTGAAGAACCACTAAAGAACCATACAGGGGCTTAACAGGTTCTGTATATGGTAGTGGTGCTATATAGCACCTTAACCACCCCAAAGAACCACTGAAGAACCATACAGGGACTTAACAGGCTCTGTATACGGTAGCAGTGCTATATAGCACCTTAGTCATCCCAAAGAACCAGAAGAACTGCTGAAGAACCACTGAAGCACCAAGATTTGGTGCTATACAGCACTTAAAGTGGTTCCCCTATGATTACGAGCCAAAGAACCACTTTTAGTACAGCACCATTTTTTTTAGAGTGTACAATTCATAAACCATACTGTTTTCTGCCTTTCCTTGTGTGAAAACTAGCCCCAGTCAGAAAAATTAGGAGGAATGAAACTGTAAAAGGATCAACAAGACATCCAAATACACACACAAATTCACCTCATCAAAGCCTTTGGCGCACATTTTTCATCAGATGTATCTGCTAATTGCTAGGAGATCATTTGTGTATAGTTTGTGTACGTCAGCAATCTCGCAGTACATACGGTGAAAAGTACATGACTACAGATAGCAGAGCATGTGAATTTGTGCTTTTATATATTATAGATGAAGCGACTTGTTGCATATTTCATACCCAGGCATGTTAATTGAGCTGCACAAGCAAAACGAGGAAAGTGAAGTGCTGGCCGTGTCGCAACTCATCAAACCCAAAGGTCAGCATAATGTCAGTATGAATTTAAAGCAAAGTTTTAAAAGGGTCATATCATAACAAAGTCATACTTTAGTTTTTTCATGACCATTTTCCATGTTCATCAGCAGCTATCAGCTATTTTATACATATGTAAAAAGTAGGTACAGCTATCTGTAAACGGGGAATAACAAAAATCTCAAAAAATGTTTGTCAAGATGTTTGTCAAAAATATGATAACATCAATAAACTCTGACATCAAGGGATAGCCTAATTTTGCTTAAAAACAGACTTTAGAATATTTTTTATAGCACATCACACTGTTTTATCTCAAAGGATCAAGGAAAATTTGATTTCTCGTGATATGGGCCCATTAGAACAATTTGGCTTAAAAAGACCTGAAGTAGTTTATATCAAATAGCTGGAGGAAATGGAGAGATAATGGCCTGAAATTGTTGGTGAAATATTTATTTAGCCAAAACATTTTTTTTTTTTTCAAATAATACCACTAAATAAATACCCACTGAACTAATATGGAGAGTTCACTTAATAAAAGCAGCTGAAATAACATAAGTTCATTTTGAACTTCCCCTTAATGCACACTTCATCATTCTTAGTGTTTTCAAGTAAAAAATGGCACCAAACAAACCACAGAAAATCAGACATAATTAAACAAGATTATATTCATATTAATGTCAATTCTATATATCCAGATATAATTTATTTTCCAAATACATATAACAGTTAATTAAGAATACATTTCCTGAAACATACAGCTGAGCTCTCTGTGATGTAATATATCACGCAACATCCTATGAGTCTATTTAATGACTGCAATTACCATTTTTTCTCCTTTACTAAGGAGCTGTTGCAATAAATGTCTGGTGTATCTCTCAGATGTTCAAGCTTCAATAAAATAACAAACTGTCAGATATCCAGCTTTACATTACATTAGCAAACTTATACCATTTACAACCATTTGAAATAAATATTTCTTTGCAAATATGCTAAAGTAAAATAATTTTCTTATTTAGTTTTGATAGTAAGAGGTGAAACATTAACAAAAGACCTCAAACTTTCTTTCATAACAGAACATTCTGTCACACTCAATGTGATCTGCAGAGATCAAAATGGCTTACTTTAGCAATCACTCCAATGCCGCATGTAGCCTTGGGTCTGTGGGGAAAAAAATGCTTTTCATGGCATGGTAACCATTTTTCAATTAATTCCCATCCACAGACATATTCAACCCAACAGCATTCATGTGAATACCAAACTGTACCCTCGTGACCTCAGAGAGACTTTACATAATCTCTCTAGATGTTTTGCGACAATGCAGAGGAGCAGTGGCAGGAGGATGGAAGAATGCACTGCAGTTCTGTTTGCTGGAGAAACACAGACTCAAGGCTAAACTTCAAACTGAATACAGAAAATAAGATGTCAGGGTAAAGAAGCACGAATGCACAAAATCGTGACTTTTCGGTTAATGGTAGAGCTTGGATAGTCAAGATACATATACTAAAAGAGGAAGGCACTAAAACCAACAACAAAATATAATAAAATAATAATAAAATCAAAATATAACCAAAAATACAATATAACAATTATATATATATATATATATATATATATATATATATATATATATATATATCACAAACTGTTTGTAAATATTGTATCTTATGCTTTAAATGACAATTTTAAATGACTGTTTTCTGTTTTAATGTATTTTAAAATGTAATTTATTGCTGTGATGCAAAGCTGAATTTTCAGCATCATTACTCCAGTCTTCTTCAGTGTCACATGATCCTTCAGAAATCATTCTAATATGATGATCTGCTGCTCAAGAAATATTTCGTATTATAATTAATGTTTAAAACAGTTGTGCTGCTTAATAGTTTTGTGAAAACTGTTATACATTTTACAGGATTGTTTGAACCTAAATTTATTAGCATTTATTACTAAACTTTTGCAACATTATAAATGTCTTTACTGTCACTTTTGAGCAATTTAATGCATCTTTTCTGAATAAAAGTATTTCAAAAAATCTTACTGACCCACACACACACACACATACACTTGTATATGATTTACAGGAACTCTCCATAGAAGTAATAGTTTTTATACTGTACAAACTGTATATTCTATCCACACTACCCCTAAACCTACCCATCACAGGAAACAGTCTGCATTTTTTTAATTTTATTTTTTAATTGTTTAATGTTTTTGAAGCCATTTGGTTTACGAGGACACAGGAAGTGTAATACCCATTGTAATACCCGTCATTATACACATTTGTGTCCTCATAAACCATGTAGAAGAACACACACACACACAGAAACATATAACACAGAAACATAGATGTTCTTTAATAAAAATAAACATTTTTTTTACAGTGGCTCTGTTGTCCATTTTTTGTGATTTTATGTTTGTAGCACATTTTGGCAAAGTACAAGCACACACATACCATACACGTACAGATAAGCTTCAAAGCTGCTGAGGAAGAACACAGTGTCCAATAGATGACAGGTGCCTGCTGTGGCTCTGACATCTGAAACATCCTCACCATCCTGAGCTTCTTAAAGACACCAGCACTTCGCTGAAAAAACACAAACAATACTCTGGTTTCGAGGACGATTGAAAACAAGACACAAATAAAGCACACCTGTAGAAAGACTTTTAACAGCTTACTGGTCAGGATTTATGTATATTTTAATCTGCTTCTAATCTGCTGCAACCATTCATTTAGACAAAATTGTGACTGATAACCTAATAAGTAGAACTGTCTACATTTGGTGTTCATATTTATCTTATCTCTGTATCAGCCTACCTTTTATTTTTAAAAGTTTTAGACATTGGTCTTTGTATAAACACCTGAACTATCAATAGATGGAGGCATTATGAACAGACAAGAGACACTAAACTTCAAAATAAAAGCACACCAATTAAGGACTAAGAAAACATCTTTAACAGTTTCTTTCTTTTTTTAATGTTTGATTGCTTAGAAAAGCAATAGCACACTTCTCTTAATAAGTTGGTATCATTCATATTGCACAAACACTATGAGACACCAAGTTTAGGGTAGAAAAATTAATAGTGCTTTTAAAAATATTGATGGTGGAATATCTCAAATCACCAATAAAAGTCATTGCCAGACTTTTTCAGTCTCTCATCTCACTCTTTCAGAGGGGACAAACCATGTAAACTGGATTAATGCTTAAAGAAACGGCTACGTCTGAGGGATTCTGGAGAGCCGGCAGTACACGTAGCTCCGTCATGCGTGACTGTTCCAGAATCTCTCCACTAACAAGCTCACTGAACAGTAGCAACCCTCCATCATTCAGTTCCAGCCCTTATCTCTCTCTTTCTCCCTCATTTGCCAAGCTCTGCTCAAACTCTGCTTGGTCTCTAACAAAGGTTGAGTGATGGAAACAATGAGAGTTTAATACAGTCTCTTCAAAGTGAGTTGAGATGAAGGACAGTTGCTGGTAGCTATGTAATCAAACTGTTTCTGGCAAGTTATAGAGGTAGTTCTAGGTGTATGTTTCAATGCCTGAATCAAGTAATTTTCCTTATTGAGGAAGTTGAACTGTGCTTGAAATAATGTTTCAGTTTGTTGGAACATGGAATGGCATTTACAACCCATTTTACTTTGCAACATGATGCATTTACGAGCAATATTCAATGTATAATCAATGACAAAAAAACCAAAAAACCAAAAAAAAACAAAACAAACATGACTTGATTTTATTCATCAGAGGTTGTTTGGATCTTGAAAAATAAATGTTTCATAACAGAATATAGCCAGACATGGAGCCTGCATATTTTTAATTTGTATCTATTGTTGCTATTATTTCATCACAAAATCTCAGCGCTAAATTACTGCATTTAAATACAATTCACTTATGGATTGTGCACCAGAGTCAATTTTCATATCATGTTGACATTAATTCTCACTTGTGAATAACTTTCTACTATATGATTTAAATTTAAATGGATTTTAAAGAGATCAAGGCAAGCAGATAGGCTGAAAAGACAGAAATGACTCAGCATTGCATGACACTGGCATTTAAGTGTTGCATTTCTTCCCAATGTGACAACTATGACTCACTGCAGTCCAGTAGAGGACAAACTACTGATGCTAGCGATACTAACATTATGGATGTGGAAAATAACCTACAGTAGGTATATACTGACCTCCAGTGACGAAGAACGTGAATCCCTCCAAGTACATGCCCTAAATCCCTATAAAATAATTTATTATCAGAACATTTGTCACAGCTACTGTAGGTCACTGAGCTATTAGCTATTACTTTGCTAAAAAAAATGTTGCTTAGCTATTTGCATCTTGGTTAACATTATTCAATAGCCTGCACAACCTAAATGATTCGTTTTTAATACGTTAGAATTAATCATTGTCATTAAAAACTTGAGAGCTAACAATTTTCATTTAAATTTTGTAAATAATCAAGCTGTCCACCATTTTAGCTTGCGTTAACATACACTACCAGTCAAAAGTTTGGAATCGGTAAGATTTTTAATGTTTTTAAAAGAAGTTTAGTCTGCTCACCAAGGCTGCGTTTATTTAATTAAAAATACAGTAAAAACAGTAATATTGTGAAATATTATTACAATTTAAAATAACTGTTTTCTGTTTGAATATATTTTATAAAGTAATTTATTCCTGTGATCAAAGCTGAATTTTCAGCATCATTACTCCAGTCTTCAGTGTCACATGATCCTTCAGAAATCATTCTAATATGTTGATCTGCTGCTCAAGAAACATTTTTCTATTAAGTTATGTAAACATTTCATTTCTGAAATGTTCTCTGAACATTTTTTTAATGTTTTAACATTTTCTTGGTTACGCAAACATTCCATTTAATCATTCCATTTTTCCAATTCATCTCAATGACAAAAAGTGTCCCAATCACCCTGAATTCACCCTAGTTACATTTTTTTTTAACAAAACCGTTAGAGAAACATCCTAAAACTCTGCAGAAAAAAAAAATTCCATGAACGATGTATATTTTTGTGCTAATGTTTTGAGAGCATTATTAAAGACCAGATAACTTAGAATGAACATTCTATTAATGTTCCTGAAAAAATGTTTGTTCATAACTTTGAACAAAACATTAGCCAAAGTTATGAGAATGTTCCCTGTTAGTTTAGTATAGTCTTGAGGAATGGCAAGAACTTTTGTAAGCTCATTAAAACTGCATTTATAATAATTATGCAAGAATTTTTAAATGTTGTTTAAAATAGTTTGTAATTTAATGTCAAAAACATTTCTCTTTATTTACAATGAACAAATTATCACAAAGAAAAGTAGTAGAAACTGATTTCAAGTAATCATATTGCTCTTATAATTTTTACTGGCAGTGTGGACATAAAAATGGCTTATTTCTGGAATCTTATCGCATTTCATATGGATAGAACAGTGTTGCAAGTATGAGCAATAGCAGATGATTCAGTTGTTAAAAAATTCCATGTGCTTTAAAAAAAAGTATAAAAAACCTGACAATCAACATAACACAACAAAAGATTTGCATTCCTTTAAAAAGTGCACTTGCCCAGAAATGGCTAAAATCGCAAAGACAAGACACCAATTCGGCTGTGCAACTAGTTCACGAAAGCATGACCATTACAGAGGCACACAAAGAATGTGCATTGTCTTCGGCTGGACACACTTTGGGATTCTCCAAATTCAGCAGATCATCTTCAGTGCATGCTCTTTGGTTCTCAAACTTCACAGGACTATATTGCCTTTGAATCCACAGGATGAAGGCAGCTCAGACTTCATTTGGGACCAGGGTCAGGTGGAAGAGTGGTCTGATTGTGCGGGTGGGGCCGGAGAGAATGAGGAGTATGGCCGGGGCTGGTCTAGATTCACATAGGTGATCTGGAGGTTGATGTAATGCTCCCCCTCTAGGTTGGAGAGGATCTCTTGAATAGCTTGCACGAGCGTAGGGAAACCTGGTCTCTTCTCAGGCTCAGGATGCCAGCACTGCATTAGGATGGACCACCTACAATACAAAAGTATATATATGACATACCAAAATATAGTATATAATAATTTATGTATTTAATTTATACTAAATAGTATATAATAATTATATAATAAAGTACATAATTATTTCTAAATAATTAACTTTTTTTATTAACATTTTTGACATTTTACTTTTAACATTAAGTCTTCTGGTGTTTATGGTTAATAATAGCCTATTTATCATGCTTTCTCATTATTTCACTGTGATTGGGCGATTTACTGAATGCTAAATGGGTGTTCTTGACATGTAAATGTGGGCAATTTTGTGGCTATCTGACATCAAAAAGTTGTGATCAGTGAATCTCAATACATTTTTGATTCCACATGAAATGCCCCCTTTAAAATGAATGGCAGGTAAATACACATAAAATCATACAGGGAATCAAAGCAGTATTGTGGCTGTGGCAGTCGACGGCCTTGCATCAGATATGCTGAAATGTCATAAGGGTCCACATCAGGATACGGACTGGCCCCTCTTGTCATCATCTCCCACATCAACACTCCAAAAGACCACTAGAGGGAATAAAATGCATAAATTTGTATGCATGTTATAAAAAGAATTTAGTGTCATACCATCTTGCTAAAACAGAAATTCCTCTGTTTGATACATTTACATAAACATTAATATTTTTACCCTGATTCTCTCCTTGCATGAAGTGAGGCAATTATTCATGTGATTTTAAAAACAGGATTCTTGAAATGGTAAAAAGATTTTCCACGTTTAAACTTACCACATCTGATTTAGTGGTGAATTTCTGTGTCTGTAGACTTTCTAAAGCCATCCATTTGACTGGCAGCTTTGCTTTCTTGCTGTCCTGGATGCTGTAGTATTCCTTATCATAGACATCACGTGCCATGCCAAAGTCAGCCACCTTCACTGTAAATGACTCATCCAGCCTAGGGAAAGCAGTTTCATTATATTCGTTAGCAATTTATTTGTCCGCACTCATTGTACTTTGGTAGAACAACAAAAAAGGCTGTTGATTACAATTTGTTGTATATATATATATATATATATATATATATATATATATATAGTAGATACATTATGATATTAAGGTTGCTGGTTACTTACATGCAGTTGCGTGCAGCAAGGTCTCTGTGCACAAATTTCTTGTTTGCAAGATACTCCATTCCTTTAGCAACTTGAAGCCCAAAGCCAATCAGGTCCTTCACTGTAGGACTCTGAACATGAAGGATATATTTGTATGGGGCAACATTTTTTAGTGCAACATTTTAGTAAGGTGACCTGATTTTATAAAGATTAAAATGTTTCTGGATAACCATCCTTGTTGGTTCTGAAGCAACATTCCGATCGACCAACCAGACATAACAGTCGACGTGACTGCAGTGGTTTTATGAATCGACGAGAATACTTTTTGTGCGCAAAAACAAAACAAAAATAACGACTTTATTCAACAATCTCTTCTTTTTCTTGTCATTATCCTTACGCAGTTGACGCAGTTGACAGGGAAGGCTTCCGTGTTTACGTCCGAATACCGGCTCAGTATTGGCCGACGCTGTACACGTGAGCAGCACAACGCATGCGTGTGATGCTGACACAGGAGCCGTCCAATAATGAGTCGGCTTTCTGACATAGAACCTGGAAGACCTGGACATAAACATCATATGACAATGACACAGAAGAGAAGATATTGTTATAAATATCTTATTCATAAAGTCACTTTTTTTGTTTGTTTTTTTGCACACAAAAAGTATTCTCGTCACTTCATAAAATTAAGGTTGAACTACTACAGTCACGTCGACTGTTTTAACAATGTTTTTACTACTTTTCTGGACCTTGAAAGTGGTGGTTATATTGCTGTCTATGGACGAGTCATATACACTACCGGTCAAAAGTTTGGAATCTGTAAGATTATTAATGTTTTTAAAAGAAGTTTCGTCTGCTTTCGTCTACCAAGGCTGCATTTATTTAATTAAAAATACAGTAAAAACAGTAATATTGTGAAATATTATTACAATTTAAAATAACTGTTTTCTGTTTGAATATATTTTATGAAGTAATTTATTCCTGTGATCAAAGCTGAATTTTCAGCATCATTACTCCAGTCTTCAGTGTCACATGATCCTTCAGAAATCATTCTAATATGCTGATCTGCTGCTCAAGAAACATTTATTGTGTACAATTGTACAAAATATTTGTGTACAATATTTTTTTTTCAGGATTCTTTGATGAATAGAAAGTTCAAAAGAACAGCATTTATTTGAAATATAATCTTTTGTAACATTATAAATGTCTTTACTGTCACTTTTGATAGATTTAATGCATCCTTGCTGAATAAAAGTATTAATTTCTTTAAAAAAAAAATAAAAATAAAAATTCTTACTGACCCCAAACTTTTGAACGGTAGTGTATAATGTTACAAAAGCTTTGTATTTCAGATAAATGCTGTTCTTTTGAACTTTCTATTCATCAAGGAATCCTGAAAAAACAGTTTTCAACATTGATAATAATCATAAATGTTTCTTGAGCAGCAGATCAGCATATTAGAATGATTTCTGAAGGATCATGTGACACTGAAGACTGGAGTAATGATGCTGAAAATTCAGCTTTGCCATCACAGGAATAAATTACTTCATAAAATATATTCAAACAGAAAACAGTTATACTTTTGACTGGTAGTGTACCTCTTGGATCTCATCAAAAATATCTCAATTTGTGTTCCGAAGATGGAAAGAAATTTTCATTTTTGGGTGAACTAACCCTTTAATATATGGTATGTTGTCCCAGACATTGAATGAATGTGCTTACCCTCTGTGCAGAGCGGATGAAATGCCGGAGGTCTCCATGTTTCATGTATGGCAGGATCACAAGGGGAAGTCCATCACTGGGAAGCACAATGCCCAGAAGAGACAGGACATGGGGATGGTGGAAGGCCTTCATAAAGATTCCTTCTCTTAAAAACTGCTCCACCTCCTCCAGATCAGTGATCCCTTTCAAGAAAGAATATAAAATGCATATTTATGGTTGTCTTTTTCATAATGGCTAGGCATGTTAATGTTGTAATGTAAACTGTAATGTCACTTTGTTTCATTGAGTTTGTCATTTGAAAAAATTAATATATGTCTTTTCATAAGCTTACTAATACTTTATTGATATTGGTCAATGTGAGATATATAATGGTTGGTAATGGATATTTAACTCTCACTTAAAGTTACTCTTTAATAACACTAATACTTTAATAGGACTGTTAAATGTAATCTTTAGCAAATTTTTATCCTGTATATTATAATATTGTGATGCCTGAATTTACTTTTAAAATTTAAAATGATAGCTTTTACTGGTTTATTTTTAATTTTTAGATTATTCAGTTATTGGCCTTAACATAAAATAAAATAAAATAAAATAATTATCAGCTTATTGTTTCAGCCACAATTTTAATATTGGTGCACCTCTATTTAAAAGTGTTAATATACTTACTATTGAGTGACTTGACAGCACAGTGAGTCTCTTTTTCATCACCATCAGTAAGATATCCATGATACACCGTTCCAAAATGACCTGAGGAAGAATTAAGATGAGTATGTACTATTAAATGAGAAAGATTGAAACGTACCAAAACCAGATGGATTGCTATTGCCCTAAAAAAATTTACCTTTGCCAATGATTTGGTCATGCTGGATTTTGACCTTCTTGGGTGAGATCAAAACATTCTTCACCTCTTCCAGCAGATCTGGCCGGAGAGCAGACATAGAGATTGTCGGAGATGGTATCAAAGGAGCTGCCGCAGAGTCCATCGAGCCAGCATATGGAAGACTGGTGAACGTTGAGCCCGAGCCTTGGAATGGAGGAACTGTCAGACCTACAGGACACACAATTTATGTTCACTGAAGAATGGACGCTCTTTATAAAGATGCAAGGTACTAAGTAGGGCTAAGTACTATAAATAGGGATAGTTCACCCAAAAATGAAAATTCTGTCATTAATTACTCACCCTCATGTCCTTCCAAACCTGTAACACTTTCATTCACAAATTAAGATCTTTTTGATGAAATCTGAGAGCTTTCTGTTCCTCCATTGACAGCTTGTAAGAAGACTGTAAAAACTCTTGCTATGAATGAGTGGTTTAGTACAAATTTTCTAAAAGAGACACAATCGCTTTATATAAAGAACAGATTGAATTTAGGCTTATATTCACATGTAAACACTCATCAACTCAGTTGTGGTAAATGGAAGCTCAAGCAAGTTCGCTTGACATGCGAGAACCAATGATGTTCATTCTCGTGTGTTACGTAGCATGTTTGAGTTCCTCAAGAGGTTTGTTTTTGCGCATCGAGCAGGTTTGGTTGAACTTCTGTTTATGTTTGCTGATTAATCAAGTCAAGTCAGCTTTATTTACAGTATACAGCACTTTTTACAATACAGAATGTTTCAAAGGAGCTTTGCAGTGATAACAGGAAAATTATGCAACAAAGTTTGTTTTGGCTGTACAGCAGCACTAGAGTAAAACAGTGTCATTGTCCAGCTTAAGTAAGTTCAGTGTTGATTCATTTCCATTGTAAAAATCATTAGTTAATAAGTCTCACGGGTTTGGAACGACATGAGGGTGAGTAATTATTGACAGAATTTTCATTTTTGGGTGAACTATCCCTTTCAATTAGAGGTAAATTTTATTGTCAGTCTCATTGTTTTCTGTCTCACCTCTTCTGTAGTCACCATCAGGTGATCTGTCATAATTCTCCACCGCCAAGTGAGATGAACGCATGGATAGTCGAACCTGAGCAAGTGCAGCTGCCAACCAAACAATTTTTTTTTTTTTTTACATTCATATTCACCAAATTTGACATTCATTTTTCATATAGTAAAGGACCCCTCGCCCTGTTCTTGGGACCAGGGCACTTACCTTTTTTTCTCTTGCGCTCATGTGCCATGGCTATGTAGGCCAGAGCTGCCCCCATGCCCACTGCAGCTATGATGCCCAGCACCATGGCCAAAATATAATTGTTCTTTGTAGTAACTACCACACCAATGTCATATTCTTCTCCATTTACAAACACCTGAGAAAACAAAGTGAAATAGCAATGCATCATGAATGAAATGTAGAGCCATCTTAAATTTATCAAAGCTGAATTCAATCGATTACAGACTCTGACCTTGACTGGTGCCCCCTGGCTAGGGATTGTGAGATCTTTGGGGATCCGGCAGGTGATCTCATTGTCCAGAACTGTAGCCTTGCAATCCACTCCATTAATTGTCATGATGATTTCCATGCAACTGGACACCAGGGTCAGTTTTTTGTGCTGGAATAAAAACAAGAATGTGATTAGATTATAATACCACAAATTTGGAAGTCTAATAATTTGATTGATATTGTAAATGCAAATTATGACTTAGAATCAGCATTCATTTTTACAGTTTTAGTCATAATTTTAATTTAGTAAATCATTTATTGTGTTGTTTTCATTTTATGTCAGTCAATTTTAGTTATTTTGGCTGGAAAAAATAGATGAAGAGAAAAAAAATTAAAATATTATTACAAAACACATTTTAAAATATACTAAAATAGAAAACCTATATGGTAATAATTTGTCACCATATTGCTGTTTTTACTGTATTTTCATCAATCATTTTTTTGATCAAATAAATGAAGCTTTGGTTAAAAAATTATTAAAATTATTATGTAAAAACAAAATTATTAATTAAAGTGTATACAGTATATTATATGTATATAAAATACATATTACATATAAATATAAAAAAAAAAAAATCTATATTTAACAAAACACTTTAATGAATATTTAACGAATACATGGCCTAGTCAGATCATATACTTTTTAGTTAAAGGTCTGGCTATGTGAGACTATATAACCACATTTATAATATATGCAACCACTGACACGCACATGCAATGAGACTTTGTCCTGCGTTGGGCTGAGCTCAAGCACATGGCCCTCTGTTTCAAATGGGATGGGTTCCCCATTAGCATGGCAGGTAAAAGTCTGAGACAGGAGTTCCTTGGTTCCATCCAAATCCACAGAGAGGATTCCTGTTGACTCCTCACATTCTGGGATTGTACACTCCATCTGGGTGGGATTCCTTTGACCAACACACACCTAAAGAGGTACATTATCCAATAAGTGGCAACATATTCACTATTATTAAACATGGCTTTTCAAAATACAATTGAGTCCTACGGTTTGCACTGGTGTTGTTTTGTTGTTGATTTTGTAGTTAATGACAGCCTGGGGAAGAGAGTCTAGATTTTGCCCAGTGATGGTAATTTTTGATCCTCTTCATTGTAACAGCACCCAAAAAAATACATAGTGGACAATTTAATGATCTTTTACATCATTTACTGTTAAAGACCCCATTAAATTGTTGTGACAAAAGAAAAACTGAATGTTTTGACTCACCTTCTAAAACCGCAGTTGGGCTTCACACCCATCACCTCAGGATTCACCTTGTAGCTAAATTTTTTTGTGACTAAAATAGTTGATTCATCAATTACAACCTTCACATCTACTTCTGAAGTTTCCTCAACACCTTCAGACCTGCAAATTATAAAAGTTCCATCGCTGGAGATGCTGTGGAGAAACAACAGGAGGAAAATACTCAAAAAGCAGTAGTTAGAAATGAAGTACTCGCATCCCTGTTATATTTCTAATCCATGACTTATAACTGTTGAACAGTGAATTTCGTAACCTGGCGCAATAACCTTTCAACAGGGCAAATTCTGTCTCCAAGGCTGACCGTTCTGCTTCCACCAGCATCCAGATGTTTTCCTGACAGGGTGACCCGGATTCCCCCAAACTTAGGTCCAAAGCTTGGATTGATATCTGTGACTTCTGGGGTCTGATGGAAGATATGAGGTATGATAGAGTTTTATCAATTTAAAGAGCAAAATCCTACATGATTACTTAACATAATTAAGTGGAGTACTTAAAGATTGAGAATGTTTTGGTCATTACCACAAAACTGAAGCCTTGTATGCTAGCCTTCCCAGAGATGAAATATCCACTTTCCACTCTTTTTTCATTCACTTCCATCGTTATATCAACACTTTGCTCCAGACCTGACACTTCACCATCAACCCTACAAACCAGCCTGAGAGAAGAATGAAAAGTAACATTCATGAATTGACTGTACACATAAAATAACATATAAATAATAGATGAAAAACTTAAAAAACCTACCAACTGAAATAAAATATGTTTAAGTTGAGGTACTAAAATGACTAAAACTAAAACTGAAATAAAAGAAATGAAAGCTAAATAGAAGCATTTTTATAAAAACTAATAAAAATGACTCACATAATAAAATAACTAAAACTTAAACTTAAAAAATAAACTAATACAATTAACTTAAAATAAATGAATTAATTGAAAACTGAAAATATAACCATAAAAGCTAATTTAAAATATTAATAAATACTATAATAGTATAGTAAATAATACTAAAATAACATTGATAAAGCACATATGTATATGTGTCGGGATAAAATGAAAACATTTTAGTCCATGTTTATCAGTGTTGGGGTCATCAATATGAGTGACAACAAAGGTTATCCGTTGGTTATTTAAAAAAACGGAAAAAAAAGGATATGATTTAATACACCCCTACCATAGCTTGCTGTTTCAGTAGAAAGAAAAAACTGTATTTGTCAAACCTTATTGTGTGGAAACTAAAATGTGTGTGTTACTTACTGGGAGCTACTGCTTTTCTCTGGTATAATAGTGCAGCTGTTGTTTCCCACTTTAACCTGGTAAGAGGTTTGAGTGAAAGCAGGTCGGGAAGCTGATCGGAAGTTCCAGCCACAGAGAGTGAGTTCACTCTTACCATTTGAGGGCACTGTGCTGGGGAAAAACTGAAAAGCAAAAGTGCAAAAAAAAAAAAAAAACAAGTTTTAGGGTTGTGCATAAAGTTCATAATATATGTATTACTCTATGTGACAATAAACAGAAGGACTGAAATATTATGTTATTTGGATCAGTCCTGTACTTAAAATAAAACATAACTGTGCAACATGTCTATTTGGTTTTTAATTAAACAAATACAATATCAGTCAATAAAAGTCTTTGACTGATATTTATGCTTCATGAAAGACTTTTTAACTAAACACTTTTGCTTAAATGCTTGTAATTTGCACAGAGAAATATAAATCGTGCCTATGTACACTACATTTCAAATGTTTGTGGTTTATAAGATTTTTTAAATGTTTTTGAAAGAAGTCTCTTATGCCTACAAAGGCTGCATTTACTTGATTAAAAATACAGTAAAAACAGTAATATTGTGAAATTTTATTACAATTTACTACAATTACTTTTCATTTATTCCTGTGATAGCAAAGGTGAATTTTCAGAAGTAATTTCTCCAGTGTTCAAGTTTTTCACGATTATTTCATGAATAGAAAGTTCAGTAACACTTTACAATAAGGTTCATTAGTTAACATTAGTTAACATGAACAAATTATGAACTGCACTCATCTCTGTGGATGTTAATTTCAACATTTACTAATACATTCTTAAAATCAAGGCTTGTATTTGTTAACATTAGTTAATGCACTGTGAACTAACATGAACAAACTATGAACAGCTGGATTTTTATTAACTAATGTTAACAAAGATTAACAAATACAGTAAAAAAAAATGTATTGCACATAGTTAGTTCATGTTAGGTAATACATTAACTAATGTTAGCAAATTAACCGTATTGTAAAGTGTTACCGAAAGTTCAAAAGTAGAAATCAAACAGAAATAGTTTTTAACGTTATAAATGTCTTCATTGTAACTTTTGGTCAACTTAATGCATCCTTAATTAACAAAAGCATCAATTTCTTTCAAAAGTTTAAAAAATCTTACTGACTCCAACATTTTGAATAGTACTACAGTATATGAAGTTACTTATTTTAATTATTTTCATTTCAATTCTTTGGAGAGCAAAGGAACAGCCAACAAATGCCCTGCATACATCTTAGCATCTAACTGTCCAAGATAGCTTTGATTTAACATTTTCCAACACGGCATAATTTTCATACCTCCATTTGTGTTATTTCAGTTTTGATGACTTTACTATTCTAAAATGTGGTATATAGTACAAAATTAAGCTTCTTTATCACTCAAATGACTTCACAGCCAAAGCTGACATTCCATCCGGTGTGAGACAAAGTACTGTGGTTGTTAACACAGCCCTACCCTGATATGACTACAATGATATTATCAGTACACACTCACCATATATAATGAGGAATGCAAACTTAAAAGACATTCACATTTACTGGCCAATTATCGTCATGCTCCACTGGCAATGTGTTACCTGGGTGATAACAGGAGGGCAAGAGTTGCTACTCCACTGATCTTCACACTTTTGGGAACAGACTCCACCACACCAGCTACATCCCATAAACTTGGGCGCCGCTAAACAGACTGAACAGTTGAGGAAATGGGCACAGCCTGGACCTCTGGGAGACACATTTATCAGCTGTACATAGGATGAAGAGAGACAGATTTGACATTGAACGAATGTAAACACAGATTACAAATTTTTTTAAACATTAAACCTTCAGTTCTTTGCTTATAGCTTATAAGCTTTTGAACTGTACAGAATAAACATGCATACCTTGTTTCCAACAACGAAGAGCAGAGACTCAGAAGAACGAATGGCAGCTATTCGTGACACTCTCTGCATGTCTTCCACAAGAGAGTAGTTGGCAAACACTACAGGGACTGATTTGCTCAGAATGACCTGAAAAGTAAACTAATTTTTTATGTCTTTTGTATGTACACATTTACCAAAAGGAAACTTAGTCGCAGCCACACAAATATGAAATATGCATAACATTTGTCCTTATAAGGGTAAAAAATTCATTCATAGTAACCATCCGTTATATATGGCCCCAATGAAAGCCTGGCCTATGATCAGATTGGCCACTGATCAGAGGGAAAGTTATGAACTTTAAAGTTTTTAATTTTTAAAAGTTTTTGTCTGTTAAGGATTCAGAGTGAAAAAATACTCAGACATCTTGTTATTGCAGAAACTTATGTTGGCTAAATTGGAAGATTGGGGTCTGAAACCCACCTAAAAAGGCTTTAGAAACACCTGTAAATTTCAGTAAGATGCAAAACATTTTTCACAGTATTTGAAAAGGTATCCGTTTCTATAAAAAAAAATAATAATGCACTATTAACCTGCAAGAGCCTTCCGTGATCCGTGCCGATGTGTGCCACAGTTTTGGTCTCAATTGTGGTGACCAGAATAGAAGTGAAAAGCACATTGTTCATATGTCCATTGAAGAAGTCCACTCTGTAGCAAGGCTTTGCCACCATGGTGGGGAGAGTGTTGCAAGTCAAATCATCTGGATTCTAGACAAAATAAAACAAAATGAATAAATATACTTAGTGACTGCAAAAAATGTTTTTTATTTTTAATGTAATATTACTAACAAAATATAAGTAAAAATCAGAGCATACACAGAAAATGTCAATTTCACAAAAATAAAACAGCAAAATCAGCAGTTACAAGAATATACAATCTATCCCCTGGTTTTAAAGATAAGGCTAAAGATTAGTCCCAGACTAAAACGCATAATTTTGACATACCTTTCAATATGTTAGTGCCATTGCTTTGTCTCAAGATGCACACCAGTATTGTTATTTCTAAGGCACATTTATAAAAGCTATGTCCGAAAGGCCTAATCCTGGCTTAATCTAAGCCCTATCTGTACAAGTCAGGTCTATATGCCTGTATGTAAAGCTCAGCTATATTTTAATTTCATTGACACTTTTTCAAATCAACATTTTTACTTATTGTCCATTTCCTGTGCCATTTTTGTTATCATTTTTTACTGTCTTCAAAAGGGGGCATTGTGACAGAAAAAATGCATCCACCTCAACAGCAACCAGTGAAAAGGAAGCAACAACTTGTAAACGGAAGGCTCCAGACACCATCTGGCAGTAATAAATGATTTCCTGACCATAAAGCTTGAACCCTTGTACCAAATTAGGATTTTGTGGGATATGTGCAGTCTGTCAGTGGTAACACTCTGTCCAGTCAGGATTTTAACATTTTTGTGCATTGCTGTAGAAATGAATGAACTTAGGAACAGATGTTGTCATATATGTTGACTTTCTTGCTCCCATGGAACACAAAAGGAGAAATGTTTTCTATGCTTCAAAAAGGATGTAAAAACACCTTAGTACAGTATCATTAAAGTGGTCCATACAACACATGCAAGATATTACAATTCTTCTAAAATAATATAACTTTGTGAGAGAAATTTTAGTTGTTATTTACTGAAAATCTTTACCTCCATCAAGAAGGGAAATTCACAGTTCATGAGAGAAGTAACAATTCTGGATTTGTTGACAATTATTATTATGTGCTTGTCTGATCCAATTCTCAAGTCTAGCAATCCAGTGGTTATCAGCTCATTCGTCAGAATTTCTCTTTGGGAAGATGAATAAATAAGGAAGGAACTTTTTTTTTTCTCTTTTTTTTCCCATTATCATAATTCATAATAACTTAGTATGTATGAAATAAACATATGCTATACATTATTTGTTAGCCACACTATAACTAATTAATGGATTAAACTTATCTGTAAAATATAATGAAATTGCAAGAAGCCAAAAAATGAAAATATTAAAAATGAAAAACACAAAAACAATGTATGTGAGATGTACAGGGTGGAATGTCCATAAATTATTTTCAACGGACATGTTAAAATGCATGTGCAATCTTAGAAAAACTATAACTACAGGACATTAGCATTGTAAATCTTGTTTTATTTCAGCCAACCCCTTCGTTATCTCTGTTTCTATTGGTTAAAAACAAACTGTTGACGTCACTATTGAATATCTTGCCACTGCATACTTTCTTTGATTTATCAGCACTGGCTCAACGCCTGATTAAGATCCTAAGAGATAGAGCTAAACTCAGCACAAACTTTTGCCACAGAAAGTTCAGTCTACTAGTAGTAAGGTATTGAATGACGTCTTAGTTCATGTATGAGCATGTGGTGGCTGGTATCTACAAAACAGAAAGTGACTTCATGGATTCAACAACGCAACAGAGTCTTTCATTCTACACTAGATAAGAGTGTCTGATCAAATCTGACTCTCACAGACATCCCTGAGCAAGTGCAGCTCCACATTTGACAGAAATCAAATGTTTGTGTGAGTAATTTCCTTAAAGTGGCTTTACTGACCATTTAAGGTTCAGGATGTGTAATATAAACTAGACCAATTACATAAACTCTTTGACTAAACACAAGATGGGGACAAGTCTTGAGGTACAGGTAGAAACATAAAATGGCAGTAGACAAATTAAAATGACTCATTCAGCTTTTCAGTAAGGCAAAATAATCATTCATATTGACAAATTAATGCTAGGGTGATCCGAATGGTTGCTAGGGCATTACTAGGTGGTTGCTAGGGTGTTCTGAAGGTTGCTAGGGCATTGTGAGCCAATTGCTATCATGTTTTGGGCATTGCCAGCTGGTTACTAGGGCAATGCTAAGCGAATACTAGGGTGTTCTGGGGGTTGCAATTTGCTACGGTAATCTGGGTGGTTGCTATGGCATTGCTAGGTGTTGTTAGGGTTATCTGGGTGGTTGCTATTGCATTGCTAGGTGGTTGCTAGGATGTTCTGGGGACTGCTGTAACATTGTTAGGGTGTTTTGCAAAGTTAATATGGTGTTTTTGTATGGTTGCTAGGGCATTGCTAGGTGGTGATCTGGGTGGTTGCTATGGCATTGCTAGGTGGTTGCTTGGGTGTTCTGGGGGTTGCTAAATCATTGTAAAGCAATTGCTAGTGGTTACAAGGGCATAGAGGCAATTGTCATGCTGTTCTGGGGGATGCCAGGGCACTGCTAAGGTAATCTGAGTGGTTGCTATAGCATTGTTATGGTGTTCTGGGGGTTGCTAGGACATTGCTAGATGGTTGCTATGGCAATGCAATTGTTATGGTGTTTGGGGGGTTGCCAGGGCAATGGCATTCATAGGCAGTTTCTAGGGTGATCTGGGTGGTTGCTAGAGCATTGCTAGGTGGTTGCTAGGGTGTTGTTAGGGATTTGCTAAGTTGTTCTGGGTAGTTGCAAGGACTTACAACTGGCCTTGAAAATTTTCACCCAGAGACCTAAAAAGGGGGGTTCTGAGGAGCAGGATCGACAAACAGTGACTTGTTAATAATCAAGACCAATGTAACCTAATGTGAATAGTCAAGAAGCTGCACTGTGAAATACAAACTCACCTCATGTGGGCACATTTCACAGGACTGGAAATGGCACAATCCCCGTGAGAGTTGCTCTGTCCCATTTGAACAGCAGGACTGTACCCCCTCATCTATGGCAGTGTTCACGTAGTCCACTGGAAATGCACACAAGGCAGACTGGCTGATAGGATTCCCATTTTGATCTGTTACAGCAAACACCCCAAACAGAATTGGGCTTTCCATCTTCACCCCTAGCTCATCAGCCAGCTCCTTGCCTGCTGTACTTAAGTGAGCAGCTTGAACCGAGTTATACACAACATCCCTAAAGCTCCTTCTCCTGCGTTTGGGCTCAAAGCGGCATTCCAGAACGATTTCCCTGTACATCCAAACCTCGCTGTCCTTGATCGGCAGCCGCCCAAGATGGGTCTGCAACTTGGCGTTTGGTTTCATTGGGCTCTCCCGCTGTACAGATAAGAAATACACATATTCTACAGTGGAGAATGTATAGATGTAGTCAATGGTAAATGTGTCCTGGAATTTGGGAAGAACCGTCAGATTCTTCACTGGGCTTTCAAAACCATTTTCTGTGGCAAGTATGCGACGAACGGAAAGAGAGTGCTTGCCGAAAGTCCCAGCAATGGTGGTATTGATGGTAGCTGCTGTAAAGAAGTAAGTTGAATGACCTTCTCCGACCGCACTGACCTTTGTTCCCAGAGGACTAGCGACACAGTCAGGACAATCTGAGGGCGAGTTGGCCTTTTCATTGTAAAAACATTTAACATAAGATGGTTTTTGGCCTTCATTAAGTTCAAGGATGTAACAGACTCCATACTGGGTGCTCCCACAGATGTACAGGTAGTCAAGATGATCCTGAGGCTCTAAAACAAGAACTTGGTTATCAGTGTCCAGTGAAGTTTCTGGTTCACTCTCAATTTCACAGATCTCACAGTCCGGATTTCCAACTGGGCCAGTTCTTAATTCCCATAGTTTAATGAGATTTTTGTCCAAGGCTTCAACAACATTTTGAGAGGCTACATAAACTTCAGCAAAATTTTCCTTAACAACTATGTTCTGTATGGCTTTTGTAGTTTGGAAAAAAGAGACAGAGTAGGCAACAGAAAAGTTTATGTTCATTTGTGGGATCGCAGGACATGTTTTTAGGGCACAAGTCAAATGTATCTGCAACCAGACACACTTTAACAAGGTCCTGGGGCTGATGAACATTTCCACAGTCCTATGTAGCCTGAGGCAAAAGGGATGTCACTGCTGTTACTAACACATGATGAAGATAACCAGGACCTTTGAATGGAAAAATGACAAAAATAGATGAAAATGAGATTAACATTTACTGTAAAAGGCTTTCTTCATTATGTCAGAACAACATTCATTCCATCAATTTGCATCCTGTCAGTAACTTGGCAATAAGACTGCTAAATGCTGCTCTAAACTGAACAACATATTCATACACTGTTACTTGGCATTTTGATCATATTTATATTATATTGCAAAATACTCCCTTACTCTATTAATCATTATACAAATCATTTTTGACATACTTTACTTTTAAAATGTATTGATGCTTCAAGGTTTTGCTTCACATTTTTGGGCTCAATTTTGTACGATGTGTATATAGTGTAAAAAAGAGAAGAAAAAAAAAAAAACATTCAAATATGTACCACGGTAACCACAGTTTTCACCAGCCTACCATAATTAAATTGTGGTAATGTGGTATTAGAAACCACTGTTACCAATCAATAAATGATACAGCTTGAAGGCGTTCCCATATTTGGTATGTATTAACTATTTTGGCGGAAACTATGGTTACCATGGTAGAATTTTGCAAGTGAGCTTATGAACGGAAAATGGCTGAATAATTACGCAATATATGGCTTTAAATGAATGATTTTCTCTGTACTGTAGGCTATTGGAACTTGCATAACTTCCTGTAAACTAATTTCCTACTGACTAAAAATAATTAATATACAAGTTCACGCGCAGTTTTAAACAGTCGATAAATAAACATATCAGAACGTAACCAGCTTTGATTTTCGTTTTTAGTCACGGAGTTGCCTATATAGGCTATATACAAAGGAGCTAAAATGTGACGTGTGCCACGAGAATCTTACAAAAAGTCTAAGCACTAAAAGGAGAAAATGTAAAAAGTGTGTGAATTTACCTGAGGTTCACCTGTGGCCTTTTACCTCTTTCTCTGAAGTCTAATGAAGAGCGAACGTGCGCACTCAAACGTCAAACTCCATTTACAAAAACACCACAGAAAACAACAACAGTAATTGTACTTGATAAATTGCACCTACCTGAAAAAAAAACCCCACAAGATTAACTGGTTTCTTCGTAGCTACGGGACAGTATCGACTTCTTGTATTAGCACGAGACAGAGAATCCAGTCAATCCCACAGAACACGCCTGAACACCTCATAAGGAAGTGATGTTGCGCAATTCTCTCTCAACCTAAACATTTCCCCAGGGATTGAAATAAAAATGAAGGCTTGTACACCCCTTTCCTTGTCTAAATATCATTTAAGCGCATTTCACATCTAGATGAAGACTAACATCTGGAGTTCCTTGACTAGTCTGAGCAATAACATTTTTGAAGGAATGCAGGGAATTTAGTTCCCATACAGGCTATAGGCTATTCTGGGGTGAGGGGGAAAACTGTTACGTCAGCATGCATTATAATGTATGTAATGGAAATTTTAGCCAGCAATCCACATTACACCATAAATACAGTAATACACTTTAGTTAGATGTGGTGATGATAAAACTGTTGTTCCACACTAATAAAACTATAAAAATGGCCGGGAGGGTGGGAGAAATTTGGGTGTATCATATTCTGATGTTGTTACACGAGTGGCATGTATTCAGACGTAACAGATGATGTAATTATGGATTTCCACATACACTACCGGTCAAAAGTTTAGAATCGGTAAGATTTTTAATGTTTTTAAAAGAAGTCTCGTCTGCTCACCAAGGCTGCATTTATTTAATTAAAAATACAGTAAAAACAGTAATATTGTGAAATATTATTGCAATTTAAAATAACTGTTTTCTGTTTGAATATATTTTATAAAGTAATTTATTCCTGTGATCAAAGCTGAATTTTCAGCATCATTACTCCAGTCTTCAGTGTCACATGATCCTTCAGAAATCATTCTAATATGAGGATTTGCTGCTCAAGAAACATTTATGATTATTATCAGTGTTGAAAACAGTTGTGTACTTTTTTTTCAGGATTCCTTGATGAATAGACAGTTCAAAAGAACAGCATTTATCTGAAATACAAAGCTTTTGTAACATTATGCACTACCGTTCAAAAGTTTGGGGTCAGTAAGAATTTTTGTTTTTATTTTTTTAAAAGAAATTAAAGAAATTAATACTTTTATTCAGCAAGGATGCATTAAATCGTTCAAAAGTGACAGTAAAGACATTTATAATGTTACAAAAGATTATATTTCAAATAAATGCTGTTCTTTTGAACTTTCTATTCATCAAGAATCCTGAAAAAAAATATTGTACAAAAATATTTTGTACAATTGTACACAATAAATGTTTCTTAATCAGCATATTAGAATGATTTCTGAAGGATCATGTGACACTGAAGACTGGAGTAATGATGCTGAAAATTCAGCTTTGATCACAGGAATAAATTACTTTATAAAATATATTCAAACAGAAAACAGTTATTTAAAATTGTAATATTTCACAATATTACTGTTTTTACTGTATTTTTAATTAAATAAATGCAGCCTTGGTGAGCAGACAAAACTTCTTTTAAAAACATTAAAAAAATCTTACCGATTCCAAACTTTTGGAACTTCCGTTCATCCAGACTTCCTTTTGTCAGCTCAAACTCTGTTTGGGGTCTGTTTAGACCTCTTTAGTGTGTGTCTGTTTGCCAGAACGGGTGGAAATAGAGTTGCTGTTAAACTGAGTATCCAGAAAACTACATGGGTCAGGAATTTGCGTCATAGCCATTCACAACGGAGTGAATGCTATTCTCTCTCTGTGTGTCTCTGAATGTCCAAAGATGCAGCTCAGGCCTCTGCTGAGGAACAGGGTGATACATAAAGTCTTTCCAAAACAAGAGAAAGAGAAAGGAGCCCATTAAATTAAAATTAGAGTTTAGTCCATGCCTGTTAGCACTGAGTTCATTTTGTTGAGTAAAAAAAGTTAAGAAACGTTTCTTTTTGTCATAGCATCCATTATTGTCTCTTTATATCCAATTTCATGCTAAATTTTGTAATTTAAGTGCATTTTTGTTAAAATATATTATCAACAATTAGGTCACATTTTCAAAACTCTTCATTTACACTTCTCCTAACCAATTTTCAACTTGGCACAGCAGTTAATTTCACATTCCAAATGCACTAAAACTACCAAAGCACTTCATGCATGTCTCAAATTAAGTCAACACTAAGGTTGTCACCCAAATACTTTATCACTCATAAAACAATAATGTAAAAAACACTAACAACAGGCAGCATTATACAGTGTTTTCTTTTGTAAAAATGTATTTACCAAACAAGAATCTCACTGCAGTTTGTTACATGGTTCGAATTTACATTTCAGTACTAAATTATTCCTAAATTTTCCCCTTTATATGGTAATAAAATTGAAAGACTAAAACCTGTGTATAGGTGTTCAGCTACATCTAATTGTTTTGAAACAGTATTATTTCACTTTTTTTGATTAAGAATATTTCAATATTGTATTACTGTAGAAATGTAACAAATTGCTGTGTTATTCACTTTTGTATTATGTTAGGTTCTTAACTTAAGTTTAACAGTTTTGAAAAGAGTATGTCATGCAAATTGGCCTGGCACATAAGTGTTCTGGCAGAATTCATTCAATTTGAAAGAAGTGGTCATTGAATTCATTTTGCGCCAAAGCAATGATAAATGATCTGCAGTTTAGCCCACACAGACTGATGTGATAACTGTGTGAAGAGTTTTGAAAAATTGAATACTTCCTGTTAGATTTTTGTGTTACATAGAGAATTGTGTGTTGTGTTTTGCAAAATGTGTTTTATGAGTCGAAGGCTGAGAATTAGTGTATGGTTCTGCAGATTTGGTGTGTGGTTCTGGTGTTTGAGTGTCAGGTTTCAGAAATTGTGTGACAAGTAAGAATTTTGTGTGTAAGCAGTTTAAAAAAACTGTAAAAAAAAATGCAGCCAGCTGGGGGCAGCCTATTTCTGCTCTTGCATGCATCATGCCCCTTATTACTCTCTCTGACATTGTCAATTTTATAAAAGGCCTTTCTGAAGCGTTTCCAGTTTCACAGACAAGCCACTAATTCAATTTGTTAATCAGCTGTGAAGCATGTTGCTCCATCCGCATTTGGTCACTTTGATCCGGTGATTTATTTCACTGTGCTCCACTGGTGAGCAGGACAAGTTTGACGTTTTACTTCTGGCTTGCATAACAGTGGAACAGTCACAGAAACACACAATGTTCCTTTCTCCCTCTTTGTCTCACTCATTCAATATCAGTTTTAGTGTGCTTTCTCTGCATGACAAATAGCGCTGCAATTGCATTGCCAAAGCAGCTGCTGGTTAGGTGCAAACAATGCAAAATACATAAAAAATGACTAGAATTTTACATTTTCGAAAGAAAACGCGTGGGCTGCAATTAAGCAAGCACCACTGATGATAAGAATAGAATAGAATAGAATAGAATAGAATAGAATAGAATAGAATAGAAAGCACACAGCAATTAGGTAAAATAATGTGTCATTGTTATGCAAATTTGGAACATATTTTATGCATTGAGATTATGCAGGAGATGCAGCTCTATGCTTGCAACCAATATAGGCACATTTTTCTTGTCTTGCTTCTCTTTCTTTTTCTCTCTCCTCACTCCCCCTCTTTCAGTGTAGGCCTACTTGGCTGGGTCCATGAGCCTGGCAGTCACTACTAAGAAATAGATGCATGGAAGGAAGGAAGGCAGACTAATGCCAAACAGCAGAAAATTGATGGGAGTTAAAAAATGAACAAGTCAGAAAAAAATGTCTTGATTAAACACTAAAAAACTGTAAATCTATCAGTATTAGGCCTACCATCATAACATGACCATATTTCACCATCTCTCTGACCCTTAGAATTAAACAGGCTGTAATTTGCTGTACCTTGAAGAATTCTATGTAAAGTCTTCTTTGCATAAGTAATGAGAAAAAAAGCTTATATATATAATATATACAAATTATATTATACACATCGAAATAGTAGTATATACATTTTTCAAGGTATGATGCTTTAAATAACATCAGCAGTTACTGTAATAGGGATTATATCTGCTTTTTAAATAATATAGACCTAGAGAGATGTTAGCAAAGAAAAATAATTGCTTTGAATGCATGTCCATGTGTACGGCTTGACATTATACATGTGCAGAGACGTGTCTGCTGTTTCACAGAAGATTGTAAGCAGCAACATGAGGTAAACCACCAGCCCAACATCACCATTTCCCTTTTTTCAGTTCCATGAACACTTGCTGTGAAGCTCTGATACCTAAAACTCATGTTTGAACTATAATATATGATACCTAAAACTCATGTTTGAACTATAATAATGATGCATTCACGTGGCGATGTTTCGTGTGCTTGGTACATATATTTTTGGAGGAGACTGTCACACTTTTTCCTTCAGTAAACATTTCTCAGATTTATTTTCAATGTTCATTTTGTATATAGACTGTTATATTGTATATAGAATATTACCATGATTGCCTTGAAAATACAATTCAACACAACACTTACATTTTGGTAACAACTTGCCCCACTAGCAGAGGTACAGTTTGGGTTGAGCTGTCAATTGCCCCAACCTGACATAAATAGAAAAATAACCTTGTCCTGACAACAAAGTTTCCAATATTTCAGTAAATATCTCCATTACAATAGTTCCTCTTAACTTGCCAGTGTGGTTTTATTATGTTCACAATGTGATTTTGTTCTTTTGTTTACCCAAAAACTTGACATGACATGACATCATTTAGAGGACAAAAAAATATATATTATTCTAATTTGAAAGGATTTGAACTAGGTGTTTGAAACCAATACAAAATAAGTGTTAGAGGCACAAGCATGTATGTAATTGTACTTTCAACTCTTTTGAAACCTTGTATTTTTTTAACCTTATAGTTGATAGCCCTTGCTACAACTTTCCTGTGTTACAATCACAGGTTGGTTTCCCCTGTGCTTTTGTAATTGGTTTTACTTGACTTTAGATCAATGGGAACTTGGGCGCCTTGTCATTCTAATCACCTTTAAAAAGCCAAACATGGATGTCATCATCATACAGGAAATACTGTACACAGCAATAGTCAAATGCCCATTGTAAACTGGACCTGTTCTATATTTCTTTTTTTTAATTTTTCACCCAAATGTGTAGGAAGACAAGTCAAGAGTTTGAGAACAGAATGTGAATGATCCTCCATTGTATGATGAGCAAAAGGCTCATTGTCTTGGAGAGACGGAGTGAAAAATAAACTACCCACACACATAGACTCTCCGCGGACTGCTAACGTCATAATTATTGGATATTCTTGTGAGATACACTTGGCTCACGCCCTAGTTGCATGACCTTTACATTAGCCTGCGTCATCGCTCTTTATAAAAACACCAACAAACTTGCTTGTAGAGGCACGTCACGCAAATGGATATAGTTTACAAATGTTACAAATGTGTTACATAACTCATTATTACATTGGCTGAACCAGTCAATCCAACTGTATAGATAGTCAGTCTTTAAAACACAATGTTTATCTTAAGCAAGCAATTTAATGCCCAACAATGGCTAGTGTTTACTTTGACTTGACCCTAATGGTGTGTTTTTAATTGGGAAATAACGGTCATGTGGAATTAATGGCTCTCTTTCACCATCCTGAATTACTGGCCTGGACATTCTCAAAACTGACTGGGTGAGATATTTATATAGGAGTGGCTGCTGTGATTTTCAGTAGGATGTTGATGATTCACACTCTCCTGGGTGTTCAATAGTGCATGGGAGCCCAGGTGGAGCTTGAGGCCTTTGACTTTTCATGACTGTAAACTGAAACAGAAGTGTGGGTGATCAAAGCAGAGGCATCTCTGGACATTTGGGGCTTTAGTAATTAGTAATTATAGTAAATAAGTAATTATACTTTTAAGTATTGAGTAATATTAATTAACTACATTTGGGTTAGGATTAGGGTTTAGTTTTGGGTTAGTTGCATGTAATTATGCATATAATTTATAGTTATTACTACAGTAACTACATGTAACGTGTAACAAGGACACTGAAATAAAGTGTTACCCAAACTGTTAGTGATTTGAGAATAAATGAATTCCCATTAAGTTTTTTGGGCAGAATTGAGATATTTCCCCATTGGAATATTGGTATAAGTTCTACTCTTATTTGCATTTACAAAATTTTCAATTTGTCACGTTTATCATTTTTCAAGTTCTTTGTATGTTGGGATGAGTTTTCACTAGTTCAGTTTCCTGTGTTTTCAGTTGGTTACCTTGATTAATCATTGTTTGATTATCAGTTACACCTGTTGTTCATTTCAGAAAAATGTTGTGATAATAAATCATGAAAATATTTTTTTACAGTGCATGTTTTCACTGTTATACAGTAGGGGGCGCTATTACGCATCTTCTGGAAGAGTACAGAATCTCCAGATCAAAACATACGTGAAAAAAAAGCAGAAACAAGCAAAAAAACATTGCTTACGCATTAAACGGCAAATAAATCAAATGTTAACAAATTAAATGTTGACCCAGGAAGAGGTCTAGGACTGTGAAACTTTGGGGTGTTGATGGAAATGATCTTCTTCTGTTTTGATCATCATTCTGAATCCGATTCAAAATGTGATTTTGATATATTGCATGTTCAGATGTTCACACAACAAAATATTCTGGGGGCCATGAAAGTTTTGTAAAAATGATCAAAAATGCTGGCAGTGGCTGGCAACTTTTTACAAACATGCTGGCAAGGAAAGAGTTAAGACATGAAGCAATTATGTTTTACAGGAAAAAACTTTTAAATATGCCATTTTGATGATTAAAGTTGAGTTTTAAGGGATAAAATTATTGACTGCAGGGGTACTTTAATTTTTAAGTTTTTTGCTAATTTATGTTTATTATTATTTTACATTTCAAAGTACTTTTGAATAATTTCGTATTGTATTTTTTTAATTATTTGTATTTTGTTTTGTGCCTTTAAAACATTTTCTACAAAAGAACCATCTAGAAAAAAAAATTGAGGCTACAGAGAAGCAAGTGTGCACACTTACACTTACAACCCTTTAGGAGGGTCACAGGCATCAATAGACCCCGTGCTGTCTGCTGTTCCTGGAATCAGTAACATTTAATAGCCATCACCCCCTAACCACTTACACACACTCATACGCACCCACTAACCTTCTCACACACACTACTCTATGGATAAACAAAAGCTGTTCAGAGATTTCTTCTACAGATAAGCTGAATGGGTAGGATGCATGCTACTGGAATGCGACCAGAAGGAGCTTGTTTTGAGTGAGATCCAGACATTAACAACCTCTCAGCTCCAGGAGAAAGAGTTTGCTGAAGAAATAAAAGTCTTTCATTCAACATTCTTACTTAACAGATATACGAAACCACTCATGCCCGATGTCCTTCCATTATCCAGATGTGTCTCGTAGAACATCTGGTTTTGTCTTTTCTGTCTGGTATGTGTCTCACCCGGAACATTGTGAACACGTGCGGCAGTGTGAATGTGTGTTTGTATCGTAGTGTTATGTAAGTCTGCTCCTCCTCCCCATACTATGTCTGAAAGTGCTAATGTGGCTGCTTTAGAGATCTCCATGTGATGCACACTGATTCATGGATTTCTGCAGGTGGACTGACAGGAACAAAGCGGTCGACACATGTTCACGGCTCCCAGAGATGGCAAATCATCAGTCCTGTAATTAATTTGGCAGATAAGCTCAGTGCGACCATTATGAAGCAAATTGTAGAGTCTTAATATACACTCCATATGCATCAATGCAGCATAGATTTAAATGTGACAGATTTGATACGCTCATTGTTCTTCTCTGAATAGTAGGTAGTTCAATACAATTAGCATGAGGGTAATTGCTGCACTTTCACTCAGGCTTTTATTCAGTTTTTCAAAAAGGATTTGCTCCTACTGAAGTAGTTGGGCTGAGAATAAACTACACGTGTTTGGTTGATTGTCTTTATGTCTCTTATTCTTTCAAATGGTTTAAGATAAGTTTTCCTCTAGTTTGAATTTGTTAAAGGGATTGGTTTACTAAAAAATGAAACAACTGTCATCATTACTCTTTCTCAGGTTTAGAAAACCTTTTAACAAGATACAAAAGGAGATGTTAGGCTGAATGGTCATGTTGCTTTTTTCCATATAAAAGTGAATGGTGACCACTAACTCATGCTGCAAAAAATGACCAGAACACCTTAAAAAGAATCCATGTGCACAATATTACAAGTCTTCTGATATCATACAATAGGTGTGAGAAACAGACCAAAATGTAGGACATTATTTAATGAAAACTTACCCCTCTGATGTAGATTTTGCAAATTCCGAAATTATGAATGAGATTTGAGTACTGCAGCCATTCACAACCTCTCATTGTTAATACGTAGGTATTAATACGTAACTTTCAAATTCACAAAACGTACATTTTTGTACGTTTGGATAGGTGCTGAAACGTACAATATGGACTTATTGGCATTCTAGTAAACCTCTCCTTTTGTGTTCCATACAAGAAAAAAAAAAGTCAATACAGGTTTGGAACAACATGAAGGTGAAGTAAATAAATGAAATAAATGATGATATACATTTCATTTTTGGTTAAACTATACCCTTTAAATTTACCCTTTTTCAATGGAAGGTTTCCAACATAATGTGAGCAGCAGTCTCGTCCATGTTGTATGGCAAAGTTCTGCAGACTGAGACCCCCCAAAAAACCTAATCTTATCTTTTCTCTCTCATGTGTTTGGTGTGGTGGGTGACTAACCCAGTGCTTGATACCTAATTAGGAATTGCTTAGTCTGCTTTAAATAGAAATTAGAAATAGAAATCTCCAAAAATGATACAAAACCAATGATTTCAATTCTCTCTTGCAAGTAGACAAATGATTAACAGGACTTGAATAATCTCCTAATGTTTACATAATGTCCAAGTGTGAAAACCATGAACAAGTACACTAAAGTAAACACAGATGTGTACTTGTTGCCTGCCTACTAAAAAACTGAAACATTGCAGTATGTATGTATTTTTCTTGCATTCAAATATATATATATATATATATATATATTTTTTTTTTTTTTTTTTTTTTTTGAATGCAAGAAATATTAAGACAAACAGATAGACAGATATAGATAGGTCTGTGTCTTGTGTGTGTGTGCGCGCATGTTTTTGTGACATATCAGGACACAAATTTGTATAATGACATGGGTATGACATAGGTATTACAAGGAGAGGGTGACTTATGAGGACATTACCCCATGTCCCCATTTTTCAAAAGACTTATAAATCATACAGAATGAGTTTTTTTGAGAAAGTAAAAATGTGCACAGTTTTCTGTGATGGGTAGGTTTTGGGGTTAGTGTAGGGTGATAGAAAATACGGTTTGTACAGTATAAAAACCATTATGCCTATGGAATGTCTCCACAATTCACAAAAACAAACCTGTATGTGTATGTGTGTGTGTGTGTGTGTGTGTGTGTGTACTTGCTGACTGGTGGCTGTTTATATCTATTCAACCAATTAGTTTACAGTGCTTCACTTCAAATGGGTTTTGTGGGTGTGTATAATTGTTTGACTTTCTTTGTGCCACTGTGTAAGTGTGTTCGTGTCAGTGCGTGTGTAAGTGTGTGTGCTCATTTTCCCTGCTCATGTTGGCGGGTTAGTGTTACTAAGTTCCACTTTCAAAGAATGACCTTGTCTCTGGCCTATCCTAACATGTATAATTCAGAGCTAACCAGGTTGGTGCCAGTGACCCAGGTTTTATGCACTATACCTACTAACTACAGCCACTCTGCTATTGATTAAAAGTGTTGTTATTGACAAAGTCATTAGTGATGCTATTTTCAGGTCAACCCAGTTTGACTAACCTTTCACATAGAAAGCTGTTTTACAGTTGTGACCTTATTGCCATTATTAAATATTACCTTAACTATTCCTCCCAGTTGAACAAACTCTTAACCTCAAGTATTAAACATTCAAGTATTGAATTCAATTATATTTCTTTCAAATATTGTTTCTTCATTAGAAATGCATTCAGGATATTTGAACCAAACATGAGATTAACATTGGGGATGCACAAAAATTATAATATTGGCTGATATCAATAAAGATAAATTGAAGATATAAATTAAAGATTAGCTTTAAAGATTAACTTAAAGTGAGTGTTATGTCACAACAAAGGTAATCTCAAATGTAAAAAAAAATAGTAAATGATATTAAATATCCAAAAATTACTTTTAACTAAATGTTAAAATCAGCACTGTGATAAAGTAATACAGACTTCTTACTTCTGCATTGCATAAGAGGAGAGGTTTCCCTTCAAAAGGGGAAAACCCATACGGCGTTGGTATCTCCCTTTACATACCCTCTCCTTTGGTATCTCAACCCTGGCCTTGATTCTGGCTGTGTGACATCCGGACCTTCCAAACAATCCAAAGAGTCTTGGACGGCACTCGGATGACTTCACCAAACTTGGGAGGTTGATAATGACATCAATAACGATACCCTAGAGTGTTATTTCAAGTTTAGATATGGCCTAGGAGCAGAGGCATTTTAACATACATACATACATATATATACTGCGAGTAAACCAAGTGCAAGGATTCGTCAAACAACGTTTCATTTTCAGCATGGCTCATCAGCTGTAACCCTAAACCGAAGACATCATTGCCAAGAAAACTGGCACTGACACCGACATGGAAATACACACTCAATTAACCTCTTACATAGTGAACTGAAAAGGATCATGATCTCTAACCTCCTACAGATCTCCCTATCATCAATCCAGATTCCCAGGGAGTTCAAGGAACACGCAACCCCCGGTTTTTTCAGATCTCGTGGGACATAAAGCTTAAAGCAGCCAGGTGTTGAAAGCTGATTTTCTCTGCACAGTTCATGGAAAGAGGATGTGATGTATAATTAGCTGCGTTTTATGAATAGCTTGAATAGCAGTAATATTAGAGTTGGTTTTCTGTAAAATAAAGTCACTTCTTAATCATTAGAGGCTTTGAAAGCGTTTTATAGGAGGTGACCTACATTTAATTGGAACATTATGATTGACTTTTTGATTGCTGTTCCCAAGCCACTTTTCTTGTACCCAATCTGGAACCGCATGTTCCACTTCAGAAAAGGCTGCGCTCATATTTGCCCCTAAAACCTGTTGGTCTCAAACCAAGAACTGTTAATGTCAGAGGCCAGGGGGCTGGATAATTTCACAAAAGAAGTTTTTCAAATAAATAGTTGTAAAATGTAAGTTTGTAAATGTGAAAAACAAAACATATCAGAAGCATTTTCTCAATTTGTAAAATAAAATATCAAATTAAAATAATATTATAAAGATTATTTACTGTGCTGTCTTAACTATGTTCAGTTATATGGTTAGTTACATTTATTATTCACATTTAGCATTGGGGGGGTGGTCTGACAAAAAAATATGTTCAATAAACTTAATTAAGGATAACTTTTACAACAAGAGTAGCACAAGGTTCCAACAACAAAAATAAAAAATATTCTGGCCTGAGATTATAATCAGCTGTGTCCATGCCATGAATTAGGTTCTACTGGTGTGTGTGTATGTGTGTGTGTGCGTGTGTGTGTGTGTGTTGGCATCCATCTGATCTTGTGTTCTCATTGACCACTATGAGTCACTCATCTCCTGTTAATGTCGGATCTTTCTGAAGATTGAGATCTGATTACACAAACACACGTGTGTGTGCGCACACACATACACTGGAACCTGCATGAAGCTGCCAAGAGTGCTAAGAGGATTGGAAACAGGTCCTGTGTGTTTAGTTATAGGATAAACAAGATGAAAAGAAATATGGTAGAGATGTGTGTGAGTGAATGAGAAAGAGAGAGTACCAGTGAAAGATACAGAACTGCTAAAAAGTGTTGAATCAAATAAAGTAATACTGTATATGAGTATTATTGTTTGAAATAGGAATATTCTTTAATAATTTAACTGTTTGAAAATAGAATTTGTTTAAAATAGAAAGTCATCTGTGACATTATAAAAGTCTTTACTGTTTTTACTGCATCTTTTGTGAGTAAAAGTATAGTTAGTGCACACACATTAGGAGCAGTGAGTAGTGAATACAGTAATACACACATACACAATGCAAACCGTGGACAAACACACTTGGAGCAGTGGGCAGCTACTAGCCTTGCTCAAGGGCACCTCAGACATTTCCTGCCAGTATTGAGAATTGAACCCGCAACCTTAGGGTTAACAGTTAGACTCTCTAACCATTAGGCCATGACTGTAGGGTACTAAATATCTTTTACGCACCCTCCTCAACTGATTGTAACCTTAAATGAGTAGTTGAGCTGTAGTAAACGAATAACCCAACCCAATCTTGCAGGAAAACGTAACTATTTTATGAGGTGGTGATTTCGTATGAAAATGTACGATTTGTAAAAATGGGAAGGTCCTCCCTTAACCCCACCCCTAAACCTAACCGCCACTGGGGCGTAAGCAGATTGTACAAAAATGTACAAATGAGATTGTACGAATTCTTACGAATTATCCACCAATTTGATGAAACGTAAAATAGTAATGAATTGCATTGTTACAAATTGTTGAATAAACTTATATGGCATATATCACTGTTGTTGACTCTTATAAGCCGTAAAACACCCTTATAAGCCTGCACACTACATACATAGAGAGACCTATATTCTTTTCATAGATACACGCTGCACCTACAAGGGGATGAAAAGGGGAAACTGAAAGACTGTTGAATGAAAAGAGGGGTGGACTTTGGGGGGATCCCACTTAAGTTAAAGTGAGGTTTGCTGTTTCCATGTCCCTTTCTATTTCTGCTTCCCTCTTACATATTCCCTCACCCTTTGACATAGTCTCCTCTAACCTATCACTTTCTTCATGGAAAATAAATAAACCCAATATGTCAGAATAACAATTCATGAAATCACATCTCAGCTACTGGTTTCCTTCAACAATCCTAGCAATGCATGAAATCATCTCTGCCTGAAAAAAAATATCTCTGCATGAGATCATTGCCCTTGTGTCTATGATGTTTTTAAATATACATTGCCCCCAAAAAGTATTTGAATATTTAAACAACACTCGGAAATAATACATATCACTTCATTAGAGAACAAAATATCATACTAAGTGGCATATGCAAACAGATTTTAAAATACAAATACAATATTTTTGTAATGATTTTTAACCCACTAGTAATTTTAGTGGCTGTATGATAGCCAGAAAGTGCCAAATGCTTTTTTGTTTCATTTTGCATGGTATAAAGGAGTGCAACATGATTGTTTTATCATTTAATACCTAGCAAACTTCTTTTAGTGATATACTGAACCACTTAGTTACATTTTGTGTTGGGGTAAAGCATTACAAGTAATGCAAGTTATGCAATCAGATGCCTTTTTTCAAGTAGTAAAGTAATGCATTACTTTTAAATTTACAACAAAATATCTGAGATGCTTTTTTTTTTTTTTAAATAAGTAACGCAAGTTACTTTGTTTTCCCATTTATTGGCTGTACCTATGTTGAGAGAAATCGGAAGTGAGATGCAGAGGCGTTGTGTGCGCTGTGTAAACATCATGGACATTGTAGTTGACTAAATGTGAACATGCATTTACTCATCTCACTTGTACAAAAACAGATTCAGTATTCCACAAAATTATTAAAAACAGCTAAATGCAAACTCAGAATATTACGCAAACCTGTAATAATAAAATATAACACATATATTTTATGTATTTAATCTCACTTTATTAACCATACAGATGTGAATTTGCTCTTCCTTCAGCCTGAGGCTTATTCATTTCACTTTTGGTGTAAAAGGGCCCATACATTTGCCAAAAAATGAACTTTTTTTTTTTGTTATTATTAAAAAACAAACAAGCAAGTTCAGCCCAGGTAATAAAAAGTAATGCAAAAGTAACTTAACACATTACATAATGCAATTACTTACTTTTTTAGGGAGTAACACATTATTGTAACGCATTACTTTTAAAAGTAACCTGAACATTTGTAATCTAATGCAATAAAAAAAAAAAAAAATTGACTAAGTGAGCAACTAATGCCCAGAGTTCACTGGCCGTCAGGGATAACAGAGAAGAACAGACAGGTGTTCTTGGAGGGATGAGAGGGGTGGGTGGCATTTGTGTTGGATATTTGATGTGTGGATGGTTATGGGTGAGTGATGTGTGGATGTGGAGGCTTGTTGTCTGTGACTGTTGGATAAATCACGGGGTTTATTCCCTTTGTGTGAGCATGACTGCATCACTGCTAAATTGTTCTGTATTTTTGCGTGCCCTTTCATGGGGGTTTACTGTGTTTATATTTAAACTGGCACACTAAAGGCCATCTCTGGCACAGAGCGTAGGTAGTATTCTCTTCTGTGTGTTATGTTATCTGTTTGTCTTCTCTAAATCGTTTCCATTGGTCAGCAACTCAATAAACCAGTCGCATGTCTGTTTTGAAATCTGAGAGCAATGCACTGTTTTGCCTGGTTTTGTCATCTGTTTTAAAATGAATAAATGTGCAGTGTTGATTATTCACATGGGAAGCTCTTGTCTCGTACACTGTGTTCCAACTTGTAATGGCTTGAGAATAGACCACATGCTCAAACCTCCAGAAACACAGAGGGAGAGAATAATTATTGATAAAAGAGAAGTATATTATAAGTCTATAATACATGTAAGGAAACCAGAAATGCACCTGAATTACATCAGTATCTTATAACCAGCTAAATCATTTTAAATTTTAGCAATGTATTTGCATATTTTGCTTTACAAAATACTTTTATAAAAAAAAGTACATTTTTAGCTATGTATTTGCATATTTGATAGAAATGTCTTTTTTTCATCAACAAGAAAAAAACTAAGTACAAGCCAAACATTTCTGCTTTAAAAATATTGCTCATTAGTCTTTTATTCTGAGTGCATTTTTTTTTTTTTTTTATCATTTTAGTCTGAATTTGGTAATTGGCAACATGCCATGTTGTTATTGCATTGAACCCAGAACATTCCTTTAAAAATGATTTAGCATTTTGATTTTGTATGTCCTGTTATTCCTCCAAAAGTGGCCAGTGTGTTCTGCAAAACTCATTATAGAGGGAAGTCCAGTATGTAAGACTGTGCTGCAGTGAGTTTTGTGCATGATATCATTTTTATTGAAGCTCACCTAAGCAAAATTCTGTGCATGCACATCTAAGTGTCTATGTACAACATATACAACAAAACACGGTCAAATCAGGCTCTAGAGGGTCAGCCACTCTCACCATGGGTCTCTATAGGGAACAACTGTTTTGACCGTCTCACACACAACACTGGTCTATTCTCTGTGCTTGAGATCTTCTCTGTTCTGTCCTTCCATGTAATCATGACTCCCTGCAGAATTCAGTCTGTCTGTTATGTCACGCTGACCTCTCCGCTTTAGTTTATCTATCTCCTACAGTTTCTTTTCTCTGATATACTTTGATGGAGCCTTTCTTTTACTCAGCTGTGCCGCCACCATCCTCTGTGGCCTTGCCTGTCTCCATTTATCTTGCATCAAATGTATTGTCACACATACCTATTCATCTTACTTACCTTTCCCTCTATTTTTCTTTTTCTAGTTTGGTCCTTTTTTGTCTCTTCTGGTATTGGGACAATCAGGACTGTTGCATAACTGCACAGGACAGATGGACAGGTCATTTATTATTAGTATCAGACATAGTCATAAAGTAGATTTTAATGGACCACTGTTGCCACACTGAAAGTAATTTGATATTAGGTGTAGGAGACATTGTTGAGAGACTTATTGTGTGAGGAGATGGATGAAGCAGGATTGGAATGAAAGATGTAAAAAGATTGCAGGCTGTGGTTTTCATAGCTGACATGTTGCATCATCTATCTTTATGAATGCAATGACCTCACCTAACCAAAGGTTCATAACCTCTGGTTCCTTCTTCAACCAGATTATAAATAGGTTATATGTATATAGGTTATATATATACATTTAACCTATTTATAATCTGGTCGAAGAAGAAGGTTTATATATATTTATATATATATATAAACCAGGTTATAAATATGAGTTATCCAAGCATTATTATTGCTCATACTTAGAGTTAGGAGTTTTTTCTAAACCTCTAACCCTACACTTTTGCGTAATATGCATTGTTTGTGCAATAGACCTAAAATAGTGCAGCCTTTTGAGCAGACTTTTGCAATTACAATTTTAGAATAGTGGATGATAAAATGGGCAAAAAATATCACATAGACATTGAAAGAGGGGCCTGAATATAAATAGGGAAAAGAATATCATAGCAACCAACCACCCAGAAAACCCTAGCGACCTAGATAGCAATTGCATAGAGCAACACCCTGGCAACCAATCAGTAATGAGCTAAAAAATACTCAGAACACCTTAGCAACTACCCATAACACCCTGGCAACCCTACAACAATGAGCTAAAAAAAATCAGAACACAATAGCAACCACTCAAAACACCCTATCAATTGCACATCAATAAGATAAAAAAAAAAAACTCAAAATGCAACATCAGTATACCTTAGCTACTGCATAGCAACACCCTGGCAACCACCCACAAAACACCAATCACATTTTCTTCAGAAAATGTACAAAATAGTGTTTTTAAAGCTGCTTAGGTCTTGTAGATTTCATAATTCCAAACATGCTGAAGATAGTAAATCTCAGTAATCAATTTATCATTGTTGCAAATTTAAAAAATGCAATGCACTTCCATCGGCCGCAAAAGAGACTACATAGAATAGAATTATGGGTTTTGTTTTGGTATTGAAACTGTGGTCCTTCTTGTCTAACCAGGCCCAGAGCGTATTTTCTGCATTTCATTTGCTCATACTTATGATAATTTCTTTTCAGGCGCACATATGTAAATGACAGGAAAATGTGGGGCTCTGTGTGATCAAAATAACATGCAACACTGACAGAAGCTTAATTGCTCTCAAGCACACAAACATATTATACTTCAAAGGTGTTGGATGGATGTTCTATGATCATTTTGGTGCATTTGTGTGCCTGTGTTTATGCACATCTCCTAGTGAACCTATTCACAGTTGGCAAAGTCGGATTTTGTATTTTTCCACTGTGCCCGCTGCAGCCCACAGACACTCACCATTCGGTCTCAGGTGTGCCGTGCCTGCTGGGACCCAGCCAATCAGAACATCAGCACCCTGCCTCAAAACATTCAACATCCAGTCAGAACATCATCACCCTTCCAAAAAAACAAAAAAACAAACAACAGCCAATAAGAACATCCACATTCTCAAACAGCTTGTTGGCTGCTGTACAAGGAAGCCTCATATCACCTTCTTGATATCCATCACATCACTGATAGCTCTCTCACACATCCACACTTCCACAAGGGGAAAGTGAGTTACTAGTATGCTTTAATATGACACAGTGGTTGCTAATATAAATAATGCAGTTCAGTTATGGTTAACACACAAGACATCAATGTAAATAAGAACTATATTGTTTGTTTGATGCTAATTATATATTAAAAAAAAGAAAGACTGATCAAACTAAATAACAGTCTGTGCAAAGACAACATGAAAAGAAGATAACATGACTGTAAAATTTTATTTTTTGTTTAGTCATTTTGCTTCCACATTACTTGAAAGGTAAGATACATCATATATGTTTTTATTATAGAAATACAGTACATTATATCATGTTCTGTTGCAAAAAATGTCTGAATGCAGATTAACGGTGTGAGATGAGAAATCTGAAGCAAACTAACCCTGGAAAAGAACCTGCATGTTATGTTCAGAAAGTAAGTTACTATGACTACTTATAGCCTGAAAGTTAACTCCATTTGGATCCTAAAGTTGAGGTAATCTGTTAACTTAACCTTAAACATACCCTGTTATGTCACATAACCTGCTTTCTGGAATAACCCCCAGGAGTAGCTGAAGGTAAAATACAGTGGAGAAAATCAAGCATTTGGAAGTCTTTTGGAAACCCTGATATCCTTATTGCTTGCTAGATAGCCTTAATCATATAATCTAATGATTATTATTATTTATTATCAGATATGGTTCAGTGAAATTATCATAATTATCCTCAAGTGTTATAATAATGTATATATTGCCCGCTTGTAGTATAGCTAACTCCTTTTTCTGAAGAGTGGCTTGACAGAAGTTGTATCTTTAAAAGGGCGGGAAGTTAAAAATCAATATATTATCCTCAAAAGACTGACTAAAATTTTACATTTTTCTTGCCTTTATTTCAATTTTACAGTTTGTATCTCCTATGAAAATAACATATAAAATATATCAAATTTTACTTCAGGCTCAGCAGCTTTCCCACAGCATGCAGCCATTTTAAGTGTGGTGAGTTGATACCAGTGTTTTTACACCAGGTCACTTGAGCTCAATATATGCAGGGACCAATATATATTTCAAATATTTTTTCCTAGAAATAAGGTCCTCACTGTTGGGTTAAATTAAGAGTAGCATGCAGTTTGTCAAGGTACAGTTCCAAAGTGGCTTCCCCAACACTGTTCACAGCATCGCAGATCGTAGCATACTGCATAGAAAAGAAAGGCATTTCTCTCCTTTTTGTCTATAGAGACATACTACACATGCTTAGAAATCACAGACACACGGAACCACCCTTGAGAATTTTCTAAGCTCCCTCAAAGCAAAGAAGTACACAGATGTAGTCTCAGGATGTTTTCACAGCCTAAATTAACTGTATGCAATTAAACTCTGCAGTACACTGGGTACAAAGCATTATATCACACCCAAAACACAGCAACAGCAAAACCAAACATACTGTAAAGTACATAAAGCACACAGTTACAGAGCATATGTGTGTGTGTGTGTGTGTGTGTGTGCGAGTGCGTGCGCACCTGTAATGAGGGCTATTAAAGTATATTAACTGTAAGATGACAATGCAGTTGCTTTTGAGGCATGAATAATTGGTGTAGCCATTTTAATATGATCAGATTTCCATGTAAAAATTTAACAGCTTATCTTAAGTTACAGTCTGTCTGCTCTTAAACTTGTGCAAAGATATCTATTTCTAACCGCACGTGAGACTCTAATTTAATTTACTCTGGACTCACTCTGGTTTCACACTTTCACCTTTTCCCCTCCTTCTTGTTTTTCTTCAGCACAGCATCACGTCTGCAATGGCGGCCGTGCCTTTATGGCCACTGGAAGTTGATGGCTATTAAATATAAATGATCTCGTTTTACTTGACTGTTTTTTTTCCATGCCACATTGCCCATGACTTGCTAAGTGGAGGGGTTTGAAACACTCAATATTCTGATTAAGCTGATTATGAAACAGTAAATATTGTGAAATATATAAAATAAAATGAAATAATATAAAATTATAGACAATAAAATAGCATGTGACTAGCAATGTCAAGGTCATCATTATGAGAACACATATTCTGATCAAATGTATATCTGTATATCAAATGTGCACTGATTTTTTTGGATGCAAAGGTCCGCAAAATTCATATGAGCAGCTTCTTTTTATTGTCAGCTGTAGTTTGACCTTTCTGTTGAAGTTTCCATGTAAAAAAGGCACACTTTGCTTTTAGAGCATGTATCATTTTATATATTTTGATAATACGTTTACTCATGTCATGTTATTATCCCTCACGTGAGAGTCGGGTGTCAATGCTTGGGAATTTTCTCCATATAACTGACACCATCCAACTCTATACTCTCTGCTTGTCTCTTTGTATCTCTCACCATTGAGTGCTAAATTCTAGTTGAGGAAATGACACCACAGGTGCCTCCTTATAATCTCGTTTCTTATTGACATTCTCTGGATTGTGTTACCGAGGCCACAATCCACACACATAGACAAGGCTGAGTACTGCAAGTTTAGGTAGTGTAGTAATATATGCAAGTTGGGACATGCTGAAGACAATTTTAGATGTCCTTTTAAATATTTTATGCATAAATATCCATTGTTCCAGTTTGAGGAAAATTTTAATAAATTAAATAATCAGTGTTTTATGTTGTCATTGTAAGCCAAAACAAATTGAAATATTAAATGGGAAATATTTTTCAAAAACATCTTTACAAAAAATATTGCACAAGATGCAATACACAAACTATTCTTGCACCAAAGATGGAGAGAGGAACATTTACCATCAGGTTTGTTTTGATTTCTTATTGTTCAAAACTAGAGCTGAATAAAATAATCACAAATTTAGGACAATGAAAGCCAAAACATTTTGTAAAATATTTTTATTTATTTATTATTATTATTATTATTTAATCTGTTCTTGTCTTTGTGCATAAAAATTCCATATGTGGGTCAGCACACACATAAGAACAGACATCACATTTTATTTATTTATACATTTGTTTTTGTTAAGTTACTCAGTGTTTTAAATATAGGTATTTTTCTCAAATGTGCTGCAGGAACATCATGCTATTGTATAATACAAAAATCTATTCAGTCTTGGTCAAATGTGACACAGCAACGGGTTACCATGGAGACCAGAAAAATGACTCCCAGTGTCTCAGGAATCCACTTTCCAGCTCTGTACACAGTATCAGAAGTACTGATGATGCACATTTGTGTGAACATAATGGCTGCACAGCTGCTCTTTATGAGCACAGGTGTGAGTTTGCTATCTTCTGTAAATAAGTGAAGGAAAGTTCAAATTAACAAGGTCCTCCTGTGTGGCATCCACTATGTTACTTAACACACTTTTAAATGGTCTCTCTCCCATATATTCTAAATTCCTGAAATGCTAGACTAAAACCAACACCAATGACCTAGTCAAGTAGTATCAAATCTGAACTAATACATACATTTATAAATACAACAAAACATGATCATGAGTCGAAAACTGTACTGGGACTCGAAATGTGAATTTTAAAAAATCTGTTCATTTAAATGGATTATCCAAATAAGTTAATTTACTACAATGAATCAGATTTTCTAACGCTACTAATGACTGTATTTAGAATGAACTGATTGACTAGAATGAATCAGACTTTCCAACGCTAGACATGACTAGTTTAAAATGAACAATTTTGCAGACTTTCCAACACTACATATGAGAGTTTAAAATGAACCAATTCACTAGACTGAACCCAAACTTCCTCTCTATGACTAGTTTATAATGAACTGATTAACTTGAATGAAGCAATTCACTAAGGGACTGTTTACTCGACACCGTTTTCAACTAAAAACTTTTTATGTGTTTTGGCCGTTCATTTACACGACAATGGCCTAGGGGCCTGAAAAGGCAAACTTTAAAAAAACGGATACCATTATTGTCTATAAACTACAAAAATGCAAATTTGGTGTCGTCATGCACATGCGTATTACGTGTTCAGTCCATTGACGCATTGTTTTTCTTTACAAAGTGACATCACCAACTGCTGGCCTGGCAGCATAATACAGGGTTTTTAATAGTTTTTGTGGATCCATGTGAACGGGGATCATTTTGACAACGTTGTCGTCTGTATGTGAAAAACATAAAGGAAACACTTTTCTGTTTTTAGTACATTGTTGTTGTGTAAACATACCCTAAAATCAAACAAAATTTCCAACGCTATCTCATGACCAATTTTATGAGGTGGCTAATTCGTATGAATTCATACAACCTCACTCGTACGAATTCGTACGATTCGTCTAAACCCCAGTGACGGGTAGGTTTAGGGGCGGGGTTTGAGGTTGGTCATTCGTATGAATTTATACGAATTTGTCAACTCGCAAAATACGTACGATTTAGCAAAAAACGTATGAATTCGTACGAGTGAGGTCGTATGAATTCGTACGAATTAGCCACCTCGTAAAATACATACGAATTGCCGTGAGATCGGGTTGAAATTTTTCCGACGCTACTTATAGTTTAAAATGACCCGATTCACTAAAATTAAATCAGACTTTCCAACTCTACATGACAAGTTTAAAATAAACTGATTCAATAATGAATGAGACTTTCCAATGCTAAATATGAGTTTAAAATGAACAGATTAATAAGTTAATTCTATTGTAATTCTAGTGATATTTCCTACAAACTTAATCCTCACAGAAAGCTTTCTTGCATTTTTTTTTACATTTTCATTTTCATTATTTAGTGTGTTATGCTATTAAGCGGGGCATTTGGTCCCCACAATGTAGGCACTGGCAAAACTTGACCCATGCACAGTAGGACAGCATGTTCATCTCAGCAGGATATGCTGTTCTCTAAGGTAGGGTGGAGAGCACTCAGGAAGTTTCAAAGGCTTTGTCTTGGAGAGGAAGTGTGTGTTCAGGACGACGACGACCCTTCATAAAGACATCAGTCCACACTCTCATTGTATCCGGCATGTGGCTTATTTTAAATCAATCGTTATGTGTGTCATGATCTCACCGGCTCAGGAAGAGCTTCATATATAGACAGATGTAAGGGATATTCTGGGTTAGATGTGTTGACATTGAAGATGGATTATCTCAGAGTCACGTACGTGTGTTTATTGCACGTGATGAATTGTTTTCATAGTGTGGATGCACAAAGTCAAAACTGCAGACAACTTTGGCATCCAAGGAATTATTTAAGATGTTTTAAAGACACCAGTCAAGAGGCCTCAAGAAATGCTCAACATGTTTGTTAAAATTAGAATTCCACAGATTATTTTAAGATCATATTACCTGATTCTTCAGCTATTTGTATATGCTACTGTACACTTTCGGAGGATGTTATAGGCCATTTGTTTAAACGTTTTTTTTTATTATCTAATTTACATGTCCATTTGGATAGTTTTATGACAATGTTTCTAAAATGGGGTTGTATTTGTAACAGGAAATGAAAGCTTTATTAAATAATATATACTAAACTAGGTTTAATTATATATTATTAAAATATATGTGCACTCTTTGTCTATATAAATAGCTTTAGTAGTGGAGTAGTGTGTGTATATAATACAATTTAAATATAATCCACCTCTAATTACTGTGGAAACACAGTGCTATTCTTAGGCATTGTATGTGAATATAGGAACTGTGCAGGTATTATTCAGTGACCTGTGTGGATTTGCTCTGAGCTGTCTGGCAAATAGACTTACCTTGAGCCCAACTATTTTCCACCCAGTGCAGGACGTGGCTGTTTAGGGATCTTTGGCCACGGGCCTGTATTGTTGTCACTTTTGGCTGGTCAGTTATATTCATACTTAGAGTCTGATCTCACTGATGAGCAGAAGCATTTGTGTATAGGTCAAAATACTCATTTGCAAAGGGCTTCTTGTGTTCCTAGGGTGACTTTATAGTGTTTATATGCTGCAAGTTTCTCTATTGCTTTCCTTTCCTGCTAACTTTGTAAACTGTTCTCTATGTTGGTTCAGGTATGTCAGTCATCACATTCTCATTTACTACATACTAATCCATCCTTACTGCTCATGCCACTGTCATCACGTGGGCAAAATCAGGAGATTCGGCCCCCTTTGGTCCCTCAAGGTCATCTTTGGCTGTCCTCTCTTAATTTCTCTCTCATACACACACAAAATTAATATTCTGTCATCGCTCTCTAATTGACAAAATGAATCAAAACACACAGGGACAAATTCATTTAACATTTGTACCACTTTTGCATATGATATTTTGGTAGGAAAACCTCCATATTTTACACTAACCACTATTGAAACCTTAGAATGCTGAAATATAATATTAAAATTGTCATTGTGAATATAACTCACTGTCCTTCTTTTCAGAGCTAACCAACCTTATTTTCTATTTTTATAACTTATTATAGATTGCATTATTCTCAGTGCATAAATATACATAATATAAACTTAAAAACAGAATTCATTTTCTTCCATGATGTGATATATTTCTTAAATACTTATGAGTATTCAATGCAATGGAAAAGAAAATATATAACCTAGGACTTGATTTTAACCATAAAGAATTGATGGTATAAGAATTGACAGAAACATTAAGAAAGAATAGCCTAAGAAAGTAATCACTTTTGATTTTATTAACGTTAAGAAATCTCTACACATCTCACAACACCAAACGCTGTGTTGTTCATATTTGCATAGAACATGCTAACAACTTTGTCCATGTTTGATGATGCCAGTCTGTGCATCAATCCCAGTGTCTTTAACCCACTGATAGCCATATTAAGAGATTAGCATGGCCCTAATCGCATTACTGTCTCACATTCTCACCTGTCTCCATTCATGAAGCCCAGTCTTGGCCTTGGCTTTGACCTCCAGTTCTTATTGGGTTACAGAGCAGATCGTGCTCCTGCAGACTCTGTTTGGGCTGGATCACAGTGTACCAAGTCTGGGATTGAATTAAGAGGAGCTGAGTACTGCCTTGGCATTGGGCGAGGTTTAATGCCCTTGTTAGAACTCTGACAAAAGTGCCAAAGCTAACCTATCACTTATTGTAGTATCCGGTGCTCTCATTCTTGTTCAGGTCTCAGATTTACACTGCCAAAGATCAGATTTTTTCATATCTCAGAATTTATTGCAACAGCGAGCAATTGCCAAAACTCTCTGTTCCGTCCCAGATCAGTAATTAGGCTGGTGTTTCACTCTTTGAATTGGCTGTCCTCATTTCATTACTTAACTGGAGGTCAGTGTTTAAACATTTGTAAAGACATACTGGTCTGCACAGTTCTTAATAGCAGTATATCTGGTTAGTTTTGTAATAAATTACTTGTCATTTAGCAGATGCTGTTTACACAGCGTAACATATGGTATAAAAATATCAGTGACAGCCATCCACATAGAGCCATTTGGGGTTATGTACTCTATTTAAAGACACAATGATTCTCTCAGGGATTCTCAAGTTCACAGGTCTCTGAGATCAGAGTGTCAGGCTTTTGTATCACTGGCCTTTAACTGCTGATATACCACCCCTCAAGTTGCATTTGTTCCTTTAATGAATAAATGAATTGTTGACACTGCCATGCTCTCACTCTGAAACATGGTAATGATGTTTTAATGTTTAAAGCTCTGAATCACAGAAAATGCTGCTAATGCAAAATAGATTTCAGCGAATAACAATTTAAATTTGTGACTTTTTCTCACTCAAAGCTATTGTTTGGCTTCAGAATATAAGTTACAGACTACTTAAATGACAAGTTTTTTCACCATTTTAGCTCGAAAGCCACTGTTTTGTTTACGCAAATAGCATCCATGTAAAGAAAAAACATGCAGATGAATAAATGATGGCATTATATGTAAATCCTTTAGGTATTTTACATATTCGACAACAGTAAACTCAACCAATAGTCAATAATAAAGATCTGTCTCCTTTGGTAACTTCAAGAAAAGGGGGTCCCTGCCCTGTAGTGGTAATTCATGTTTTTCATTCTTCTCTCACACATTTTCCATGGCCCATTTTTCCACTCATGAGTTCCAGAAGGCGGGATTAGAGAGAGATTAAAGTCAAACGCTTTGTCTGTGGTCCAACACTACAGTAGATTTCCTACTGTTAATGATATGTGCATTGTGCATCCATACTCTTTCAAACTATGATTTTCTTTCTCTGAGGAAAATCATGTGGCCAGATCATTCCATTAACTTTTTCTGATGTCTTCAGAATTAATTTTTTTTTAAATTTGCTTTCATCACAACCATTTTTTTTTTGCACTGATGACATTGAGGTCCATTGGTATCAAATATCACCTGTTTTCCCTCTCATTTGCCTGTATTTGTACCAAACGTTTGCACAGATGATCACACTATTGTTAATAGCATTTCATATGTATGTTCTATATTTAATTAAAAAATATTATTTTTAATGTGCAAGCCACATGCAGTTGCCTTTGGCTTGCTCACTAGGGGACTGTAGTAGTAGCCTATGCCATGACTTTCAATTACCAAGTTCTTTATTTACATACATAGACAACATAATGCTATAGCAAATTTCAACTGATGGGGGGGGTGGAATGTTGTTTTTTCTTTATAGACTATGTGGCCATGCATGTCAATGTTAGCTAGTTTATGATAGTTCATTTTCATTTCAGCTTTCGTTTCCCCAGTGCTCGGAAATCTGCATTTTCTGCATTTTCGTGTTGTGACCCTAGCGAGATCCTTAACGTATGCACTTTACCAGCTTTGACATCCATGTCACAGCACAGGGAGAAAAACAGCTGAGCTGCTCAGCTTCACCCCCTCCACCCCAGACTGTTTTCCATCTACTTCCTCCCCTCCCCCACCCTTCCTCACTCTTTGTTCGCATTCTGTCCTTTCCACTGGTTGCCACCCAACACCGTTTCTGGCGCTCTGATTGGCCAGTTTGATATTAGAGGCGAGGCTTGTGATGCAGCGCTGACATTTTCTCAGTTCGGTGAGAGATTACGGTGTCAGTAGAAGAGCTTGAGAGAAAGCGGCTGACGCTTTGGCGTTTAAACTGCTTTTTCTCGGTCTAAACCCTTGAAACAAATATAGAGCACTTTACTCAATCAGAAAGATACAAACTAGATGATTCGTATCATAAGAGAAACGATTTGAATGAAAACACAGAGCTGTGTTCTTTCTTCTGTCGTGTCGTCTTTCTTCCTCATTCCGGTTTCTTTTGTTTATGTCCTGCAGTGTTCTACTGTACAGCGGAGATTACATCGCTGACAGTGAGTAAACGATAGAGTGAATCGAGAAAAAAACGAAAGGCAGAGAGAAACATAGAGAGACCATCTCGTCCTTTTAACCGTCTACACGTCTTGTGGTGTCCAACTGGACCAGGAGCGAGAGTCTAATGCCCCCGGAGGATGAGCCCAGCCATCGAGGGGATGCAGACAGAGCCGCAGGGGTATTTGGGGAAAGGGGTACTCCTTGAGCCCTTTGTGCACCAGGTGGGGGGACACTCATGTGTGCTTCGCTTCGGGGAGCAGACGATATGCAAGCCCCTCATCCCCCGGGAGCACCAGTTTTACAAGAGCCTCCCTGCGGCTATGCGGAAGTTTACACCGCAATATAGAGGTAAGTAATAATGCGACGTATTATTCTGGTTTCCTGACTATACAGGCTATTCCTTTCTCTTTCATAACTGTCTTTCGTGTACAATATTATATTTTATCGGTGTGTTAGACTGTAAAAAAATATCTTAATGCTGAATGAAGGCCAGCAGCGCTGCTGTGCTGTGTTTCCGTCGCTGTTTTCTCGCGAGGGCGCTGTTGTAATATCATAAATTCTTAAAGGGACAGCTCACCTAAAAAAAAATAAAAATAAAAACAAATTTGTCATCATTTACTCACCCTTGTGTTGTACCAAACCCGTATTACTTTCTTTGTTTCCTGAAACAGAAAAAGAGAATGTCACATACATTGTATAATTAGTCATATTCATTTTATAAAAAGTGAATGGTTACTAACATTCTATAGAAGACAGTCATGTTTAAATGTATTTTAATGTTTGGGTGTACTACTACTATTCTTGTAAAGCTCCCTTTCGGGTAGGGCCCCTATAAGGTAAGTTATTGCATGCTAGCAAGGCTGTACTTTAACGCAAACACATAGGTATCAGGGTTTCATTTGAGGGTTAAATATATGAATGGGGAATGCTTCCCAGCCTGACAAACTTGAAAATAGGCAGCGATGGCAAATGTTTCTTTCTGGACCAAAAGACTGCTGACGTGACAATCATTGACTGCCGCCCACACACCTGTGGTTTCAAGATTTTGCGGTCATTCCTGAAGATGCACCTGGAAAGACAAGTTCAACCAGCTTGGATTGCTTCTGTCCACTGTCTCTTTTTTTTTTCTCCCCTACTTCTTTCAAATATATAGGCCTACAGCCTTGTTTGGATGCACACTATAGTGTCCATACGCTTTAAATACCCTGGATTCCAGTGTGAGAATAAGTGTGCAGGACATCTGTTTTTTTATTGGGTGAGGTTGAGGGATGGGTGTGATGTCAAAACAGAAGCTTGGACATCATCTTTGTGGTTGTTTAGGGTGTCTTGAAATGCACTTCTTTTCCTGAACTGTTGGAAATTACTGAATTTAGTGCTTTTTACACTTTTCTAAACTGTTTCCTGTTTCAATGTTCTGAATCTTGGTGAGACTGGGTGTTTTTGTTGTTGTTGTTGTTTTCGATGTGGCGTTATTGTCATTACAATACAGCACATTTCTTTATTATAATGCATTATTAAAAAACTGATGAAATATATAATTTACATTACATTATTAAAATGTGTACATCATGGTAGTATTTTTTTTTTGTTCTGGCTTTAATTTAAGCTGATTTAAATAAAAATAATTGTATTATTGCACATTTGTTTCACATTTTTACTTTGATGCATTAAAATACTAGAGTAATGGGAGGCCATCATCATCATTGAAAATAATGAGAATAAAAACAACACAAAAAACTATTTATTTTTATTTTCATTATATATTCTTTTTTCCCCATTAGGTTGAAATCAATGATCTATATGAATTTATAAATTCAAGTGTTTGAAATTGACTTTTCATGAGATTCATCCTTGTAGTACTTTCTCTCTTTCAGAATATCATATATTTGATTTGTTGATTTTTCTATGCAAAAGATGTCTTGTGTATGTCTCTTAAGACATTTTAGACTATTTGGGACTGCCTTTCAGGTTCATACTACATTCTTGTAATGTCCACGTTTTTCTTCTGTGATTTTCCCAGGTTTGTCCATTTGTGTTTTATCTGATTCTTTTGAAATCAGTTTTGAATTTGATTCATGAAGTGATATGATTTGTTATTTGACAATAAATAGTGATGGTTTCATCATATCTTTAGCCTCTTGTCATTTGTTCATGGGCCGGTCTAATTCTTTGTGGCAATTGGTGAACGTAAACGTTTCTTGTGGTTTGCTATGACACATTTTGAGAACCAATCCAGTGAAGTCACAGCTCCTGTTCAATGGTTGTTGTTGTTTCTTAGACCTCTCTCTTCCCAGCCATCAGCACTATTTGCTTCCCCCCACCCCACCCCCCCCTCTCTCGCACTTTTGCAAGTATTTCTGTCTTGTTGTTTGTTTGTTATGGATTGTGTGATTCCTATCAGGTTAGGAGCAGCCTGTGCTGTCGGCTCAGTAGCTTTTGTTAAAGACTGGCGAGCTTTTAAGAGCAAAAAAGAGAAGTGGGTAAGAGATGTTAAAGATTTCCCAGATAGTTTACTTTAAGCTCGCAACTCTGACTACTTCTTCTTTGCTGAAGTGAAGTTATTATAGTTTCACCTCTGACCTCATTCTTTTTTTCCTCTCTCCCTCTTTGTCTTCTATTCCATCTCTCTCTCCTTCCTCTCTCTGCAGGTGTGGTGTCGGTGAGTTTCGAAGAAGATGAGGAAGGGAATTTGTGTCTTATTGCGTACCCTTTGCACAGTGAGCTTGGGGACCTGGAGAATGTGGTCCCTTCGGCCGACCTGGATCCCAATAACAAAATAAAATGGGTCAGTAAGATGCTGCTGGACAATGAGGGCTACAGCAAGGACCGGTCCAGACACACTCGGAAGGATAAGGACAAGAGGTAAGGGGATGTTAACCGTTGATTGTGCATTCGGCTTGTCAATATGCTTAATAGATGCATAGAAAAATAGGATTGAAGAGTTAAGGCCCGTTCACACCAAAAACTATAACTATAACAATATTTATATTCACATCAGTGGACGATATCATTCTGTTGATAATAAGTGCACTGCAGTTATGTTTTCTGCTGCTTTAAATGCTCAAGCTCTTTAAAGTAGGATGGATTCTGATTGGCTGTCTTTGTTTTTATCGCTCATCAACTGGGAAAAAAAATCATTCCAAAAGTGATTCCAACAATACTGTTTCTCTGCACCTTTATTGTTATGGTTGTGGTGTTGACGCTGATATTTTTTTAGAACTACATCTTTATCATTATAATTATTGTCCTTTATGTGAACAGGCCTTTAAACCTCAGAAGAATTGTTCATTTTGACAGTTGTTTTAGTGTAAGTTGTTGTTGTTGTTAATTTTGTTCTGACTAAAATGTCATGCAATGCAGTCAACGGGGGAAAAAAAAACAAAACAAAACAAAAAAACATTTGAACTTTTGGACAAATCCAGAAGACTTGCATTGAATGAGGGGCCAGAGACCAGAATATCATAGAAACTTGGGAGTGTGTCTCATAATATGGGCCTGTAAGCAACCACCTAGCAAGTAGGGCTGAATGATTAATCAAAATAAAATTGAAATCACGACATGGCTTAGTGCTATTATCAAATCGCAAAGGCTGCAATTTAATTTAATATAGTGGCTCAGTTCATAGTAAATGCTGCTCCATGTAAAATCCATCTCTTCATCTGCACTGTTTTTTTGGGTCACTTGTGTTGTGTATTTGGGACCACTACTTGTGTGTTTATAAGTTAGTATTGTAATTTTACAGTTGTAGTGTACTTTATTTATTTATTTTTTTTACAGTGAAATAGTATTCTAACAATAGTAATATTTCTTATTTCTAGCCTTAAAATGTACATTTTTTTCATTCACATTCGCAATTTTTTTTATCAGAAAAATTGCTATTTTGTTTATCAGAAAAACCCCTCAATCACCTTAACAAATGAATAACACTTGACCTGACAACAACCTACTACATTGTAGCTCAGTTTTGCATTATTAACACTGCATCACTGCATCATTGGATTGATTAAAATCCAAAATAAAGTCTTTAAATTTCTTCATTTATATAGTTTTGGATTTTATGGTTATTCAATTTTAAACCCCTAAAAAAAAAAGCAGTTATGTGTGCTAAACCCTTGCTGAAGTGCTAGTAGTCATTTAACAGACGTTGAGGTTCAGAATTGTTCTCAAGGGCACAGTACTGACAAATCATGTGCTGTTCATTGCGGATCGAACCAGCAGCTTTACAGTTAGCAGTTTTAAGCTTTAATGCCTAGACCACAACACCCCACATCTCTTGAATAATACTAGCCTGTGTTCTCCTGTAATAATGGCCCTGCTCAGTACATGTCTGACTCAGTGAGAATGTGACCGATCGTAGTGTCCTTGTCGTCATGAAGAGGTGCTGAGCGCACTGACCCACGGAACACCCAGCTGGGCAGAGCAGATGCTCTCTCAGCTCCTGGCAGCCGGACTGGTGCAAATGTGTGTTTTGAGCCAAAGTTTAGCAAGGGGTTATGTAACAGCGTAGCTTTGTGACTTAGAAGTGACCTCTGTGTGACTGGGGAAGGGGTGAAAGAGCAGATAAGGGGCATTTGTTCTTTGTGCAGGATTTAGGATTTTATGAATCATGGGTAATAACCCACAGCTCTCTACTTTAAAACCAGAAGGAAATGCACTTGTCGGAGCTGTAGCAAATGTGCATGTCACAGTAGCATTAAATCCATTTTCATTTTCAGATAATAACATAATCAGATAACATAATTATTTAATATTCAAGTTCAAACATATTTGCTGTGAACTCTTGGCCCAAGCCGCCATGAATCCAGTATGTTGCTTCAAACACTCTAGGACCCAGAACACCCAAATAAGCTTGAAGCAACATGCTAAAAGCATTCAATGCTTTTAGCATGTTGTTTAAAGCTTATTTGGGTGTTCTGGGTCTTAGGGTGTTTGTTCAGATCGCTAAAAAAGCATGTTGAGTTCATCCAAACAAGTAGTCTGATCCAGCAAGTTAGCCCTAATCTGTCTGTCTGGCTGACCCACCTCTGTCTTCACCCTTCCAGTGTGAAACGCGAGGAGGAGTGGATTAAGCAGGCTGAGGTGTTTTATTACAGTCTGGAGGGGAGCAATGCTGCTGGCCCTCAGCTCAAGCACAACCCCTGGAGCCTCAAGTGCCACCAACAACACCTGCAGAGGATGAAGGAGAACGCAAAACACCGCAACCAATATAGTATCCTTCAGTGCTGCCACAAACAACAAGTGGATTGGTCTTGTGTACTTTACTGCTGCTAGTGAAATTATTTTACACACACATATATATATACATATACACACAATCTTTCAAAATTTTGGGGTCAGTAAGATATTTTTGAAATAAATATACTTCTATTAATTATTACTACACATTAAAGTGATAAAATGTGACAGTCATAAGGTTACCAAAAATGTATATTTCAAATTAATGCTGGTCTTTTGAACTGTATTTATCAAAGAATCCTGAAAAAAAAAAAAAAAAAAAAAAAAAAAAAAATGATCATGGTTTCCACCAAAATATAAAGCAACACAACTGCAAATCTTTCTTAATCACCAAATCAGCATATTAGAATGATGAATAAAAGGATCATGTGACATTGAAAACTGGAGTAATGGCTGCTGAAAATTTAGCTTTGCCATCACTGGAATAAATAAAAATTTGAAATATGTTTAAAAAGAAATTGTAGTAATATTTCACAATTATAATTACTACTCTATTTTTGAACAAATAAATGCAGTCTTGGTGAGCAAAGAGACTTCTTTCGAAAAATATTAAATATTTTGAACAGTAGTGTGTATATTTATATAAAATTTATTTTACAACATATAAAAAACTATATATATTTATATATAGAGCTCATTTATTGTCAAAGAAAGTAAATGGTATTATATATATTATATATTTTTATAAATATTATATAGTATTTTAAATATTATATCATAGTTTAAACACCCATTTTACCCAGTTTTTTACTTAATTATCACTAAAATATATAAAAATCTCTGCTCATTGTAGATATTCGTACTGCACAACAAATAGCACATTATACAGCTTCTTTTGTATGCAGACAATTAGAATGACAATTAAATAAAAATAAAAAATTATCATGCAACAAAAACGAAGGTTAATTGTAGAGCACAATTTATTGAAAAGAAAGGAGAATCTGTGTTTCCCTTAACCCAGCACCTCCCATCAGAATTCATCCTGTTGGAGAACTTGACATGGCGCTACACGGTTCCATGTGTGCTTGATCTGAAGATGGGCACGAGGCAGCACGGGGACGACGCCTCTGAGGAGAAGAAGGCCGTGCAGATTCGCAAGTGTCAGCAGAGTACATCCGCCAGCATCGGAGTGCGCCTCTGTGGCATGCAGGTTAGCATAGCTCTTAAACGTGACTCCATAAGGAAAATGTTATGAAGGCAATGTTTTGTTCACACGCGCCTCTTTGCTTTTTGTCCAGGTCTACCATTCAGACACAGGGCAGCTCATGTTCATGAACAAGTACCACGGCCGTAAGCTGACTCTGTCTGGCTTCAAAGAGGCCATCTTTCAGTTCTTCCATGACGGGAGACGCCTAAGGCGTGAGCTCCTGTCGCCAGTGCTGCGGAGGCTGCGAGACATGCAGGCGGCCCTGGAGGCCTGCGAAAGCTATCGCTTTTACTCCAGCTCGCTCTTGATAATCTACGATGGAGACCCTCCGCGATCCCGCCATTCCCCAGAGGATGGGCTTTCGGAAGAGGAGGAGGAAGATGACGATGATGAGGAGGAGGAAGAAGAAGAGGAGGAGGAAGAAGAGGAGGGAGGTGCTTTTGGATTCCCTCACGGCGCAGGTGCGGCCAGCAGCAGTAGCAACAGCGGTGCTTGCGGTGGCGTAAGCGGCACCAGCAGCTCTGCAGTGGTGCGACGCATGGCCAGGTCAGATGGCGGCCCGGCCGTAGACGTACGCATGATTGACTTTGCCCACACCACTTGTAGGCACTACGGGGAGGATAGTGTTGTCCATGAGGGGCAGGATAGCGGTTACATCTTCGGATTGGAGAACCTCATCACCATCATTTCCCAACTAGACGATCATAGCACAGATTAAACCACAGCTTCATTTCAAACCAGCATGGCATTTGAATGGCGTGAGAAACTTCCTTCTCTTTTTATTCCTCATTCTTTCAGTCCCCTGAGATGTTCGGCTCAGTAAAATCTCAAAACCTCACCTGTTCAGTTATTTTTGGTGTCTTTTTGCTGATTTCTGTGTGCGTAGAGGATTAAAACATTTCGAGAGGCTAACATTGAAATGTCACATGATCGGCTTCCTCTGTGTTCAGTAGCTTTACTCACTTCCCCAGGTGTACTTTTACAACGTTGATGCCGTTCCCCTTTTCTTCCTATTTATTGAGAAGATAAAATGGTGATTTACAAAAGAAGGACCTGATTTTGTTCCCGTACTTATTCCTTGAGAAGGTTACGGAAATTTGATTAGTTTCCGAACACTCCTTTTTGGATGAAGGAACAGTTGGTGGCGAAAAGGAATACTGTTAACTGTCGCTCTACAGCACCGTCCCATTGCACCTTTACCCATTGTGAAGAGAGAACTATATTCGGATAGTTAGTTGACATACAGAGACTATAATAAAGCTTTATTTATTTGTCATATTTCCTAAATAAACTAAAAAGAAAAAACATTGAAAAAGAAAATGGAGATTCAAAAATACATTCCATGTTATTAATGTTACAATAATGATATTAATAAATATTGTTATTTGACATGTTCAGATACCTCTATCTTATATCTGTTGTACACGGTATGTTGGAGGAAAAATAAAACTTGTTTGTGTTATTCTGGTTTTGTACTGTTATTATTATTATTATTATTATTATTATTATTAAATAAATTCTTTATGTGCTGTATCCTGTCTAACAGGTTATAGTAAGTCATCCCAGTTTTGATTCTGAACAAGAATGGTGAAATGAAAAGAAAGAAGTTGGTTAAAATGTTTAAGATCTTTACTAAGGATGTTATTAAAATTTAACTAGATTAAAATTAATTGAAGGCCGTTCTAGTAGCATTATTGTGTTTACCCATAGAAATCTGATACAACACACGACGACGACAACAACATATATATATATATATATATATATATATATATATATATATATATATATATATATATATATATATATATACACACATATAATTCATAATAATCTGCATCTTTCTTACTATTTAAAATATTAAAAGATACATAAACGATTTTTTTGTAATGGTTGCTTTTACATAGTGGTACTCTATAATTCTGATACATTGGAAATAAAACATGACTTGAATCACTCACAATTGTCTGTGCATTCTTAAGAACCAACGACTCATAAATTAGTTGAAGTGATGTATATTCTCAGTTTTAATAAGACGTGAAAGCTGTGATTTTGATTGGGCCGAAAGATTGCCATACCAAGCTTGTATCCTACATTTAACAAACTACTTAAAACTGCTTGATAAAATAATTACATAATTCTCTGATTTACACCAAACAACCTAAGTCTTCTTAGAAAATACAGTCTTTGTTGGAACTATGAACAGACATAATCAAAAGAGGTAATTTTCATAGCCATTAGAGAGACAGAGGAAATAACCACAACACTACATTATCATGAGTTTTAAAAATGCTAAAGTCTTGCCCTGTGTAAAACTTTTAAAGCAAGGTGTCTTGACCAAGTGGCCTGACCTTATCCTATTTACTGGCTGTTTGGGAATTTAGGCGCTCCTCTCAGTTACAAATAGACGTGTATCACTGTTACACAATGACGCAGATGTAAAACAGACATGCATTATCAACAACACTCTTTAAAAAGATAGGGGTTTGTTGTCACACTTTTTACACCAGTGAACATTTCTCAGGGAGGGTTAATTATAGAGTACATACAAACCCTACTAGTCAAAAGGAATGATTACATTTTTTTATGTTTTTGAAAGAAGTCTCTTATGCTAAGGCAGCAATTATTTGATCAAAAATACAGTAAAAACAGGAATATTTTGAAATAATATTACAAAAACTCAATAGTATAATATATTTTAAAATGTAATTTATTCCTGTGATGGTAAAGCTGAATTGTCAGCAGCCATTACTCCAGTCTTCAGTGTCACATTATCCTCATACTGATTTGTTGCTCAATTATTAGTAATATTTTTGTGGGAACTGATGTTTTCAGGATTCTTTAATGAACAGAAAGTTCAATAGAACAGCATTTATTTGAAACAGAAATATTTTGTAATATTATAAATGTCCTTACTGCCACAATTGAATGAATCCTTGCTGAATAAAAGTATTAATTTCTTTCTTAAAATAAGTAAATAAATAAATAAACACCAAACATTCGAATGGTAGTGTATCACGGTTTTAAGCAGCAATATTAAGCAACTGTTTTTTCTTGAGCACCAAATCAGCATATCAGAATGATTTCTGAAGGATCATGTGACATTGAAGACTGAAGTAATGATGCTGAAAATTCAGTTTTGCAAACACAGGAATAAATTACATTTTAAAATATTACATATTACATATTATAATATATATATATATATATATATATATATATATATATATATATATATATATATATATATATATATATATACACACACACACACTACCAGCATTTATTTAATTAAAAATACAGTAAAAACAGTAATATTGTGAAATATTATTACAATTTAAAATAACTCTTTTCTGTCTGAATATATTTTATAAAGTAATTCATTCCTGTGATGGCAAAGCTGAATTTTCAGCATCATTACTCCAGTCTTCAGTGTCACATGATCCTTCAGAAATCATTCTAACATGTTGATCTGCTGCTCAAGAAACATTTATGATTATTATCAATGTTGAAAACAGTTGTGTACTTTTTTTTTCAGGATTCCTTGATGAATAGAAAGTTCAAAAGAACAGCATTTATCTGAAATACAAAGCTTTTGTAACATTATACACTACCGTTCAAAAGTTTGGGGTCAGTAAGAATTTTTTTTTTTTTGAAAAGAAATGAAAGAAATTAATACTTTTATTCAGCAAGGATGCATGAAATCAATTAAAAGTGACAGTAAAGACATTTATAATGTTACAAAAGATTATATTTCAAATAAATGCTGTTCTTTTGAACTTTCTATTCATCAAAGAATCCTGAAAAAAAATATTGTACACAAATATTTTGTACAATTGTACACAATAAATGTTTCTTGAGCAGCAGATCAGCATATTAGAATGATTTCTGAAGGATCATGTGACACTGAAGACTGGAGTAATGATGCTGAAAATTCAGCTTTGATCACAGGAATAAATTACTTTATAAAATATATTCAAACAGAAAACAGTTATTTTAAACTGTAATAATATTTCACAATAATACTGTTTTACTGTATTTTTAATTAAATAAATGCAGCCTTGGTGAGAAGACTAAACTTCTTTTAAAAACATTAAAAATTGTACCGTTTCCAAACGTTTGACCGATAGTGTATATATACACATTATACACATTTAGGACGTAACATTTAAAACTCAACTGGACTTCATTTATACAAAATGTCTCATATTACTGTGCTAGATTTGGTAAATTGTGTCCATGAACAGCTGGCCCAAAACATAACCACTCTACAGGGGGCTTCAGATGCCAAATGATGGGCTTTATAGGCTTTGAGGACAGCGATTGTTTAATCATTTGTCCTTTTTGGCTGTTTTATCTGTTTTGTCCCCCGTCTCAGTGGAGTGGTTTGATGTAACATCATTGATGAGGGCCAGTGTGTCTTTATCCAGCAGTGTATCAGTGCCCATGTAAATGCTAATTGGTCAGTGCATGTATATGGTTTGGGATGATGCTTTTTTGTTTGGATGCCAGTGTGTTTGTCAGTATAGTTTAGCATCACCCTTCATCCAGTGCAGTGGTTGCCATGGTAATGGACCTGTTTGGTAATACTGAAATCACTATGGCAACAGAACAGTACCATTTTAATTATTTTCTGTTGCACTGGGGATCATGTGTTGGCCTACATACGCTAATTACACCTTTAAAATGTTAGACAAATATCAAATGAATTCATCCCCAATCTGAAACATATGGGGGATATGTTCATCTTACATAATTACTGGTTTCAAGTACGCGGCTGGCTCATTTAGACTTAACATCAGTACTCAGCTGTGCTCTGTTTTAGTTCAATTCATTCTATTCTACCTTTGTTCTCTCTGTGTTCCTAAGAATAGACCATTGTGAGGGCAAAGCATTGCTCGGTTTCTTTTGTCTTTTTCTGCAAACTGAGTCTTTTGTGGTCACATTTATACGCACACACATTAGTAAATATTTAACTTGTCAGTAATCATCCTGTTATATTAAACTTCCCAAGTGCCAGTGTGAGATGCTTTTGATAAAGACAAAACAAGTCTCTAGCTTGTAAATAAAATAAAATAATAAAATAAAATAAGTAAAATAAAATAAAACAGACTTTAAATAAATAAATAAATAAAGGTTTAGTCAAATTCACAGTTTGAAATATATTTTAAATACAATTTGTTAAAATAAGAAGCATTTTCATTATTTAAAAATATTTATAAAAATATTTTATAAAATTATTAAATAGTAATACATTTATAAGTAAATATAAATAAATATAAAGTTCAAATTCACTCAAGATATTATTCTGAAAATATAATTTGCAATGAACAAAACTGTATTAAATTTAAAATGCAAGTTAGAATCATTTTCACTAATATTTTGTAAAATTGATAAAAAAAGTTTTATAAATAAGACATTTGTAAGTAAATAAAGTTTATAAATAAATAAAAGTTCAAATTCACTCAAGCTATTATGTTGAACTCAATTATTTGCTAAAAAAATAATTTACAATGAACAAAACTGTTACATTTTAAAATGCTAAAAAGAAGCATTTTCTCTATTGTATATATGTAGAAAGAATAGGTAAAATTAAGGTTTGGTATTACTTTCTTATGTAAAAGGTCACTTTCTGATTTCAGAGCAGAGAATTTAAAGAGCATCAGTGATCCTATATGTCATCACTAGCAGTGTTACTTATAGAGGACATGATGCAAATCAATATTCCATTCCAGTCCCATTGATAGCATGTGTTTGTGGCCATGGTTCTTCATTTAATACATTCAAACAGGTGGCAAAAAAAGACACTAGCACTTCTCGTCTATAACTAGCCAACATCACATGCAGGGCTTGACATTAACTTTTTTGCTAACCAGCCACTGTGGCTAGTGGTTTGTGTGTCAACTTTACTTATAAATGCCTATTGGAATAAACTTTACTTTACTTATAAATGCCTATTGGAATAAACTTTACTTATAAATGCCAATTGGAATAAACTTTACTTTACTTATGAATGCCTATTGGAATAAACTTTACTTTACTTATAAATGCCAATTGGAATAAACTTTACTTTACTTATAAATGCCTATTGGAATCTTATCAGATATTTCAGTATTGATATGTATCGAAAATCAACAAAATTGATGACAACATTGCTCTTAGTTTTTTATTTTAGATGCCTTTTTAAAAGACTACAATTGAAAAATGTATATTTAGGCTACATATATAAAATTTAACCCGACAAAATTACTAGTAGGAGTAACTGCGTTACACGCCAGTGCTGAAATCCACCCGCATTTGGCAGGTTAGTGGGTGTTAATGCAACTAACAGAGGAAAACCTTCTTGGACAATCAAGGGAGACTAAGACTTAAACACACCCTGACAGGGCAAGCCGTAGGTCATGAATGCCCCTTAGTTTTGACTACAATCATAGAGAGTGAGAGAAAACCAGGCCAAGAAAGAATTAGAAACTTACATAAGCACCGCAATGACGTAAATGCCGCTCCCATATAGCATTAGCTGTAGGCTGCTGTGTTGACTTCATTCACTGACTGCACTGTCAACATGTTTAATCTCGCCAACTACACTAACAAGATCAACTAAATGTGTCCACCAGTGTATTCTTGATGAGCTTTATTGACTTGGCTCAATTTCATTAACGTAGCTGCACATGCTCAGGTGATTCTGTTTGTGCAAGAAACTGTTATGTGAGAAGACCATGAAGGAAAATATTATTGATGAATAAATTTCATTTCCTATCCCAGTCCTATACTTCTCTGTTGTATGTATTGTGAATATTCTGTCAAACCAGCTTAGCCCAGCTGAACCACCCAGCAGACAGAGAGAAAGGGCAGGGTTGACTGAGCGTTGTTTTTATGTAACTGATTCTCTTTGTTGTCCACTTAAAAAGTTGAAGAAAATGGAAAGGGGATGGTATGAAGCTGGGAAGCAGTTTTCAGACAAAAGGGCATTACAAAATACACTACATGTTTTGTATTTTTATTTTTTTTCTATTATTTCTATTATTTTATTTATTAATTTATTTATATTAAATATTATTTCTATTAAGTAATTGAGAAAAAAGTCACTGTTGATGTTTCAGTTCTATTTTTAAGGACTTGTCTTCATTATTTCCTGTGTTTTCTTTGATGTTATGGTTATTAAGTATGTTTTCTTTGGTTGTGGTGATGCATTGATTATCTCACAGATGTTTTGTATTCAGTTCATTATTTTGTGTATATACTGAACTCGTTTTTTTCAGTTCTTTGTCTAGTGTTGGTTGTGTTTTATGCACATTGTCTCCTTTATTTTCATTTATTGAATATTGTTATTTTGTTTAGAGTGAGTCATGTTTAAGCTGCTGAAAGATCCGCTATGCCTCATCTCATCATCATCATCATTATCAAAAGATATAAACTCAGAATTCTGAGAAAAAAGTCTGAATTCTTCACACAAAGCTATTGTATGCCTTCAGAATTTAGTGTTTTTGGAACATGGCACTGCACACTGTAAAAAGTAATACGCTTTATCTACTCAATAAAATTGTAGCAACAGATTACGAGCAATATTATTAATTAAATTCAACATATAAAAATTGAGTTAGAATTAATCAAATTAATTCCTTTTAAATTCAACCATTTAAAATGTGTAAAGTTAGCAAACACCATTACAAAAACCCACAAACTGGCATAAAAAGCAAAGAGTCAAACTGCCCAACTAAATGAAACACTGATCACCATAATAGTGAGCAAACATTTTCAATAAAATCAACATCAACATCTAAACCTCTGTTAATTCTTGTGTTTCTCTTTGCTTCAGTGATTCTACTTGTTATCATCAGTTGTCTTCAATGTTGGCAATAAAAAATAGTTCTGTCTGTTATTCAGATATTTTTGTTTAAATTTTAATTAAATTTTACTCGATTTAAATGGTTTACATCTAAGGAATTCATTTGATTAATTCTAACTCAATTTTATTTGTTGAATTTAATTAACAATATTGCTTGTAATCTGTTGCCAAAATTTTATGGAGTAGGTATAGCATATTCCAGTGCTGTTATATTGAAAAAAATTACGAGATTTTTTTCCCCCTTCATGTTCTACCAATAAAATAACAACACATTGGTTTGAAATTACATACTGTAAATGACAACTATCCCTTTAAGAACCTGGTGAAATGGCATGTGAAGCACTGAATCCTGTAGCCTTGATGTAACAAGGATGATGTAACAATGTCTCAAGCATTTGTAAAGTGTTCTGGTATCCTGTTAAGGTATTCAGAGGCATGCAATTAGTCTACTGTTGATAATACTTTAGTGGAAATATTTTGGCTGCTGGTCCACAAGCATCCTTCTAATTTAAGGAGGAATAAAATAGAACTAGAACTAATTTTGAAAATGCATTGACTTCCCAAATGATTCCAATATTGCCCTCTTTGGTTTAGGAATCTGTTGAGTTGTAAAGTACTCTGCCTACTGAAGCATTCTTTCCTCTGCTGTCCTGCTGTGTGTTTGCACACATAATGTCACATTCTGACTCATCAGACGCCTCTCTAACTCACTGACAGTATTTATGGATGCATCTAAATATAAGAAAAAAACATCCCACTAATCTGAAACACACAGAAATTAGCAAAAATAGCTCAGACATTTGATGATAATTTTTTTTAATTTGCTTTGGTACTATTTTCACAAGTAAGGTGTATATTTTGAAAACTCTTACAATCTTACGATCTCATGCTTTCATTCTAGTTGTACATATTTTCATTCTACATAATCACGGTTTCAAAACACAAGATCATTGCGATTTGTAATGAGAACATTTGGCTTAATCATCGAAACACAACAGTATGATCTTCTTTTAGTTTAGTTTGTTTAACAATCAGTTCATTCAATGGCAAACAATGCAAGATACATGTTTCAAATCACTCTTGATGCTGAAATTATAGTTACACAGACTACAGATGCCACCTGAAAAAATACACTTACATTACATAATTGACATAAAATCCATAATGTTTGCAATAGTATCTATTTAGTGTGTTATCAAAAGGTGTGATGAAATTATAAAACAGCCATGAGGTTTTGTGCGAGGAGAGAGTTTGCTGCCAATACAGTAAATGTTCTCACTGTACCATATGACTCTGTAGTTGATCTTTACAGATGAAGGGTGAGTTACAGTAATGTGGCAGTCTCTACCATGGTAATCCGTTTACAGTATCACGTAGAATACATACTGTAATGTAAAATGCTGCATTTGATGCTATCTGTCTCTCCTCTTCTGATGTATATCTAATCAGTCTGATGTTATAAAGTCATTGACTGTTTCCCTGTTTTCCCTTGTACTCTGATATTTTAGATTTTCAAAAAAGGTAATTCTGTATGATTTATAAGCCTTTTTCCTTATGAGGAACAAAAAATGTCCCCACAAGGTCAGAATTTACTGGTATTACTATTCTTGTGGGGACATTTGGTCCCCATAACGTAGAGAATACCATGACCACACACACTGATAGATAGATAGATAGCCATGATGAGTGGCTAAATATGTACTTGTACTGTACGTATGCTTATTATTGTACTGAGTGCTTTTAAGAAATTAAAACTGTTTTTTAAAAAAACAACTTATTTGAGTAAAAGAGTATTGAGGCAGTTTACCTCCTGAAAATTGAATAAAAAAGGTAACTTATGTAAGGCATTAAAACGGATGTAGCCCAGCAATTGTCAAATTGTAAACCAAACCCAAGTAAATCACATGAACTGCAATGTCACATAAACCATAAAATATATCATATAACTCTCAGCACAGTTAACAACCGAAGAATTTAGATTCTGTGTTTTGTCAACAGCTTCTGAAAATAGCTGCTCAAATTGACCATATCTCACTGAGAAATGCAAACACCACAAAAATAAATGAAGCGGAAGGCCTTATAGTACGTCATAATTATAGTTTTGATTATGTATCATGCCACTTTCTTCTCAGTCCAGATTCCACATCCTTCCACATGGCTGAAATATTATTTATTTATAAATTTACATGAGGTATGCATGAAAAAAAAAACCCTGCTAAAATAAAGGGCTAAATGGCAATTTTTTTTCTTTATACGACAAAACACTGAGATGTAAAAGAAAGTGAACCAGTTTGGTGAGAAAAGAATGTGTGATTTGTGTTTTATTTGCTTGACTTCACCTCTGTGTTATCTCACAGTTCAATGACCGTTATATAACCAGTCTGAACAAGTATCTCTTTATTAAAGCGCAGACAACTGCTCATCTCTAACAACTGCAAGCACACCAGAGAATCAGCCACTGTGTGCATAAATGTGTATAAAGTACTGAGCAAAAGGACATATGTTCTCTCTGCTCCATCATTTGTACTTTCCGCGGTTGGTGTGAATGTTAGTATGGCTCAGTGATTATGTGTGTCAGATTGGCCTGCATCAGCTGCAGACACCAGACAGGGATAATCTGCTGTTATAATCATGTTATACCCAATCAACAAATCTGTTCTGATGAACTATATTTTTTAATGAAAAATTGTCATTTAAAAGATTCATTATCAAGTTTTAAATGTTTCTGTGATGAAGTTTGATAAATATTAGAACCTCATTGTGTAAGAACTATGGGGGGAAAAGAATCTGATGGCAAACAATCCAGTTGTTAACAGACCGGTGTACATCTAATGAATTATTAATTCAAGAACGTTGTGAAAGTTTACTGCAACAATGGAGCCGCAAACTTCACTCTCTTTTAAAAATCCAGTGTTTGGTTGATCCTGGTAAGCGCTCATTGTCACCATTGTCAACACAACGCCATTCTTCTTCTACAATGTGGTTTGGCGTCACGGCTTTGTTCTTTCCAGGAGGACCATTAAAGAACGTGACACATGTCTCTCTGACATCCTGTAGAATTCAACCAACCAGGTGACGACTTCAAAAATCCTCTCCCACATATTCTGCTATTCTAACTGCCTGATTTCCACCTTTGGTGTAAGCAGCAGTGCGTGCTAATGGACAAGAAATGTACGCTTTTACACCATCTTGCTGATAACATTTCTTTAGTCATTTGGCAAAAGGAGCCATACAAGCCCGGAAATGAGGCTGGCCTCACTAAAGCATCTTCCAATACCAATCAAATTTCTTAAAAAAAGGTCTCCCATCCATTTCATGGCCTGGCTCGAGCCTGCTTAGCTTCAGCAGTGTGCCAGACTTTGGCCATGGAAGGCTACGGCCACACTGCTTTCTGAACTCACATTAAAAGAGGTCCAAATTAAGGGGCAGCACATCCTGAGTTGCTCAATTTGTCCCTCCATGCTTATAGACAAGAAATGTACACTTTTACACCATCTTGCAGATAACATTTCTTTAGTCATTTGGCAATAGCAGCAATACAAGCCTGGAAATGAGCACCCTCTGCTGGCCTCATTAAAACATCTTCCAATTTACAATCAAATTTCTTCAAATAAGGTCTCCCATCCATGTCACGGCCTGGCTTGAGCCTGCTTAGCTTCGGAAGTGTGCCAGGCTTTTGCCATGGAAGGCTACGGCCACACTGCTTTCTGAAATCACATTAAAAGGGGTCCAAATTAAAGGTGCAATATGTATTTTGAAGTAAAATATCCAAAAAACACTAGGCCAGTGTTATATTTTTTGTCCACTTGACTACTTACAACATCCCAAATGTTTGCAACTATTTGTAAATCGAGAGAAAATTGCAATTTTAACCAAGGCTCCGGGACCTGTGAGGAGTCGCCTCTAAATTGCGTCATACTCGCGTTACCCTCGGTTTCCGTTTTATTTTGTAGAAACCATGGAAACACCAAAGACCCTTTAATATTTACATGTTTTAATAGGCAAGGGAACAACTGTTTTGATATATTTATAGACATAAAACTAATTATTGTTATATAGCTCAACATGTTTAGTCTTATTGTTTAAATCTATTTTTTTATATATATTTTGCAAGTACCATGCTTTACCATCCCTCGGAGAAAAACACTACTTTGTGAAGTAGCTAACATAGCATAATCAGATGCGGCTTTATTTTTAGTAACAGTAATACAGCATTTTCTCCATAATACAATACGTTTTAAAATTAATTGCATGCCATTTATCAACACAAGTCATCCAGCATTTAATATGATATTCTAAAACCAATCTAGCTTGCTGCAGTGCGCAACAAACGTCTCACAGCAGCCACCGAGCGAACGCACAGAATAACGTTATAACATAATTTTCAACACACTCAAAAGTATCTAATATGATAAACAGAGCTGCCTTACCTCATACACTTGACCGGAAAAGCGGAAGCAGCGCCGGCGACTGTGTCATAATAAAAGTTCCGCTGCTCGTGAGGCGTGTGTTGCGCAATCGCTCCAGCGGCCTCGTTCAGCTCCCGAGTCCCACAACACTCGGTCCTGCACTGCTTCATACTACAGAAACGTTAATAATCGCATCCATGAACATGATTTCTTCCCGAGTCCTATTTCAATTCTTTTCCACCGGCCGTTGAGGTAAAAAGACCACATGTCCCAAGATTCTGCGCTCAAACTTGCCGTCATCAAGCTACGCCTTTGTTTTGAATAGGCCTCTAGCGACCTCTAGCGGACAGAAAATAGTACATAGTGCACCTTTAATCCTTCGAGAGACTCGAGTTCAAGTCCCGATTCATATGATTTTGCTGATCCCATACTCCTCTGTCTCTTCCACTTTGCTTCCTTTCTACATACTGTCCTATCACAATAAAAGGCAAAAACGGCAAAAAAATAATTCTTTAGACTGATGCTGGTTACATTTTAGTGAATTTCTCTGACACCATACATGACAGCTTTAAGTCTTGATGTCCTGTAAAGAGCACATTCATGGCTTTTCAGAGATATCAATTGTTTGGAGGTTTCACCATGAACACTCTGGCTGACATTAATTTAGTGATCAAATTTAGCACTCTTATGGAAAGATGATTTATATTTTTAATATAAATATGATATATGATAATATTTTGTAATTATCATTTAAATCTGACTCATTTTCAAATTGATTGTCATAAATCAACATCTCAGTAAAATTTTATATGGTTTCTTTTTTCCCAGGGTTAATTCACCAGTCAAGTCCTTGGTTTTTTTCATGAATCAAGAGCCTCTGGTTTCTGATGCAGGGATGCCTCCTAGCGGTTATTTGTGTATAGCAGGGAATTAGATATTTCAGTTACGTTGCTCAGAAACAAACGATTCACCACAAATTTAAGCACCAATATTTTGTGCTTCTTAATTGTTGCCATTACCCATTCTATTACGTTGGAATTAAATGTTCTCTTTTAAAGTAGATTGAGTTGAAAAATTATTTTACCAATACACATCACCTTGAGGTTTATTCTTGTAAAAAATAACTTTAGCTAATGCATCAAAACGTCTCAGCACAGTCACTGGAAAAGAAGATAATAAAACACCACAATTCAACAATTCTAATCAAGTTATTTTAGACAGTCTTCCACCTTTGCACAGACTGCTGGTCATCAATATTTTTTATATTTTCGTTTTAAAAAAATGTATGTACATTTATAACACTATACTTAATATTATATTACAATTGCATCAAATTACAAAAAAAAAAAAAAATAAATAAAAAAAATTGTTAACTGCTGTGAGGTAGTTTCTAATACAGCGGCTATGTAAGTGACATTAAAATGACATATTTCTCTCTTCTGGCTGCCGTTATCAGTCGCTCTCTATTTTTCCCTATTTTTGAAAGTTATGAAAACACTATTGTGTAGTTTTTCTTTTGCTATTTGTGTAAATGGAAACACAAACAATATATTTAATGTAGCCTCTCTCTCTTTCACCACTACAGAATTTTACTCAACTATGACGACTTCCGCTTCTGAGAAACCCGGAAATGCATTAAATTGTATTATCATTAAAATGTATTAATTACAAATGTTTGTTCCGAGAATGCATACAGAAATCCATCCCAACTTTAGATCATTATTAAATAATCATAAATAACTGTGACTGCGCTGAGAAAAGTAACATTTATCACGTGTCTACTCTTGACACGTTCAAGCCTTTTCGAGTCTGAACAGTCACACACTGAGAAACCTAAATTTCCACTGATTTACTCCGTGAAGCGATAAAACGGCAGAACAATCATAACTACGTATTTATTTACGGAAATTACGACGGCATCAGAGACGACTTCCGGGCCACTAATCCCGCCCATTCCATGTTTACATTTTCCATTCAACCCACTATTTCTGTGGCACAGGCACTGACGTGTATTTGTGCTGTGGGTGATGACGTGTCCTGAACACACTCTTCATAGAGCCACTGACTGGTGCTTGCTAACCGCTAGATTGGGACCATCATCAGAGGGAGACCATGGCTAGTGAGTCTTCATCGTTTTTACTTTACTTCGAGTCTATTAACAAGTATTAACATGTGTGCTGTAGTTATACACAATTGGTATTTTAATAATAACTGGTTAGTCTTAGTTAGTTCGTTTATTCATTCATTATACATTAGCAACTGTATTTGACTGTCAGAATCTAACGTCGTTCGTTGTTTTATTACTGAGTCCACAGAAACACGTACTTGTAACTTTATTTTGTCGTCTAAAATGTTACTTTAGTGGTTAAATTTGTAATTCCACTGGTTTTAAAAAGCGCCCATGGCCAGCTAGTACAAGATCAGTAAGCTAGCCTGGTCACAAATACATTTGCTGTTTATTTCATTGCTTAGAATTTGATTGTATTGTAAACCTGTAATACGTAACAATTTCGTTAGCAGCAGCATGATGTGTAAAAATATAGCGCTAACTTCATTTAAAAGTCTGCTAACGATGATAATAATCATTAATTTGTATCGTAGCGTGATTTGTTTTAGTTTTATGCATACATTTGGTGGACAGATGTTATGATAACTGTTATTTGGGTCGGTTTTTTCTTTCTTTTTCTTGGGCTGAATGATGACGTTGCAAGAGATACAGATTCAAGAAACTTGTTTGAACACCAGAAACTCTAAAGCCACGTCGTCTGAATCACCAAGAGCTCTTGGGATAGTGTCATGATTTCGTTTTCTCATGTTAGGTTATAATAACTGTAATTGTGGTTCTTTTCTTTTTCAGTTAAATTCCTGGAGGTGATAAAGCCCTTCTGTGCTGTTTTACCTGAGATCCAGAAACCAGAGAGGAGGGTATGTAGTTTTATCACGTCAACCTTTTGCTTTTAATAGTTCTTGTGGCATTTCAGCGACACTAACACATTTTGAATCTCTTCACCACAGATTCAGTTCAGAGAAAAAGTGTTATGGACTGCAATCACCCTGTTTATCTTTCTGGTCTGTTGCCAGGTATGTTCACTCGGTCAGCTCCTAAGCTGTTAGTGCTTTAAACTGTTGATGATCGACAAATCATTATTGTGCATTTATAAACCTCTAAAACCAAACATTACCTTCTTTGGATGTTTTTATGGTTAAATGATCTTTTATGATCTCTGTCCTCCAGATTCCCCTCTTTGGAATCATGTCTTCAGACTCAGCAGATCCCTTTTACTGGATGAGAGTGATCTTGGCATCCAACAGAGGTGTGTATAGCTGAATCCACAGTGTCAGACCGTGATTGAATCAGTCAGACAAATTATATAATCAAATATCGTTGGCTGATTAATTATAGAATTGGATTTTAATTCATCCATTCTTATTTTAAGTTCATCAACATCTGCCAATAACTATGATTGTTTAGTTGTCAATGAATTATACAAAATTATCCCAAATTATTATATTGAGTGAATTTGGAGTAAATATCATCTAGTATTTGTTATACATCATTTTATTTTTATATTGGTCACCTGCTTTTGCAAAATCCCAAATTGGCCAACCATTTGATTTAGTTCAGTAACAGTTTAATTAAAGCTTAAAAATGTGTGTTTCAGGTACTTTGATGGAGTTGGGTATCTCTCCCATTGTGACGTCTGGTCTAATCATGCAGCTGCTGGCTGGAGCTAAAATCATTGAGGTTGGAGACACACCTAAAGACAGAGCGCTCTTCAACGGAGCTCAGAAGCGTAAGGCAACCCGTTCTCTTTTACACTATATATATATATATACACATACATATATAATTCTTGTCCATGGAGGATAATATTATGGCTTTTTACATGGCTCTCTGTAATTTTTGATTTGGATTGGTAATTGTGGAATTCTGAATGTAATTCTATTATTTAACCTTATTATTATTATATTTATTTGAATGACGAGCCAAACGTACACAAATTTGATTGATTTAGTAATTTGATCACTTACAGTCAGCCAGTTTTGATCATAAAATACACCCCTTCAGGCACTGCCATCTTGCAACAATGCAAGATTATGATAATGCATTATCCCTTACCAGTTGCACATCATTCTGTCTTTGATATTCTTAGCTAATTGAGTGACTTCACTGGTTGAAGCTAATGGAAAGGTCTAATGCAGCTCCCAGTGCAATAATGCTTGTAGAAAACCGATTGCATTTGTTTTCTGTAAGACCTCTAACTGTGAGATCTTTCCACCAGTCTTTGGTATGATCATCACCATTGGCCAGGCTATTGTGTATGTTATGACTGGCATGTATGGAGACCCTTCAGAGATGGGTGCTGGAATCTGCCTCCTCATCATCATCCAGGTTAATTCACTCTTATATCTATCTGTGCTTGAAATAATTAGTAGTGACAAACTGATATATTGGTAAGTATATTCTTCAGCTGATAACCTTTTCTACAGAAGCAAGTTATTAGATATCAGCGTTGGTTGTTATATTGTCTGTAAAATCACAAGACTTTGCTCAGGCTAATGCAGTTACCTTTGTAGGCATTGTTTAAATAATCTAATCTGTTACATTCTCATCTAATCCTATCTATGCAAATGAGCGCCTTTGTAAAGAAAGTGATTGATCGACATCCTGTATCTTGTCAGTCTTATCTTGTGCTTGATTTTGTGAATAGCATTATTCCTTTGTTGGAAACGCCTTTCTTAGTGGTCTGCATGCTCTGTAAAGAGTTTAATTATGTTATGGTTGATCACTTAATGTTGATGATCTGTTATCTGTAGTTGTTTGTGGCCGGTCTGATTGTGTTGCTGCTGGATGAGTTGCTGCAAAAGGGTTACGGTTTGGGCTCTGGTATATCTCTCTTCATCGCCACCAACATCTGTGAGACAATCGTGTGGAAAGCGTTCAGCCCAACCACAGTCAACACAGGAAGAGGTCTGTGTTCAGGATGAAGTATCTTGTTTTGAACCATTCTGTGGTGTCATAAGTGATGTTGACTGAATTCTGTTTGTGTACATTTAGGTACTGAGTTTGAGGGAGCCATTATTGCTCTGTTCCACCTGTTGGCCACTCGTACTGATAAAGTACGAGCTCTGAGAGAGGCCTTCTACAGACAGAACCTGCCCAACCTCATGAACCTTATCTCTACAGTCTTCGTCTTTGCCGTGGTCATATACTTCCAGGTTAGTGGATTATTGATTAACAGGTGTTTGTTAAGGTGTCACTGTTGTCATTGCTTGCTCAAATCCCTAACACGAATTAGCTGACAACATGTATTAGATGCTAAGGGTATATATTTTTCTTGTTCCACAGGGCTTCAGAGTCGATCTCCCTATCAAATCGGCACGTTACCGTGGCCAGTACAACACATATCCCATCAAACTGTTTTACACTTCCAACATTCCCATCATCCTACAGTCTGCACTGGTGTCCAACCTTTACGTCATCTCTCAAATGCTCTCCACTCGCTTTAGCGGGAACTTCTTGGTCAATCTGCTGGGGACTTGGTCGGTAAGTGACTTATTTTTACTTTACAATATTTGCATTGTCTGAACAGTTTTTTTTTTTTTTGCTTAAATGATTTGATATGATTTCAGTTTACATTCTAATGTTGTGTTTTAATTTAGCATTTTAAATTAGATTTAGTTAGAGATTAATTTAATTTAATTTAATTTAATAATTTTAAATACTTGTAAGTCATTCTGTGTCCACTTTTATGTTTGCTGAGGCTCCTCTAGTGGGCCCTGGTCCCCTGGTTGGGAACCAGTGGTTTAAATCATGTACATTCACACAAGATGAACCTCAGTGGCCTTAAACTATTTCTACATTTGTGTGGTCCGCCCTCATGGAGGCTGCCATTTTGAAATCACATGACCAGATGAATGCTACTCATTTTAGCTTGCTTATCAGACTCTTTGGGTTGTGTAACAAATTTAAAAAAAAAATATTTGGTGCACCCTTTAAAGTGTGTTTGTTTCTGTTAACAGGATAGCACAAGTGGAGGGCCAGCTCGTGCTTACCCAGTAGGTGGTTTGTGCTACTACCTCTCTCCCCCAGAGTCTTTTGGCACAGTTCTGGAGGATCCAGTCCATGCCGTCATTTACATCATCTTCATGCTGGGATCCTGTGCCTTCTTCTCTAAGACCTGGATTGAGGTGTCTGGATCCTCTGCCAAAGATGTAAGAGCGTTAGACTATTCCTTCTCACTGATCACACAGAGCTGCACTGTACAGTTGACTTAAGTGGGTTTCATGTTCATTTTGCACTACTTAGGTCGCCAAACAACTGAAAGAACAGCAGATGGTTATGAGGGGACACAGAGAAACTTCTATGGTCCATGAACTCAACAGGTAAAACATGCAGAGCACTCAAACTTTATTGGACTCAATGAGTCAAATATGGAATAACTAAAATGTTTTTTAAATCCTTGTTTAGGTACATCCCCACAGCTGCAGCTTTTGGAGGCCTGTGTATAGGTGGTCTGTCAGTCATGGCCGACTTCCTGGGAGCCATTGGCTCAGGAACTGGAATTTTGTTGGCAGTCACCATCATCTACCAATACTTTGAGATCTTTGTGAAAGAACAGAGTGAAGTGGGCAGCATGGGTGCTCTACTCTTTTAGTACGGCCCTCACATCAGACTGAATGAATTTATAAGGTTAAGTTCTTTTATATGATTTTTGTTTTATTAAACGCACAACTTTAATGTCCTACATCAAGGATGTGCTCCCACTGTGTGTCTGATCCTGACTTGTAGTGGCTCGCTTTGCACCAGTGTTGCAGACTGAAGTGTGTTTTGTTCTATTTTGGAAAATATGGCAGCTTGATATTTCAGTATTAAGCATGGAAAGTAACCATCTTTAACTTCCACTCTTTCCCTTTTTTATATTTTTTATATATAAAATATATATATATATATATATATATATATATATATATATATATATATATATATATATATATATATATATATATAAATGATATATATATATATTATATAAAATATAAAATATATAATGTATAAACCTCGCAAGCCAGTGTCTATCTATAGATGTAATTCCATTCAATAATGCATAATAGAAAAAATGTGTCCAAACCTGATCAACATTTGATACACCCTGGACTAAACTTGTCTCAGTATGTGTGTGATGAGGCAAGCGCAATATTATATCATGGCAACAGTGGATATGGTGTAAATACAAAAAGATTTTTTTTACCCTGGGTATGTGCACATTTGCTCATTGCATTTTTGTGTGGGCTGAGTGTGTGAAAACATTAGATTGGTAGTTAAAATTTCCCCCAGTTTATAAATGCCATTTCTTTGAGATTACTGCATTGGATTTGTTGAGGGTTTTGCCAACAGTTTCCATTATATTTATGTTTATTGTTTTTCTTCTTATATCTAAAAGCTATTGTAAAATAGTTCTGTGTATTTCAGTCACACTACTTAATGTTTCTATTATAGTCCCCTTTTAGATCTAATTAGCTATGGTTTCTTTTAGTGGACCAAATGCTGCAGAAACTGCCTGTTAATGAATAAGCCAGTGTTGATATGAGAGGATGTGGTTTGTAATAGAAGAGCATTTCATGTGTTGTTTTCTTATACAGACCACATATTAAAATGTGTTGTGAATACTTTTGGAGTTTTGTTCTTTGTACATTTTAAGCACAAATTGTATGTTTCTTAAAGATGCTGTTGTTTTAGGACAAAAGACTGTTACTTCAGACAGAGTGAAACAAATGATTTCTGTGCAGAACCCATATGGCTACCACATTACATGGGGGAAAAAAATTATATATATATATATATATATTTTAATTAAAACAATTTGTAAACATGTTTTTTAGTTAAATGTCATGTGCATTCTTTTGCATGGCATACTAAAAAATAACATTGTTCATACTGTCCTTTCAGATGCAATGTCAAATGCTGAATACAGTTCCATCCATCTCTGGGTGATAATGAATAAAATTAAAGAAAGATATTTAAATTATGTAATATATTATGAAATGTTGTAATATTTAACAATTCAGTAAATTATACTCATTTATTGTTTTGTTTTTTTAATTGATCATCCAATTATCCTAAAAATTGTGGTAAATTGATAAAGCTGTATACTTATAAAACAAAATTGTTTTTGCAAAAATATTTGGAATGTTTTGATACCAAAACAATGTTTTATAATGAAAATGGTTAAAAAAAGATAAAAGGTTAATTGCCAGTATAGTTATTAAACGAAAATGCCATATTTCTTTGATTTTGAACTTTAATTGTGAAAATGACTTTTATTCTGAAAACCTGATCGGTGCAGTGCGTTCACATCTTTACAGCAGCAGCTCGATGGTGTCGCATCCTGTCTTGAGTCGTTATCCGGTTTCTCTGAGACAAACCATCATTTGAAAACCACAGCAGGTACAATAAATGCATTATGATAAAGTTGTCGCAACAGGTACCGAAGAAAATATTGCATATGGTCGGTGCTGGTGTGTATATGTTAATAAATTATGCATCGCCACCCTATAAGCTTGAAAGAAGGTTGTTAGCAACAAGCTAACCCTGACGCGTCGTTAAAATGGGTGGATTTAAACAGTCTGAAGCACCTGCTTTTCTTTTTGTGTGTCCTGTATGGTTCAGATCCGGTAGAGACATCATGCACACGTTTGAGCTTAATAATCATTTAATAAATTGTTAGTCCTTCGGTGAAATAGAATTGCATCCTCAAAAGACTGCCATATGTTACAAGCAGACTTAACATTTACTAGGCAATGGAGGAAATCGAAAACTAACTTATGATCATATCATTGATGTACTAACAAGGGTTCACGATTATCTGCTAGTTATTTTATTACTAAATTAAGTTGAAGAGATTACTAGATTTAAACTTACTGTTTGTCTGTTTTAGGGTGGGCATTTCCCATCAACATCCCTTCACAGAAGCATGGCTGAGCCCGAGCTCCTCCTGGACTCCAACATTCGCCTTTGGGTTGTGTTGCCTATTGTGTTTATTACTTTTCTGGTTGGAGTGATCCGCCATTATGTCTCAATTCTGTTACAAAGTGACAAGAAGCTCACCTTAGAGCAGGTTTCAGACAGGTAACTTTCATTGGACTGTTTCATTATCCATCCACATGTGTTTCTCACATTACATAACACTAAAGATTTGTGCTTCATGTTCTCTACACAGCCAGGTTCTCATCCGGAGCAGAGTTTTACGGGAAAATGGAAAATACATCCCCAAACAAGTGAGCCCTTCTTCTCTTTTCTGTCTTTTGATTGAGACCTTAGCGAAGTACTGAAACTGAAATGTTATTTCTTGCTAAAATAGTCTTTCTTGATGAGAAAATTCTACTTCAATAATCAAGAAGATGGGTTTTTCAAAAAAACCAAAAGAAAGGTGGTCCCACCCTCTCCAATGACTGGTGAGTCTTTTTAAACCCACATTCTTTTATGCATGTAATTTATCATAAAATGACCATCAGGATTAAGTGACAAGGTTAATGTGATGTTATTTATTCGATTAGATCCCAGCATGTTGACAGACATGATGAAAGGCAATGTGACAAATGTCCTGCCTATGATCCTTATTGGTGGTTGGATCAACTGGACTTTCTCTGGGTTTGTCACAAGTAAGAGATACAATTTTAGAAATCAAACATGGCTTCTTGTTGTCTATTCTCACAGAATTCATCTTAATGCATTTATAATTCTGTCCTCTACCTAGCAAAGGTACCGTTCCCTCTCACGCTCCGCTTCAAGCCGATGCTGCAGCAAGGAATTGAGTTGCTCTCTCTAGATGCCTCCTGGTTAGGGCGCTCACAACCTTAATTGTTTTTCATGTTCATATTTTATTCAAAGCTGTATCTTTAAATAACCTCTTGCTGTATGCCTTAACAGGGTGAGTTCAGCATCTTGGTATTTCCTGAATGTCTTTGGTCTCAGGAGCATGTATTCTCTCATCCTTGGACAGGACAATGGTAAATAACCTCACTGATGTTCCATTTCAGTTCACCATAATTTTTACCTATTCCAGTGGTGATGCCATATTGTAAATATTGATGTAAATATTGTCAGTTGTCAGCTATGAAATAATGTTTTAAAATCTAAAAAAGGCATTTTGTCAATTTAATAAAACTGTAGCAATAGATTTTAGCTTTAAATTTTTGCCCTAAAATTCAGATTAATTTCAGAATTATGTGCATATTTTTATGTTGCATTTAATTAGGGTAGGCCCTTTATATATCAAAGTCTTTTTCAAAGAAAAGTCTGTTCACTATTTGCAATGCCTCCGGGCAGCAACTTCGGGCAGTAAAAGCTTACATTTCAGGCTGGACCATGTGAATGTTCATGGCAACCGGAAATTCTGCAGCTGCAGTGACGTGATGACTATCAATTGGCGATTGTCTCTTTTATGTAGAAGGCGGGAATTATGCTGCCATATTGTGGGTTGCACTTTCTCCCATTTATATTAATATGAGTGCATGATCTTTGTATATCTAAAGTCTTTACGATATGAATTCATTTTCATACTTTTTCAACAGGTGCAGATCAGTCTCGCATCATGCAGGAACAGATGAGTGGTGCTGCAATGGCAATGCCTGCTGACACAAACAAAGCATTCAAGGTATCAGCTATATTCTAACCCAGGGGTTGGCACTGGCAGCCTATGGCACACGTGCCAACACTGGCACGTAGAGGGGTAATCGCTGGCACGTGAACAAAAGCGAGATGTGTATGTATTTCATAGCAACACAGCTTGTTTTATTAAGTTAGGAGTTATAAATACTATTAAAGTGTGAGAATTAAACTGCGCAAGTCAATGAAAGCGTGTAGCTCTGATAAACCATTAGTGCGACCACAGATTACTGACTGACTGCTCACAGCTTGTTCTGCTGCACATAGTCAATGCTATAAATTTTGGAGATATTCAACCAAGTATATTGAGTCACACATATATGCATGTGTAAACTCTGTTCATGCATACCTGGTCACTTCATGTGTCTTCTCTGATCGGATAGCTATCAAATCGTGAAAAGACAGAAAGAGAGGGCATTTTTTTTTTGCATTGAAGATGAAACGGGACAAAATGCATCTGGTTGTACATTTTACTCCTCCTAAAATGGTAAAAACTAAACATGTGAGAGCGTGTTATAATAGCTCCCAGTACCCAGATATGACAGCTCTACTGCAGCACGCGTCGCCACAGAGTAGCTGAGCATCTCTTCAGAAGGCCAACGTGCAAACTGCTGCATATATAACTGAAGGTTCAGCGTCACATCCTGAAGCTTAACACAGTCATCTTTATTAAAAGTAGCGACACTAAATAATCTTACCAGTGCTGATCCCGCTCTCACTCCTTTGATCTTGAAATTGGCTTTATAATAAATAAAATGAAGCTCATATCTGTTTCTTTCTTTGATGTGAACTTCGTTAAATTTGCTTATAGCGTGGGAATTGAAGATGAGATTTATATTATTTTTGTGAAGACACATTTATGTTGCCAAGTGAAAATGGAACAGTTTTAACAAAACGGATAGCTATCCAATCAGTTAAAATGCATAAATGACTAGGTGTAAATAGGCCCATTGGAAATCTGTTCTCCAGAGTCTAATTTAAACCTGGAAACAAACAAACTAAAGAATTTTGACAAATGTAAAAGTTTATGAAAAATTGCTTTAGAAATATTTTAGGTTCTGTACTATTTCTATGTTAGCCATTATGAATATTTAAAATGTTTTTGTGTATTTATACATATTTTGAGATTAACTCAGAAACTTAAAAATGGCAAAAGGTTTGCTGATCTGTGCTCTAACCTTATTAAATTTCTGTTATTTTTTGGTTTATTTTATATAATATTTTGGGGCTGGAAACTGAATGGCCTTTATCTATTTTTCTCTACCTATTATTATTATTATTATTTTTTTTTTTTTTTTTCCCTAAAGATTCATTTGTATAAATATTCTGTACTTTCTGTTTTTTTTTTTTTTTTTTAGGCTGAATGGGAGGCACTGGAGTTGACTGATCACCAGTGGGCCTTAGAGAATGTTGAGGAGGATCTGATGAGTAAGGACTTGGACTTGTCTGGGATGTTCAGCAAAGACTTGCCAACAGGCATCTTCTAAGTGCCCGTCTACTACTGAGAGGTTTTGGACCTCATCAAATTAGAAGAGTGAATTGTTGGACTGGTTGTGGGAGTGACAAAACATTTCCATTCAGATTTCTAGAAAGTGTCATAAAGCTCATTGCAGGCATATCACATTTTGTGTCATTTGCATGCACCATTCCCTCCATCATTCATGCTTTATCAGACTTAAGTGTCATAGTGTGACAAAGCTTTGAGCTTAAAGCTTTTTGGATTATATCTTGCCACTGCATTCATCCAACGCAACGGAAACATTACAGTGCACCCTATAGTGAAGCATGTGGCCTGGTTTTCTTGAAAACATTCCCTAATGATTTTTGTTGTCATCTTTATTTTTGTTTTAACAACTTTTCATTAACTTTATTTGTTTTAAGAGCCCCATGTTCTTGTTTTACTAGGACCATTTGATTGTTTGGACCAAGTATGCAAACAGGAAGTTTTAGAAAGTAATGTGATTTAAAAAGTGGAACAGTCCATAACTTAGGTTCAGTTACATAAATAGTATATTCCTAAATTTGCTAGCGTTTTAGATGCTTTCTTATGGTGCCAATAATACACCATGCACTGAGTATGTAGTAAAAAGACTTTTTGTCATTAAACTAATTGAGATCGGAGATTAGAATTTATTGTCATGTTTAATATATTTATTTGACTTCTATTAAACATCATCTTTGGTTTTATAAAATTAATGTCCCTCACTACATTTACTGGATGTGTACATTCTTAATACAGCCTGTTTTACTAAACAGTGATGCACTGTTCTGTATTTATTTTCTGATTTATTTACTTCATTTTTCTACCAGTTCTAAAGAAAAGCGGATCCACCATTAAAGTCGACATAAAATCTTTATTGACCCCATTTAATTTTTAAAAATTATGTTTCTGGTCTGATTTTGCAGATTCATTACAGCATGATGTTCCAAAGAAAAGGACAGGCTACTCCAATATTTTTTTTATCAAAATGTTACAAATTTGCTCTGCCTATGAGACTTTGGCCTATGTTACCAAACTCCTTTTCTTTTTCCAAAAGTCAGTTAATAGCCTAAATATAATTTGCATTTACATTAAAAATTCTAGAAATTTATTTACTTCTTTTTGTTTATCTGCATTTTAATAAAATGCTATTTATTAAAACCAATTCCGTTTAATTTTCGTGTTAATAACCCTTCATACAATTAAGTCTTCATCATATTTCCAGTAGGCCTACAGGGTTCACGAATCTATATGAAAGCTTGTTTCCGCAACGGAATAAAAAAATGCAAAAGGTAAGCCTTAAGCCTATTTATTAATTAAGCCTTTTTATCTCACAATTCTGACTATTTTGACTTTTTTCCCCTCAGAATAGCGAGATATAAAGATTTTTTAAGATATCAGATTTTTTTTCTATCGACTTTTAAGTTCATTTAACTTAAAGCTCAATATAATAGAAAATAATTTAAGGAACAATATGTCAAAGGGTCCTCTCAGTCAAAGCTTGTTAAAGCGGCTGACAGGAATAAATAAGCTGTCAGGGATGCGGACACCAATCTGCATATCTTCCCTGAGCCCTAGCTTTTCATGAAGCATAGCAAAATTTGTTTTAATTATCCAAGAATGCATGTAACTAACGACTATTCGAGTTTGGCAGCCTAGTACGCGCGCTCCCTCTAGCGCTGCGCGTCCCCTGTATACTTCAGCGCGCTCGCGATTACTGCGGGTTCACTCGCTGCACGATGGCGGAGGGAGGCGGACCCGAGTCGGGTACCGCTTCGGACCCTGACGAGAAGCCGGGGATCACACAGACACCAGTACCGTCCACCGAAAGTCAAAAGCAGAGTATCGGGACACTGCTGAAAACGCCACTTCGAAAGGGAGACGAGTGGTAAGAGGTTTTTAAATGAAGCCGAAGTCAAGGCACGCTTGTCGGCATCAGCTCAGGCCTACTGACGGAGACACCGGCTGCCGGAAATCCCTTCACTAGCTGGGCTGTGGACAACCACCTGCTTCGCTAACACCCATAAACTAGCAGGCTCCCATTATTATTAAGGCGCTGTACACGGCAAGCCTGCGTTTTAAAATAATAAAGATTTAACACTATTAATGTCGGTTATAAAACGAGGAAGCTGTCTTGTAGCCAGTTAGCACAGATTAACCAGCCGTAGCTTATTATTTCTCCTCAATTGTCCAAGTTTTCCTGCTTAAATGTCTCCTTTATGTAATAATAAGACGATTTCAGACAGTAAATAAGTAAATAAGTAGTAAATAAGCTCAACCACCCCGTTGTCGGTTATCAGTTCTCTGATAAGCTACATGGCACAGTAGCGTCAGGCATGTAAGGCACTTCATTAGCCGAGGCTAGTTAGCCAGGCTTGTTTGTGTCTCATCGACGAGTTAATTTCTGTCAGATGTCAACCTTATTTTAGAGGAACTGTGTAACTAGATTAAAATTACTGTCAAACTTCTCCCTCTGAAGTTGTGGGGAAGACTAAGCTACCTAAACAAGTATTACAGCAAGGCTGTGCTTTGTCATGGCCTCTGGATAACACCCAGTCACTCACAATGTTGTTTGCCAATAGAACAGTTCATGGCACCGATCTTAAATACACAAAAAATACACCTGGAATTAATGGATAAATAAATGGCAAATACATATATACAATATTTAGCATGTAAATCCATTTGTTATTAATTCCAAAAGTATTTGGATAACCTGTCCACTTTTATTTTGAAAACTGTGTCTGTAAGAAGAGACTAGTGACTCACTCGAAAGGACAACATTTAAGTTTCAATAGGATTAAAAGTGCTTTCAGTATATTGTACTAAACCTAGGCTATTTAATTTATTCAAGCATGTAACTTCTTTTATTGTTAGTTAAAGGGATAGTTCACCCACAAAGGAAAATTGTTATTTGTTGTTTCAAATCTTTCTTTCTTCTGTTACACAAAAGATATTTTGAAGAATGTTGGTAACCAGACAGTGGATGGTAGACATTGACTTCCATAGTATTTTTTTTTTTTTCCTACTATGGAAGTCGATGGCTACTGTCAGCTGTCTGTTTACCAGCATTATTAAAAATAACTTTTGTGTTCAACAGAAGAAAGAAATTCATACAGGTTTAGAACTTGATTTTGAGTAAATGATGAGTTTTCATTTTTGGGTGAACTAACCCTTTTAAGGTCACTTTACTCTATTTTTAGATAGAGCTTCATAGTTTAATTAATGAATTAATGAACATTTTGAAATTAACTTAAAGGATATTTCACAACATTTTTTTTTTTCATGAATTTTAAAGGAGATGATAGACAGAAAGTTAAGAGACTGAAAGCTTCTGTTACCATTCACTTTTAAATGTATTTCCCCTACAACAAAAATAAACTCCTCCTTTTGTGTTCCACAAAAGAAAGTATGTCATATGCAAGTAAGCAATGACCATTTTGACTTTTGTGTGACCCATCCCTTTTAATTTGGACTTTTGACATTTCTTATCAAACTATATTGTTTGTCCCTTGGCAGAGTGGAATCAACTGCTAACAAGCTTATGTGGAACAAGTTCCTACTTTGGATGAGATTAAGAAAGACATCCTTTTTGACTTCTATATTGGTAGATGTGTGACAACACAATAGATATTTGCTTTGCTATCAGTTTAGGCCTTATATTTTAGGAGAGAAACATTTATTGTCCATTTCCCCTGACTTTACTCTGATCTCCACCTATTCTACTTGTTTAGGTATTTGATTGACAGCCGGTGGTTCAAACAATGGAAGAAATATGTGGGCTTTGACAGTTGGGATTTGTACAATGTTGGAGAGCACAATCTGTTTCCGGGACCCATTGACAACTCTGGACTCTTTTCAGGTAATGAATATTGAGTTTTGTGCCTGTCTTTGTTTTGTCACATTCTAATAGATCGGTGTTGTGAAAAATGGGTTTATTTTGCCAGCAGTAAAACAGGTTTTGTTATAATACTGGAGACATTATAAATGAATATCTGATTCAAAGCTGTGTGGTTTTATTTTAAAGGGTTTACAGAGTACTTGAGTTTTGATGTTTCAGTCTTTAAAGGGATAGTTCAACTTCACCCCAAAATTAAATTCTTTCTTTTTTTCCTCTCTCATGTCATCCAAACTCAACTTTATTTTATTTACTTTTATTTTTTTCCCCTTCTCTTCCATAAATCACCATTAACCAGATAATGCATATATTTTTATTGAATTCTAAATGATTTGTTAATGAATCAGATTGATGTGACTTCAAAAGACTTGGAATAAAATTGTGGCCATTTTTACTGGTGCTTTCATTTTTTTTTTTGAAGCTTGAAAGATCCCCATTTATTATAATTACATGGAAAAAAGTGTCAAGTCTGAAATCTATCCTTTGTTTTTTTTTTTTTTTTGTTTTTTGTTTTTTTTTTTAAATGGAAGTAAGTCACCATGATTTTCTGAGCCTAGCATGGCTAATTCTGTTGGATAATACAGGAGAGTGGTAAAGGCCTCTGTGTTCTAATGATTTCCCTTTTTGTCTCTATATCATAGATCACGAGTCCCAGACGCTAAAAGAGCATCTCATAGATGAGTTAGACTATGTTTTAGTGCCTACAGAGGCCTGGAATAAGCTGGTCAGCTGGTATGGCTGTCTGGAGGGCCAGAAACCCATCATCAGAAAGGTTCCCCTATTTCTTTGTTTTGCTGTTTGTTGCTTTGTCTCTTTCTTTATTTGTGATACTCATAATGTAGGACTGATTTTAAATTTTTATATCTCTTGGTTTTCCTTTTTTGATTCCTTTATTTACCCATGTCTGATATAAATTGAGTGATTACAGGCAGGGTTATAGTTATATTATTTTCATGTTTATGTTAACAGTTAAAGATTTAATTAAGATATGTTGAGTTGAGATGCGGATCGAAATGTTTTAAATGCTTTTCTTTTGTAATATCTTTGTGTGTTTATTTATATTTATTTTCATAAACCTGTTTCCCAGGTTGTTGAACATGGAATGTTTGTGAAGCACTGTAAAGTGGAAGTGTATTTGCTTGAGCTGAACCTATGTGAAAATGACAACATGGAAAAAGTTGTCACCCGCCATTTCAGCAAAGCAGACACTATAGGTATGAGATTCATAAGCCTTCCAGAAAATATCAGTTTTCCTCATCAGTAGTATTTGCATGACTGATTATATCCATTATAACCACTAAAAGGCACTGATAATAAGTAATACTAAGAAAACTGTTAATTCTTTTTTTTTTTTCCTCCCCTCTAGATACTATTGAGAAGGAGATGCGGTCTTTATTTGACATCCCATCTGAAAAAGAAACTCGTCTTTGGAATAAATACATGAGTAACACTTATGAACAACTTAACAAGCTTGACAGCACTGTACAGGACGCAGGGCTTTTTCAGGGCCAGGTAAACCATTGCGCTTCATTCCATTGATTGCAGTTGTGGTTGTTTTAAAGCTGACAGACATTTTCAAATGATTTATGAATTTGCGTAATCAATCTCATCTCACTCCTCAGGTGCTTGTTATAGAGAAGAAGAATGAGGATGGCACATGGCCCAGACAGTCCTGCCATTCCAAGTATGTACATGCAGTTTAGATTGTTCTCACACTTAAGCAGCTTAATGCTAAAAGAACTCTCTTGTAGTTTCAGATATGGAGGTATCTGAGGGGTATTACTTCTGCTATTTTTTCAGATAATCATTGGAAGTTTTCTTTTAAATCAGTTACATGGTCTTGCCAGTATCTCCTGTCATTTATAACATTGCTTTGAATAACCCTAACAGAATTCTTTGATTTATGCATAGGTCCAGTACTTCCACCTCTCGGAATTATACAACCTCCCCAAAACTCTCTTCAAACTCATCTGCTACCATATCCTCTACGATAACGAATGGGGATAGCAATAGCAACTCTGGCTACATGCTGAATAACAGTACTTCTGGTAACAGGTCAGCTTGAACATTAAACAACATAAAACTAGAATACTCAAAAGTTAGTTTAGTTCCTTACTGGAAGAATTTAAACAGGGAACTGCAACAAGGTTTCAGTTTCAGGTCAGGTTTCCTGTATTCAGCATTTGGTTGACCAAATGTGGTGGTCTAAATTGGTTTAAATTGTGGTGTTACCTCATAGTACATGTCTTTGCTAACCCATCATACCTTTTGCAGATTGGGAAGTTATAACTCCTACAGCTCCTCATACAATTACAGAGAATCTGCTGCTCAACCGGGCCTCTGCGGTCTGAGCAACCTGGGCAACACCTGCTTTATGAACTCTGCCCTCCAGGTACGCAAGTGCATATTCATTGTGCGTTTTTTCTCATGGGCACTTAGTTCCTCTAATGGCAGTCAGTGGAAAAAGATGCTTTTTTGGGCCCAGATGGTGTAGTTATGACATTTAGCAGTTAGCAAACTAGGTCATGCTAACCAGCCAAACCCTGATTCCTTGATTAAGACTATTTTCCTTCTAATTACAGTGCCTGAGCAACACTCCCCCTCTGACGGAATATTTCCTGGAGGACCGGTATGAAGCCGAGATCAACCGGGAAAATCCATTAGGGATGCGAGGGGAGATTGCAGAGGCCTACGCAGATCTGGTCAAACAGACGTGGCTTAGTCGGAGCAGTTATGTGGCTCCACGCACTTTTAAAGTGAGTGGATCTGTGTTTGATAAGTTACTCTGGAAGTCAGTTAACATTTCCAACACACACCCTTAATCTGAATGTTAAGTTTCTCTTCTCTCTGTTCAGACCCAGGTGGGTCGGTTTGCCCCGCAGTTCTCAGGGTACCAGCAACAAGACTCTCAGGAGCTGCTGGCCTTTCTGCTGGACGGTCTACATGAGGACCTTAACCGTGTTAAGAAGAAGCCTTACCTGGCCCTGAGAGATGCTGAGGGGCGGCCTGATGAGGTAAACTTCACATCAATATGTGTAAACCACAAGAAGACATGCATTTTAGTTAAAAGTAAAATGCAGAAGTAGTCAAAATGACCAGGAAAAGGCTTTTATTTCTGTTGTGCCAAGTGTGCCACACAAGTCCTGGAAAGTGAAGCCAAAGCATTTCGATCGCCCCCCCCCTTGTGTCTGGCTGCAGTATAGGTCAAACCCCACTCTGCATGTAATCGTAAGGGACTTGAGCCAAATTAAAAAATTCAATTACACTTCAAATAATTTTTTTCCAAAGATCGTTTGTCATTTTATGTAGTTCTTATCACGGTTTTAGTTAGTTATATAAAAACAGGGTGTAACGTCATGATTGACAGCTGTGCTTGCGATTGAGTGTGGGCGGAACCTTGATACCGCGGCTCCACTACTGCGCAGACTGGGTCCCTGAACAACGTAATCAGCAACGACCATTACTGGGATATTTTGGCTTCATTTTTCTACAGTGGAAGGAAGCAGAGATGTGCTGCCCATAATTTTTTTTTTTTTTTTTTTTTAACAGTCAATGTGTTGTACTTGTGAAAGTACTATTCTAAGCATTTGACTTGAGCTTTAAACTGAAGAATGTTGCTTGATTTGTGGGTGTCTCATTTGTCTGTAGATTGTAGCTAAGGAAGCATGGGCGAATCACCGGTTGCGGAATGATTCCATTATCGTGGACATCTTCCATGGCTTGTTCAAGTCTACACTGGTCTGCCCAGAATGCTCCAAAGTTTCAGTTACCTTTGACCCCTTCTGCTACCTCACACTGCCCCTGCCTATGAAAAAGGATCGCACTATGGAGGTATTCCTGGTCCGCACTGACCCGCAGTTCAGACCCATGCAAGTAAGACCCGTTTTCCTGAAAACACTCAGGCGCAGGTTTTAGTTCAAGATGTGGGCTAAAAGATCCATTTGTTATCTTCCAGTACCGTGTAGTGGTTCCCAAAATGGGTGTAGTAGCAGACCTGTGCAGCGCTTTGGCCAAGCTATCTGGACTTCCTTCAGAGAATGTAAGACTTTCTGATCCCAGCATTTCAAACTAACAATCATCTTTCCATTGTTTATGATGCTTAAAGAGATATTTAACTCAAAAATAAAAAAAATTGGTCTCATGTTGTTCCAAACCCTTATAGCTTTCTTGAAATAAAGCATGTACATCATGTAGGCTACTTTTTAGGGTTTTTTTTCTTTTGGAGTTTGACAGGACTAGGCCATTGTATTCCTACATTAAGTGGAAAAGAGCAGAGTGAACATTTTGTTCCATTATAATAAGTCATTTGAGTTTGAGACAAAATGAGGTTGAGTAAATTATGGCTGTTTTCACTTTTGGATGATCAGTTTCTACTTGTGTCTACATAACATTTGCTTAAAGTTATAGTGGACAGTCTGAGACTTGGTGTTCCTGTTTTGTCTCTTCTAGATGGTGGTGGCAGATGTTTACAATCACAGATTCCACAAAATCTACAAACGGGATGATGGTCTCAATCAAATTATGGAAAAGGATGACATTTTTGTGTAAGCCATCTCTTAAATTCTTACACTATCATTGAAAAGTTTGGGGTCGGTAAGATTTTTAATGTTTTTGAAATAAGTCTCTAATGCTTACTATGGCTGCATTTATTTAATCAAAAAACAGTAATATTGTTGAATTTTTTTTTTTTAATTGAAAATATTTTAGTCATTTATTCATGTGATTGCAAAGCTGAATTTTCAGCAGCCATTAAGGCTACGTCCACACGAAGCCGGAGCGTACCCTATCCGATCTTTTTTTTTTTTTTTTTTTTTCCTCTCTCCTCATCTCAAGAAATATCTGCGTCCACACGAAACCACTGAAATGACTCAAAACGATGTAGAATACATGCCGGACCAGTCTGTGGCGCTGTAATTCTGCCACAGAGATGCACTTAAAACAGCGAATAAGACTTGGAGCATGCGCATAAACCTTGCGCGCTGTATACAAACTATAGTAAAGCTTAGAAATAACGCTTTATTTTGGCTCAGTAGCTTCTGCAGCATGAACAAAAGCATCTAGAGGTTGTTGTTGTTGTTGTTGTTGTTGTTGTTGTTGTTTCAAAAAATAGCGGTTTCACTTTCCGAAAACACCGGATCCGTGTGGACGAAACGCCTATCCGATACAAAATTTGTGCGTATTCACAAAAACGTGTCTCCGTGTGGACGGGGCATAAGTTCAAAAGAGCAGCATTTATTCGAAATTGAATTTTTTTTTTTTAATAACATTATACATATCTTTGCTGTCACTTTTGATCCATTTAATGTGCCCTTGCTGAATAAAAGTATTAATTTCCTTCAAAAAAAATCTTACTGACCCCAAACTTTTAAACACTGAATGTTCATTGAGTTTTATTGCATACTGTTGGTTTTGTCCGTTCAGCTAAGCGTGTTTTAATTAGTGGTTTTTTACTGATTGTGTCATTGTGGTTTAGTTATGAGGTGTTAGAGGAAGATAGTGAGAGGATGAACCTGCCAGTGTACTTCAGAGAGAGGCATGCTAAGCACAGCGGAGGCTCTTCAGGCACAATGCTCTTTGGTCAGCCTCTCCTCATAACCGTCCCACGCCACAACCTCACCGTGGATACCCTCTATGAGCGTGTGCTGGAGAGGATCGGGTTGGTATTGTGTTTTGTTGGTCTATTCTAATGGTATACTGATTCTGTCATTTAAAAACTTGGTTGTCCTTTTATTCTCTTTTTAGGCGTTACGTTAAACGTTCACAGGGTACCATTACAGACAGCAGAGCATCTGCCTCAGCCACATCATCTAGCAGCAGCCAATCACCAGAATACCTCGCTTCAGTGTCCAGTCACAGTACAGGACTGAGTGGTTGCAGCAGCCCAGTTTCAGATGGAGCTTCCTGCAGCGCTGGATCCAACGGCAGCAACCATTCCTGCAATGGCCCCAATGGAGTTTGTGATGGTAGGATACTCAAACTTGTTATAAAGCTCCCAAATGCTGTATTCAGTCATTTTAGATTTTTTTTTTTCCCCCCACAGACATCTGATTTTGTTGCATGCATGTGTTTTAGGCGATGAGGAAGCCATGGACCACCAGGAGAGTCCAGAACCAGAAAACAGCCACTCGGATGCTGTAGATGGAGAGGAGGATTCTGAACCAGAGAATGGGCCAAATAGCAGCGGTGGAAAATCTTTTACTTCTCGGCCAAAACTCTTTTCTTTCAGCATGGTCAATTCCTACGGCACAGCCAACATCAGTTCTCTCCCGTTTGATGGCAATCTCCTAAAGCTCACAAGTAACTATCACATTTTTTTGCATTTCATACAGAAAAAAGAATCCGATGAATCAGGTGAATTATTAAACGTGAAACGCTATTTTGTTTAATGTGAACTCTTTAGGATCACTTGCATTATATCCTTAAATCAAAACTGATGGATATGCCTTTCTACAGCTCACTCGACAGTAGCCATTGATTGGGACTCAGACACAAAGAAACTGTGCTACGATGACCAGGAAGCTGAGGTAATGATCTTCATTCCACTAACTGTGCAAAACTACACTGCTTTTTAAATGTTTGGGATTGGTTTTTAAAATGTCTTTGAAAGAAGCTTCATATGCTCACCAAGGCTGCATTTATTTAATCAAAAATAGAAATGGTAATATTGTTAAATATTACAAATTAAAAAATGGGGCGCTATTATGCTTTGGAAAAAAAAAATTGTTGTTTTTGGAGTCTGCTAGAACAGGATTTCATGCTTTAATGTTCAACAAACAGGTTTTTTTTTTTGTTTTTTTTTCCCCATATATTTTACATTGTTACAGCACCTCTTTTCCCAGTCTGTCGGTAACGCTCTGGGGTGCGTTTCCCAAAAGCATCATTAGCCAACTATGGTCATAAGTCCCTCTATTGAGAGCTCTATTGGTAACGACTGAACTTGCGACCATAGTTCGCTTTGGGAAACGCACCCCTATGTAGTTCCTGTCTCTATGAAGCCCCTCCTTCTGAAAAGCACAGTGTGCTCTGATTGTTCAGCTGGACCAGTGTGTTCATGGTCAATGGTCAGCCGCTTTGAGTGTGTTTCGGAAATGTCACGCCCCTTACCATAACCGTGAGTTTCAACACACTACTAACGCAACTCAACCAGGCCTCGCCCCCCCCCCCAACCCCCCCCCCCCCCCTTTTTTTTTTTTTTTTTTTTTTTTTTTTTTTGGCATATGCCTCGGGCGGGAATTGTTACATTGTGACATGTAGAAAACTCAAGACTACAATCGTGGGAATTAAGAAACTGTGCTTATTAAAAGGTGAAAAAGCATAATACATATTTTCAAAATCGACTAGTTGATGGGTTGTTTAAATTACTAGTTGATTAATCAATGTTGAGCAAGCCCTGTGTAATTTGGGGGTCTAGTGAGATATGACAGTGGTCATCTGATCAAAGATGTCTGTCATAATCTTCACAAAACTGGACAAGCCGACCATCTTTCCTTTAAGCTACCTGTGCTAAGTCTCCTCGGATATTAATGTGAAGTCTCTCCCCAGGCCTATGACAAACATGAGAGCATGCTACATGCTCAGAAAAAGAAGACTACAGTAGCTTTACGAGAATGCATCGAGCTCTTTACTACAATGGAGACCCTAGGAGAACATGACCCCTGGTGAGGAGCCCCTGCTTCCAAAGTCAAATGTTTTACCAAAGTATCACCACATTTAGTGCCGTTTTAATGACGTGTATGTTTGCTGTGGTCCTCTGTAGGTACTGTCCCACGTGTAAGAAACACCAGCAGGCCACAAAGAAGTTTGACCTGTGGTCTCTCCCGCGCATTCTGGTTGTTCATCTGAAGCGTTTCTCTTACAACCGCTGCTGGAGAGACAAGCTTGACACGGTCGTGGATTTTCCAATTAGGTAAATATTTTGCAAGATGCAACTACTGCAGTTGACAAAATTGAATGACAGTTATGATGGATGGATGGAGAGATGGATAAATAGAGAGCTGGATGGATGGATAGATTGAAGGAGAGAGATTTTTAAATTAAATGAATGAGATTTGTGTAATATATGTATTATTATTATTATTATTATTATTATTATTATTATTATTATTATTTTTGCTATTTATTTAACTACTCTTAATGGTGTTCATTTTAAATTACATAATAGCTTAAAACGTGTAATCATTCTCCAAAGAGCGTGGAATTTGTCCCTTAAAGTACAAAACCAGTGAGTGCCCTCTACATGATGGTGCCAATTTTTTTCCTCACCCACACAGAAATTAGTTTATTATTGTCTTAGGCCAGTTTTAGGATGGCAAATAAATATCTGACTTCAGGTGTGAATTTTTATTAGTACATAAGGTTTTTTTTTTTTTTTTTTTTTACTAGTAGTTAATTTTAGTTATAATGTGACATTCATTTGTAGCATACAGAATATTGACACTTCAGAACAATGACATGCTTTTGGGCAATTTGGTTTTTCACCATGATATTTGCCTTGAGCATTTGGCCCTCATCCCATCTGGGGGTGCTCTGGGTCACCTTACTGAACAGGAAGCAGGAAAGAGTGTACAGAATTCAGGTGCATTGTATCAGGTTTCTGGGAAGCTGAGTCATGCTCGTCTGGACAGACAAACCCATCCATTGTTCAGTGTGATAAATGGAGTAGGCTAACGCAGAACTGGAATCTAGTAATTGGATGCATTGATCCAAAAAAATGAATGTGGTTGAAATGTAAAATAATCAATTTCGGCAGACACGCTTTATTGATGATTTCTTACTTAGTAGTTTGTGTTTGAAGAATAGCTTTTTTGTTTGTTTTTCAACTTGAACTTCTGGAATTGTGATATTTTTCATTTTCTTTTTTTTTTAAATGAATGTAAACTTTCTCACACAGGGACTTGAACATGTCAGAGTTTGTTTGCGACCCCAAAGCTGACCCATATGTCTATGACCTCATTGCTGTTTCCAACCATTATGGAGGAATGGGTGGAGGCCACTGTAAGTCACTCTTACTGCTTGTCTCCCGTTATTTCGTAACTTTGTAATTCCCTTTCAGTGAAATCCTTCCTTTCCTTGAGTTAACTCGCAGGTTGTGTCAGCAGTCTTTTATTTGCCCTTTATTACTTTATCGTTTATTCTCCCTTTCAACTCTGATTTGTTTGATAGATTTCAAGAAAAACTCTAACAGAGTTGATCATTTACATCTTTGTCATTGTATTGCTGCCTGGAAACGATCATTTAGTTTTTTGATTACGTAAGTTCAGCAGTTGAGCAACTCGTTTCATTCCTCTTGCAGACACGGCATATGGCAAGAATAAGATGGATGGAAAATGGTATTACTTTGACGACAGCAGTGTGTCTGCTGCTACTGAGGATCAGATTGTGGTGAGACTTTAAACTTCTACACTTTCCTTTTTATTAAAATATATAGACTTGGCCATCCTTTCCAGACTCATAAAGCATTCCTGTGGTTAATGAATATCAAAGACCCATTGTCCTCCCATAAAGGCAGATAGGGGTTTGTACACTGACTCAAAATTGTCACTTTGTTCTCCACAGACTAAAGCAGCCTACGTGCTCTTTTACCAACGTAGAGACGCGGACACACCGTCCAAATCCACCCCCTCCGCATCGCTAGGCGGAGCTTCAGAGACCTTGGAAGACCACATGGACACCAACTGAATTTCTTTTAGTCTTTCAAGGACTGGCACTGAAACAAAAACTACATTAAGATGAAATCATCAATGCATCAACGCACATCCCTGGCTACTTCAGTGACTATTAAAGGCTCACAAACAGGCCCTCTGTTTTTAGCTTTATTTTACTTTTTTTTTTCTTTCACACATGCGTCTTTATCAAGAGCCAAAAAATAATATTAATAATAAATAAAGAGAATTTTAGTTTGAAGCGTGACATGAAAGACTTTATTCTTGGACCTTGATGCCTGCTGATTATAGAAGCTTATTTCTTTTAGTCGGAAATGAGAATGAGGGTGAAACGGCAATATAACCTCTCTTTGGACGACATGAATGTTAGATGAAACAGATCAGGAGAGGGGAAATGCCTAAAAATAGACTATGTATGCAACATTACGCTTCTCTGAAATGTTTAAATTATGCCTCTACCCACTTACGTTGGACTCTAGCTATCAGCATCTTGTAACATGTGCCTCCTGTGAAGAATAGACTCTGTGTTTAATAACTTAAACGTGTGGTGATAAGCACAGAGATTCTCTCAGAGAAGCTTGCGCTCTTATATTAAATATTGTCTCCATGTTTCCTTTATCCTATCACATGCCACGCGTTTTGTTAAATATACCATGCCGGAGGGTGTTGTCTTGAAATATTTCACTTTCAGAGCTGCTTGACTATAAGGATATCACAATGTCGGGTTTATTATGATGTTGTTATTTTGGGGGAGGCTGATCTCTAATATATTCACACAAACTCCCCAAAACCTTGCAAAGGGAAGCTTAAGAATCAGTGGAACGAGTGAACGTAAGTCACGGTCATGCCCCAAAACAGTTCCAAGGCATCTTATTTCTGATCCGATGGTTTGTGCTTTGTGATAATACTCCTTTTTTTCTCTTTATGGTTTCTCTAAATGGCTTCAGTCCAGAGGAATATGGAGTCTGCTTGAATGTGGTGCTATATTTATGACACTTGAACAGGTATATGTACACAACGAGCAACACAAAGAATGGCCATTGTTTTAATTAAGAATAACCTTAAACATACAAAGATTAGCTGTTATTATTACATGTAGATGTACATTAGCACATCTGCCCTGTATTTAGATGTGGCATTATGTGTGTCGGATGGCTTTAGCAAAAACTCAAAACTCAAAAGACAAGTGCTTCATACTGCTAAGAACATAATACACAAAGCATATTTTTTTTGTGTGTGTGTGGCAAAACAGCATGCAAATTTTGAAATCTGCAAAATGGTAACTAGATGGTTGTTCCTGGTGTTTACCTTTCTATGGTATTAGCAGTCACTGGTAAATCCACTATTATTCTTTATGGAAATAACTCATGATCCAGCTATAAAATTTAAGACTTGAACTGATCATTGACTCCCCTGCAGCTCCTACATCAGCAAAACACCCATTTAAACATTTTTGGTTTTGTAATTTCATAGACCTTTCTGAATTGCATAGATGTACATAATCATAATCTGGGGCACAGTACATAGCTGCTTTGTGTTCTTCTATTTATCATGCCAAGATGTGCAACACCAGATTTTGATTAAGCCTATTTGAATTGAAAATATAATAAAATGTTGAAGCCTGATTATAGATAATGGATTTGTTTTGTTTTTTTGTTTTTTTATTATACATGTTTAGTTTAAGCCAATCCATTTGATTCAGATGAATTATGAATCATAATCTACAGCATCATTCAAGTTTCAACTCGCCTACCTATTATTATTATTATTATTATTATTATTACTAGTTTACATTATTTTGAATAATAGTTGCTTTCTTCTAGCTCAAACAGTGGAGTGTTTCACTAGAAATGCCAAGGGTTGAATCCCATGCAGTGCAAAAACTGATCGAAATGTATAAACCTTGAATGCAATGCAAGTAAATGTAAATGCGAAATAAGGCTTACACATCTAGAGCCAACATAAAAACAGTTTTGAGAGTACATGGGGAAATTGGTATTGCTTTTGGCTAATGTAAATAGAAATGGTTGTATATGAAAGTTTGCAATGGTTTTCAATAATGTTGTGTGCATTTAGGGATTATGTTTGAGTAATGTATAAACACAACCAGTCGAAAGTTTGAAATAATTCAGAATTTAATGTTTTTGAAAGAAGTCTATTATGCTCACCAAGGCTGCATTTATTTGATTAAAAATACAGTAAAAACAGTAATATTGTCTATTGAAATGCATTTTAAAATGTAATTTATTCCTGTGATGGCAAAGCTGAATTTTCAACAGCATTACTCCAGTCTTCAGTGTCTGATCCTTCAGAAATCATTCTAATGTACTGATTTGGTACTCAATTCTTATATTTTAGTTTTTCAAAATGAATAAAAGTGATTTTTTTTTTTTTTTTTTTTTAATTTGAAGGTTAAAGGGTTAGTTCACCCAAAAATGAAAATTCTGTCATTTATTACTCACCCTCATGCTGTTCCACACCCGTAAGACCTTCGTTAATCTTCGGAACGCAAATTAAGATATTTTTGTTGAAATCCGATGGCTCCGTGAGGCCTGCATAGGGAGCAATGACATTTCCTCTCTCAAGATCCATAAAGGTACTAAAAACATATTTAAATCAGTTCATGTGAGTACAGTCGTTCAATATTAATATTATAAAACGACGAGAATATTTTTGGTGCGGCAAAAAAAATAAATAACGACTTACATAGTGATGGCCAATTTCAAAGCTTCGGAACATAATGAATCAGTGGTTCGGAGCGCCAAAGTCACGTGATTTCAGCAGTTTGGTGGTTTGACACGCGATCCGAATCATGATTCGATACGCGGATTCATTATGCTCCATAGCTTCCTGAAGCAGTGTTTTGAAATCGGCCATCACTAAATAAGTCGTTATTTTGGTTTTTTTTGGCACACCAAAAATATTCTCGTTGCTTTATAATATTAATATTGAACCACTGTACTCACATGAACTGATTTAAATATGTTTACACAGTATGTTTAGTACATTAATGGATCTTAAGAGAGGAAATGTCATTGCTAGCTATGGAGGTCTCACTGAGCCATCGGATTTGTGTTCCGAAGATTAACAAAGGTCTTACGGGTGTGGAACGGCATGAGGGTGAGTAATAAATGACATTATTTTTATTTTTGGGTGAACTAACCCTTTAAATGCGACCGTGTAAACATGTTTGGCCTAGTAACTGCAGTGGGAAATTCTACTCCCTGCTCACACACCCACACTAGAGATAAGTTTCCACTGGAACTCATTAATACAGAATGAACCTCTTCAATGCACCTGATGATCAGTACCGTATTACACAACAGACAAAACCATAAAAGTCTGTGTTCCAGTCCTCCCACGCTAACTGAAGCTGAATCGAAAGAAGGCAATCTTGAGACTTGAATAGAAAACATATTTATTGGTCTAAAATGCATGTTGTGCCATACAAGAGCTAAATGGAACTGTTCAGTTAGGACTTTTGCAGTACATCAGCTGCTCCCCACAGACTAGCATGTTTACAGGAGCATCTTCATGAAGTAAAAGTCCAAACTCAGCAACATCATGCACATGAGAGCACAACCTGCCTTAAAAACATATTGGAGACCCATATAGGTTTAGGTATGCAAGCAGGGTTATTAATGATTTATTTTGACACCTGTTTGACCCACAAACCCTTAAAAGACATTTTAATTGGCTATGCTGAGAAGTTTCTTGATGTCTCGCTCGATGTTGCTGGTCAGGTATCTCCTTCCATAGCGTTTGAATGGCACTCCATCAGATCCAATAAGAAACTTCTCGAAATTCCAAGCGATGTCGTTTCTGCATACGGGACTCCACACGATAAATTTGGGGTCATTCATAAAGGGCATTGGCTCATCGCTCGGGAATGGAAGTTTCTCCTTAAGGAAGACGAAGAGAGGGTGAGCGTCTTTCCCATTCACGTCGACCTTTTCCAAGAGCTGAAATTTAGGTTCAAAGCCATTGCCTGGACGGACATACTTCAAGGACAAAAGGATCTCTTCATTTTTACAGTTTTCCTGAAAGCAAAGATAAAGAAAGAATTAAAAAATGAATAGGCAACAGAATCACACACAAATTTTAATAAGCCATTTCGGTAATACTTTACAATAACATTGAGTGAGAATACAGTCAAGGGTAAAGGGTTGAGTGTAGTCATGGTCCATTATTGCATTCATATTAAGAGTAAAAATTATACAAATAAACATAGTAGAGAATCTCTTTAAAGTAAAATGCCCATTAAACTCAAGGAAATAATACAAAAATAATGCAACGTCATTGTGAGTTCATGTTATCTCAAGAGCATTAAATAATATTAAGAGATACAACTTTTCATTTTAGTAAATGCAAGTTTGCAAAATTAGCAAATTTGATAACCAAGTTTTGCTTTGGTTATTGAGTCTCTTATACTGTATTAAGAATATATTAATAAGAAATCTAAATGTATTTATTATTATTATTATTATTATTATTATCTTAAACTAACCACTTATTTCTCTTTGTATGACAGCTGTTTGTATGTTTATTGTTCTTTCATTTTTAATTTAAAAAGATAGCTTTAGGATCAGCATCCAAGACCAAGACTATCGTTTCATAATATTTAATAGATCAGTAGTTAATAACCAAATACATAAAAACAAAAACATGAAAATATGTAAATCCAAATGTACTGATATTTCAAACTATTTTAATGCAAAGTAACTAATGATCTTTTAAGCATTAAATAATTTACAAATTTATGACTTTTATATGTGTTACTACCATTGACGTTTATTTGTGTATTTATTTATTTATTTGAATGTAGGCTGCCCATTTGGTTGTACAGATAAATCAGCATATATAAAAACAGGTGTAAGACAGCAGGGCATGACAGATCAAGTGCGCCACAGGCACCTGTTCGGCAGTGAAGGGCTATATGAATCAGACAGGTGTTGATGTCATCTTACCTGATACCCGAACTGATTGCAGGGGACTCCCAGAATCACAAGCCCTTTATCTGAGAAGCGCTCGTGGAGCTCGTTCATCTGGGTGTAATCCCTGGTGGTCGTTCCTCAAAGAGAAGCGACATTCTCGATCAGGACCACCTTACCCTGTAAAGTAGAAAACTTGAACTCTTCTCCTGTAAGGGTTTTTGTTGTGATGTCGTAAAACGATTTTATTCCAGCCATGTTTATCCCTACTCCGTTGCCTCGCAGCAAACTGACACACAGGTACAGATCTATGAAAATGACACAATATAAACCTGTTAACTGTGGGCGGTGTGATATGCAGAGACCAATCAATTGCAAGACTATCCACGCCCACTTTTAATACACGCCCATAGAATATTAGGGAGTGTCACCAAAGTGCTCTATTTACTACTTCACGGTCGAAAATGTTTATCTTATTATCTGTGGGCCTGATGACGTGTTGTTTGATGTATTTTTTACTTCTGTTCTTATAAAGATAGATATAGTTAACACGTAAAACATACAGTAACGTCCCAAAACAATTCTTTAATCAACCCAGAATTGAGAATTTTACTGCGACCCCTAAATTTTACGAACCACGGGCGCGGGAAGCTTTGTGACATTAGCCTGGTTACGAAAACATTCATTGTATGCTACAGTCTAAATTTAATCAACATTTATTAACATAACATCTAAACGACAAACGTTTAAGATCAGCATCGTGGGGAGTAACTTTAAGGTAAACACTTCTGACGACGCTTTGACTCAAATACGGCCATTTCGTCGAGTTCGTCGACTTGAATTTAGCTCTTGCCATTTCAGTCTGTCTTGAAATGATTGTTTACCATCTTCCGAAATGGGTTCTGGTATTGTTTGAATCAGGACTGTCATTATTGAACTGTCAGTTGTGTACAGACTCAGAGTGCTTTAGCCCATGTGAAATAGCTTATTTGTTGTAACCCTAACAGGTATCATCTGTTATTTTATCATTTCACTCTGATCTGATCTGAGTTAAAGATGATGCGTAAGAAGAAGCGCTCATCCATCTCAGTGGACGAAGATTCCACACTTGACATTCCAAGTAAGATCCTGATGTCGTCACATCTAAAATAAATCGGGAATTGCTACAATCCTTCTACGTTTGGCGTAATTAAAAAGATGTATTGCTTGACTGTATTGATGTGTCTTAATTTGTACAGAGTCAAAAAAGACCAAGAACAGTGGGCGACCCACAAAGTCTTCAGTACAGGACTCCTACCCGGACTCAGTTTTTGTTCAGTTTCTGAAGGAATCAGGTGTCACTTTAACACCTGGCAGTACGGCTAATGAAATTGGTAAGATGTCAGATAATCAAGTATGCATTGTATACAAAAAAGGTGAACATACAAGAAAAACATGTGTTCATTATAACAACAGATTTCATTGACATCTGATACACAATCCGTTATTATTTTTATTATATTTTTTATTTATTATAACAGCTGTAGACCAAGTTATATTTCAAAAGAGACTCCAGCAGCGTCTACAAAAGAATCCCAGATTCCCCAATGTGAGAAACAGATCATCATTATATCACTTTTTTCTTTTTTACAGAAGTAGTTTACACCATGCATATTTACATTGTTGAATGGTTGTTTTGTAGATAATTCAGGAGTTTATATCTGCGCTGGAAACTTACATTGAAGACCCAGAGAGGTTCAGAAACTGTCTGCTGCCTTGTGTGCCATCATCCACTTCACAGCAGGATACCACGTAATGCATTTCTTTTTCCTGTTTCTCCAACTGATAATATTACAAGATTTCATTAAAATGTTTTATGCAGTTGTTTTTTTACTCTTATATACTCTTATTTGTTTTCTTTTTCCTCTAATGTCAGTTCTGGCTCCTATCAGGAAAGTCTGGTACGCTTGTTGCTTGGAATAGAGATGCTACAGGTAAACACAACTGCTCAATTTACCTCTTAAAATACAAAGCAAGAGAAAACTAGTTTATATAAATAAATATATATATACACACTACCCGTCAAAAGTTTGGACACGGTAAGATTTTTAATGTTTTTAAAAGAAGTTTCGTCTGCTCACCAAGGCTGCATTCATTTAATTAAAAATACAGTAAAAACAGTAATATTGTGAAATATTATTACAATTTAAAATAACTGTTTTCTGTTTGAATATATTTTATGAAGTAATTTATTCCTGTGATGGCAAAGCTGAATTTTCAGCATCATTACTCCAGTCTTCAGTGTCACATGATCCTTCAGAAATCATTCTAATATGATTTATATATTTTATGTACTAGTATATATTTTATGTTTATATTATAATTTTTGTTATATTATTATTATTATTTATATTATTCATTTAAGATTAATTTAAACTAAAAATAATTGCAATTATTTGTTGATTATTGTTTTATATATATATATATATATATATATATATATATATATATATATATATATATATATATATTATTATTTTTTTTTTTTTAATTAAAAAAAAAGTGGATTACTTTTTACGTGATCTGTTGAATATTTATGAATATTGTATTTAATGAATTAATTGCAGCTGAAGTTAATTATTATATTTATTTAATTCAAACTATTTTAAGGGGGAATATGAGTAATATATGTTTTTCATTTTCCTATATCTAGACCCTGGTCATAAACACTTTGTTTGAAAAGCTTCCAGAGTTCATGTTTGAGGGGTAAATTTCCATTTGATGACTTTTTGTACACATCACTTCAATTACAAAGTCCTGTATCATTCGCTTATCAGTGACTGTTATGTGCTCTGTTACAGTGTTAGTGAGGATGGCCTCAATGTTCCCCGTCTCGTAATAAACCAGTTAAAGTGGCTGGACCGAATTGTAGATGGCAAGGTACACAGTTCTCCTCGCCAAGTGATGAATATGTTCCTGTGAACATCATAATTGCCAACAGTTCCTTTGTAGCAGACATAAATGTTTGTCATAGCCAAACTGTGGCATTGCTGTGACAGATGTCTGACTACCATAACCGCTGTGTATGTATAGGATTTAAGCAGTAAGCTGATGCAGATGGTGTCTGTGGCTCCAATGGAGATCCAGAGGGACATTATTACCAGCCTCCCAGAAATCCTGGAGGATTCCCAACATGGAGACATGGCCAAAGAGTTGAAGTACGTCAGTAGTGTCCCAATGCATGAGATGGGGTACAAGTGTCTATTAAATTTGAGTTATGCTTAGTTGTGTCATTTGGTTTAGTAATTATGGCTGTGATGGTATTGATGAGGTGTGACTGTTATATAGATGCTTATTATCATTGTGTATATTGTGTTTATGTGAGTCTGTGTTTGTGTCTACTCTATTGTGCAGCGAATTACTTCAGCAGAACACTCAGCTCACTGTGCCTATATTGGATGCTTTATCCAGCTTGAATCTGAGCTCTGCGTTATTGTCAGAGGTACTCTAAACAGGCAAATATGTTCCCTAAAATGTAGCGTCCTTGCTTTAAATTAAATAAAATGCTTTATTTTGTTAAAGAAAGGTAACACAAGCACACTTCTTAAGCATAACAGAAGTAACTTATGCTCACCATGATAAAAAAAGAAAAGAAAAAAATATTATTATAATTTAAAAGAACTGTTTTCTATTTTAATATATTTTAAAATGTAATTAATTCCTGTGATGGAAAAGCTGAATTTTCAGCATCATTACTCCAGACTTTTATCGTCACATGATCCTTCAGAAATCATTCTAATATATTATGCTGATTTGAATTATCAATGTTGAGAACAGTTTAACTGATAAATATTTTTGTATTTAAACTCTAATGAATAAAACATTCAAAAGAACAGCGTTTATTTGAAATAGATTTTTTGTATCAATGTAAACATCACTTTTTTTCAATTTAATGCATCCTTGCTGAAGAAAAATATTAATTTTATTTAGATGTTTAAACAGTTGTGTATACCAGTCAGAATCCTCTTTCTCTCTATCAGGTGCGTGTGGCAGTAATGGGAACTCTCTCTGCTGTGCAGTTAGAGGATCTTCCTGTCGTAGTGAAGTTCGTCTTACACTCCATCTCTGCATCTGATGCTAATGAGGTTAGGCCACCAAACTGACTTGTTTATGACAGTTTTTTTCTGATCATGAACATTTCTTTTCTCTGGTAGACAATTAAATCATTTTTCTATTGCTGTAGACCTGTTGTTTTGCTCATGTCTCTTTCATGCTCTTCAGGTGGTGTGTGACCTGCGCAAAAAGCTGGAGTTGGAGCAGTGTGTTTTGCCAGCAGTCCTGCAGGCCTCCCAGAGTCATTTGAAAAGCAAAACCTTGTCAGGGTAAAACATTTTCCCGTTTACATTTATGCTTCTAGCAGACGCTTTTATCCAAAGAGGAGCAAACACAATTTGTCAAGGAGCCAACAATATTTATAAGATTATGAAGCAAGCTAGAGAAGAGGAAAAATGCAGAGAAGAAAAGATTTTTTGTGTTTTCAAGTGCGTAAGTGCATTGGTTTGGGTTGTTAAGCGCTCGTTGCAGAGGTTAATCCCTTAAAATTCTTCTTAAAAGGTTGTGATGGTCTCAGCAGTTTGCTTTCACTTGAATGAAAATTCTGTCACCATTTTTTCACTCTAATCCATCCCTCTCAAACCCAAAATACTTGCTTTCTTCCATGGAAAACAAATAAGAAGTTTAAATCTTTAATTTATATCTAATATCTTCAGTTCTATTGGCAGTGTTCTGACTTGTTCTTGATTGTCACTTCTCAGGAAATCCAGTGTCCCATCATGCAGCAGTGGTCAGGACAGTGTGGCTTTGATTCTGGAGGTCATAAAGTCAGCTATCCGCTTTCAGAAAACCATCTCAGAGGCTTGGCTAAAGGTCAGCTGAGAGTTAATATGATTTTATTGCCATTCTGTTTTCAGACACTAGGTACTATATTTCCATCCAACTGAAGTGATTTAAATACTGTTAATATTTTTGATTTTCAGGCCATAGAGAATGTTGATGAGTCAGAGGACCATAAGGTGTGATTGATTTCTATTAAAACTTTTTTTTGTGATTGCCATTATACACATTTCACACCTGAACATCCAAATTCATGAATAAACCCTACTTGTTGTGTCTCTCAGGTGGTTGATCTGTTGGTGCTGTTCATCCTTCACTCCACTAATGCAAACCACAGCCGACGTGGGGCGGAGAGGGTGCTCAAGGTCAAAGTTCGCAAGGGTCTGATTCAGGAAAGCCTTTTGCAGAAGACCTTTAAGGGCCATGCTCAGGTCTCCTTTCATTCACGTGATTATGAATGAAGAAAAAGCCCTAAATATGATACCTGATGCTTTGGCTCCTCATTTCAAGTATGGTGTAACTGTTTCATACAGGTGATGCGGGGTTATTTCCCATCCATTCTGGCTCTAGCTCAAGGACTCTTGCGTTCTTCAGACTGCTGTGTGGTGCCTTTCGGAGGTCACATGTACAAACAATCCTTCACTGCCTTCGACTCCTACTGTCGGCAGGTAAGAAAAACCTTGTCACCTTACAACTAACACACTGCAGATTTATGGACACCAGCATTCATTCAAAGACGTGCACTGATGTCCAGTACATGTGTGTTTGTTGTGTAGGAGGTGGTGGGCTCTCTGGTCACACACGCATGCAGTGGTGTGAGTGGTGAGGTGGATGTAGCTCTTCAGCTGCTTTGTGAGCTGGTATCTCAGAGACCAGCAGAGATGAGCCAGTTCACAGTTTTTGTGAAGGTATGAACGCCTGCTCAGTTTGTGACCTTAGTCCCTTTCTTCTGTCAGTTTATTACATGATTGCCACAGTTATGCCACCCATGGAATTATTTGTAAAATTGTGTTTTTCAGGTATGGAAAAGTCATGAAAATTATTAAAATCTTAAAAGTCATGGAAATTTTATAGTGATTTTTACCAGTTTACTAGCCTTTATATTTAGTCTAAATATTTATTCTCCAGGTACTGGTCTTGTGAAGACTAAAACTTGATGTCTATTTTGGAAGCAAAATTTTATATATATATATAATATATATATATATATAATGTGTGTATATATATGAATGAAGAGTTCAGATGCAAAAACCTCTAAGTCCGTCTGACATGTTTTCCTTTAAATGAGCATTTTTACCAGGCTCCTATGTTTAGGTTCAGTAATTTTTACTTTAATGGCAATGAAAAGTGTATTAGTCAGTTATTGAAATGCCTTATTTTCAAAAATGTCACTTTAGTCAATTTTTTACAACAAATTTGACTTGATTCGATTTGCGTCTTCCGATTGGTTCTTCTGTGGACTTAGAGGCTTTTGCTGACAAAGGGAAGTGGCGTTTAGCAGTTTCTGCCAATGAACCGGTATTTCTGAATGGGTTGACGGTGGGATTTAGCGGATTTGAAGCGAAAGTATTTGATGAATGTATACTATATGGGGAGAGCATTCGCTCAATATCATTATCTCATTTTTGACGGAGGTGGCGTTTAGCGGCTTTTATACATAATGTATGTATATAATATATTTTATATATAATATATTAATAATAATAATAATAATAATAATAATTTATCATTTGGGTGTTTTCAAGTTCATAATTATGTTTAACCTTTTTGCTGGTGTGAATTGTGGGTATTCTGGCAGGGTATTCTGGACTACATGGACAACCTGACCTCACAGCAGATCAGGCAACTCTTCCACCTGCTCAGTCGCCTGGCGTTCGGACAGGAGCAGCACGGGGGACACATCCAGGTGAGAAACGCTGTGCATCTTAAAGCTATAGTATGTCATGTTTTCAATTAAGAGATAGTTGATGCAAAAATGAAAATTCTGACTCAATATGGCCACCACCAGGATGACATGCATATCGTAATCCGTAAGCAGCTGTCTAGCACGGTGCCCAAGTACAAGCGTATTGGTATTATTGGGGCAGTCATGATGGTGGGCAGTATGGGAGCCTGCAGGTATGCTCTTTACATTTTGATGTTTCACTTATACACATTCAGTAGTTGTAATCTTTGGTCTTCACTCTTCTTCATCATGTGTTTTTTATGTAGAAATAAACCTGATGGCTCTCAAGGTGGCACACTACCCACTGAGACACACAGACAGGTGAGTGAGATGATCTGATGGTTTAAAGGTGCAGTAAGCGATTTCTGAGAAACTGACTGAGCACCACGACACACTTGTAGCCAATCAGCAGTAGGGGGTGTGTACACTCATGATAGGGGAGGAGAGAGAGTGAGCAAGAGGGAGACTTGAAGAAAGATTGTAGAAAGAGAGATGGCTGAGAGACATTACAAAAGAAAAGCACAGAGGAATATCACTGAGAAAAGAAGGGTTATGATCAGGCAAGAGCTTTAGGACCCACGTTAATATTAGAAAAGTTTTCCAGCGCTGGAGAGACCAAAGTGGGAAGGACTGAAAACAGATGCCAAGGTTGCATTGTTTCTGGTTCATACGTGAGTAACATTGGTTTTGCTATGTTTCACAGAACCAAAATATGCTGTTGTTGTAATGTTAGTTATAGTAACAGGACAGTTTTGAGTGTCATTGTTTGTCTCTAACTCTTGCTTGTTTATACTTTTGTGTACTGTATGTTCATTTTTTTGTTCTTTCTTGTCGTTGGTTTGTCATCTTCACTTTATTTTTCGCAAAGCATTATTTTGCTTCGCTTCAGCTATGATCAAAAGACATCTACTTTTGCATTGCATGTTTGTGAATTTTTTGGGGAATTTTTTTTTTTTTATAGGTCTCTTTTTTTTTTTTATTATTTAAATAAGACTCGCCAAGGCTGCATTTATTTAATTTATTTAAAATATATTATTTCAATTTAAAAACACTGTTTTCTATTTCTATATATTTTAAATTGTAATTTATTCCTGTGATGGCAAAGCTGAATTTTCAGCAGTGTCACATGATCCTTCAGAAATCATTCTAATGAACTGATTTGGTGCTCAAAACATTTCTTCTTATTATATAATGTTGAAAACAGTTGTGCTGCTTAATATTTTTTTGGGAGGGAACCATGAATTCAGGATTATTTGATGAATAGAAAGTTCAAAAGAACTTGTTGAAAATTAATCCTTTGTAACATTATAAATTTCTTGCTTTCATTGCCATTTGTAACTGACGCATGTACCTTATAAAGTGTTGCGGTGTGTGTAGGTGATGGCTCTGTTGGAGCTGGTGCGCTCGTGCAGTGAGACTTCCCCTGAAGCTGCTGCTCTCTGTTATGATGAGCTGGCCAACCTGCTGCAGACCTGCAAACTGGACCCTCTAGTGCTGGTGTGTGTGGGTTATTGACTTAATTTATAGACAAAAAGTAGTACAATTCATATGCATCTCTACATGACAAAAAGGTCTTCATGTTACATTATTACATTAAGCTCTCTGTGTTGGCTGTCACCCTCAGGCATGGATCGGGAAGAGTGTGTTAGAGGATTTTCAGGAAGACTTTGTTGTAGACCTTGGACCAGATTTATCAGGGTGAGTAACACATAAAGACAACACTTTTCTACTGTATTATCAAACGAAAGCAATCGGGTGTTTTATTTATTTTTTATGGCTTAACTTTCTCATGACCCTTTGTATGCGTGCATGTCTCTCAGACCGTTTGTGTTTCCTGCCTCTGTGATGTACAATTTGGACGAAGATGAGAGTCAAGGGGGAATCGCCATCAATCTACAGCCTCTTATGACTCAAGACCAGCAGCACAAAACGGACACAACCCAACCAGCTGGAGTCAAGAGAGAGAGGTCACTACTGAATACTGTATGCTGAACTCAATGGAACAGTTTATTAATTTTACCCTTTTACAGACTGCTAATAATTAAATCATAAAAATGTTAAAAGAATTGACATAAACTTATTTAAAAATGTATTTAAAATTAAAGTAAAAACAATAAAAATGAAACACTAAAAATAAATATTTTATGTTAACTTGCATGTTGTGTGACCTTTAACCAGCATCAGAGAACTGTGAACATGCAAATGTGTTGTTAAATTATTGAAATAGTACTTAAACTAAAAATTTTAGGTAGAAGGTTTTCAGCTGAAAAAAAGTTTGGGATTCCCTGATATAGATAACAGTGGTTGATCAGTATGAGTTTTTAGTAGCCAGTGCTGATATCTAAATTACTACATACATATGCAGTTTGATCATATGAGATGTGTGCGAAATTGTTGAAAATAAATGAAATTGAAACAATTATTTTACACAATATTTAGTCAAAATTTACCCCAAAATATTTGAAAACAAAGTTATGCACTCTATAAGTCCACAGACTTCAGTTATTTGGCCAATAATCCCTGCCATTTATTGCATATTGTAATTTTTGCATATATTATTAATAGGACAGTTGAAGCAATTACAAGAAGTGGTAAGAGAGGAGAGAGGGGAACGGCATCAGAAATCTCGAAGCTCTGTTGCTGTGTCGAAGCGCTGCCTGCAAGGCTTTGGCTCTGACACAATTTTACAGTTTAAATGACTCTCTCTCATTCTCCTAGGTGCGTGTCTCCTCTGTGTCTGTCCCCATTTTTCCGCCTGCTGAGGTTGTGTGAAGAGGTGCAGCACCAGGGGGATCTGGAGGAGATTGATGCTCTACTAGGTCAGATACACCTCCATCAAATCAGTGATAACATCTTCATCATTCTGTTCTAGATTTTGGTTTGTCATGATCCCTGCACAGAAGGAATTTATTAGACACTTCTGCTTTTCATTATAATGATGATAATTATTTATATGTTAACATCTCAAGAGGTGTCAGAGATATTAAGTTTGATTCAGGAGGTATTCTAAGGGAGTTTTGTGCTGTTATAGGCTGTCCTCTGATCCTGACTGATATGGAGGTGGTAGAGAAGGTGGAGAGTCTGTCTAAGGCTGAGAGAGAGTTCCTCTGTTCTCTGCTCTTTCACACCATCAACTGGTTCAGGGAGGTTAGTACACCTCTTCAGTACAGCATAGTACAGAATTCAGAGCGACTTTACAATCATCACTGACCGTTTCAAGTTTTGATTTGACTATTTTCCCCTTATTTTACTTGAGTTGTAAATGAATAGTTCACACAAAAATCTGTCTGTCTTCATTTATTTATTACATTTAAATATTTTCCTTTACTATAGTTCTCAAATAAGTGTAAGTAACGTCAAATATTAATTGATGTCTTGTGCTTGAATATTATCTTAAATTTAGTTTTTTTTTCCACACAAACCATCAGAAGACTTTAGTGCATAAGTCATATGGACTACTTTTTTTAATTTTATGGCATCCATTCAATTTGAATTTTCTAGAAACTACAGTTTGAAACATGTTTTTTGATGTTATATATTACAGAATTTATTTTAATATGTATATTATGCATGTCTGTTTATGAATGTAGGTGGTGAATGCGTTTTGCAGGCAGAACGATCCTGAGATGAAAATGAAGGTTGTAACTCGTATTCAGAATATCACTTTCCTTCAGAGTTTACTGCAGACGTGCTTGTCAGGTATCAGAGAGACAGATAATCTTTTTTACTTTAAGTACCTTGATAAAGTGAAGAAAAAAAAATATATATATATATGTATATATATATATATATAATATTTAATTATTTTATGTATTTTACTATATTTATTTTCTCTGTGAAGTTTTACATTGTTTTATTGTATACTTTATTAGCTACACCAGGTTACACTCCTCCTCAGGCTAACTTTGATGGAGAGAGTACTGAGGGGATGATACCCTCTTCTTCAATCACTCTGCCAAAGAAAGGAAAGAAAGGTAAGGCTGCTGGAGAAATCACCAAACTTTTTGTATGTTTTGTAGATTGTGGGTAGTCCTTCACTGTTTGTGTGTGTTTAGAGTCATCTGGGAAGAAGAGGAAGGCATCAGCGAGTAAAAACTCCTCAGGCGACAAGTCACAGCTGGAGGCGGCTGCGGAGGCAGAGGAGTCCCAACAGGTAAAGACCAGATATACTTCCTGTCCCTTGTTTTACAGACATTGGCATGAACATCTGGTAAATTAGACAGTAAAACCATAATGTTTGAGATGGAAATGGAAAATGTGTTACTCTTTTGTTGAATTTAATCCAGTATATTGAGATTTTACTTTGGTGTCACCTGAATTTTAAAATATTAAAGCTGTCAATTTTTTGTTATGGCAGGACCATCCAGAGAAAGAGAGCGAGAAAGAGAAAGAAAAAGATACCAAATCAGGGGTCAGTCTGTCTTCGTACTGGCCATTCTTCAGAGAGTTGGATGTTGAAGCTCTGAGCGTGCTACAGTGTGGCCTTCTGTCCCGGACACTACTGGACACTGAGCTACATAGTAAGGTAAAACAGTAAATAGTAAGGTCTGTTTGCTGGGTGATTCTCAGTATAAGTACATACTTAAATTGTAAATAATCATATCATTGCTTTATGTGTAGTTAAGGGAGGAAGTGCAGTTGGGCCCTGCTGAGTTGCTTTTCCTGCTGGAGGATATGTGGCGTAAACTGGACTTCAGTTTGACTTCTGCTCCTGCCAAAAAGGCTCCATTTCTCAAAGTATGAACACAGACATTAACTTGACAACACTTTAACTTGATTTACGTAGTAGAACATGTTCATGCACAACTTTGAAACTACATTCTAATCTACTTATTAGATATTGTCTTAATTATTATAAAAATAAAACACAAAAAAATAAATTCAAATATTTTAAATAACTGTAAAATGTAATCTTTAACAAATCTCAAAATATTTTTTTTTATACTGTAAATTATAATGATGCTGAAATTACGTGAATTGTGGCATCATTATAATGAACAGTATAAAAATGATTATTTTGAGATTTGTTAATGGTGACATTTAAACTGATTGATTTGTTTTTATTATTAAATTAAATGATTAATGTTTTGTTTTTAAAGATTAACTTTAATGCACATTTAATGACGGCAAAAGTAATCTAAATGTAAAGTAAGGAAATGAGCAATTAAAAAAAAAAAATATATATATATATATATATATATATATATATATATTCAGTATTGACCGATACTGATAAATTAAAAAAACATCTCCAATATTGACTGATAATCATTATGGTAATGAAATATTGTGCATCCCAAATATTTTCTTTGTTGTCTCTTTAGAGTAAGATGGACAGAGCAGTGGGCTTTGCTCACTTGCAACAGAAAAATGCCAAAGAAATTGCCACCTACTGCATTAAGCTGCTGCCCACACTCTGCACACACCTGGAGAACTGTCACAATCATTTTCAGGTACACACACATTTCCATTCACAGCCTTGTAAACATGTTCCTTGTGTAAGAATTGGTGCTGGCTAGCACGTTTGGTTTTGTCGCTCTGTTTGAACGTGCTTGTCCACACAGACTCTGCTCTCTGAGAACCAGGGTGTTGTTGATGCTCCTGGTGTGGACGTGAAGGAACAGCAGCTCATGTGTTCAGCCTATCAGCTGCTACTGCAAGTGCTACACACCACATTCAGCTGGTGAGCCCAGACTAGTTAGTTGTTAGTTGACTTTCATGACAACTACAAAACAGTCTGACCATCTTCATTCACCTGCTGTTCATGTTCAGGGCTGGCTTTTCTGGTCTGGAGCATCGTGCTCTGCTGAAGAATGCTCTGGGGGTCCTGGCTGGCCGGCTAAAAGAGGACGAGACAGATTTGACTTTGGATCAGCTGAGCAGGTGGGAATGTCAGTACACATACTTCCTGTTTGCTGTTAATGGAGGATTTGCAATGTAACCACCTGTTTGTGCTGTTTTATATGCTCAGGCATGCTTTTGAGTACCTGCAGAACTTCCGAAGCACAGTGCCCAGCCTGAACACAGCCCTATGTTTGACTCAGCTGCTCATTGTGCTGTCCCAGTATGGAGGATCAAACCACAGGAACTACAGAGAACAGATCAGTATGTTTCCAGTATTTTATGCTGTATAATTGTGGTTGCTCTCTATAACACATTCATTTTGAATGCTACAATTTTCCCCAGCATCCCTGACAAGGCGTTTCCTCTGTCAGGAGTGGGTTACAGCGAGTGGAGAGAAAGAGCGAGGAAACAAATACAACGATGCTCTTCAAACTCTCCTTAGGTATGTTGTGAATTACACACAATAATGCTTAAGTTCATATTCAGTTCCAAATGTCATTGAGGCAGTGTTGTTATTGTTAACTAAAACTAAATCTACTAAAAATCATTTTCAGCTGTTAGCTCATGGGGACCCAGGTTCGATTCTGGTCTGGGTCATGTCCTGATCTCCTTCCCCATTTCTCCCCTCTACATTCCAGTCACTATACACTGTCCTATAAGAAAGAAAAAAAAAAAATAGTATATACATAATACTAAAATAACTCAATTAGGGTATTAACACACATGGATATTAAACTGTAATAGGTAGGGGAGAGAGAAGGTGTCAGTAAAATGATTTATATGCTTAATGAGTCATTTATCCTCCCTATCCTCCCTTTTAGAAATAGTCTAATTCCTGCATTATACAAGAAGACAAAATTAATTACATAAAATATTCATGTAATCTTACAAATGTAATATACTTATTATAATAAGATATTCTTTTACTAATTGAAATGACAAATATTAATAACATTTATAAATTACATAAATATATCATGTTGGGGAAAAGAGATTAAAACTTTTATTCAGCAAGGATGCATTAAATTGATCAAAAGTAAAAACATTTAAAATGTTACAAAAAGACATTTATAATGTTACAAATGATTCAAATAAATATCCTATTTCAAATAAATGTTATTCTTTTGAACTTTCTATTCATCAAAGAATCCTGAAAAACAATTTTTTTTAAATTGTAATATTTCACAATATTACTGTTTTTACTGTGTTTACTATCAAATAAACTGAGCATAAGAAACTATGAGAAACATTCAATTAAAACCCAAACTTTTAAACGGTTATAACGGTTATATATAGAGACTGATCCAAAATATTTTTGAGCATGTTTCTATAATTTTGGTTTCCCTCTCTAGTATTTATCTAGAGCACACTGATGATGTTCTGAAGGCTGTGGAGGAAATAGCAGGTGAGGGGGTTCCTGAGCTGTTGAATGCTGCTAAAGACGCGAACTCACGCAGCTGGCCAACACTCAACAGGTACAGCAGCTTCAAAAACAAAAGTATCTGTGTAATTGTAAGGGATGAATAAAAATGAATAAATACATAAATAAATATTTGGACATGAAGTACTGATACAAAAATGTTTGACCACTCAATGTTTGACCAGTCAGAATCTGGTATTCCAAAGCTGTGTAATAAATGCAAATATCAATATTTGATGCTGCAGGCTGACGTTCCTGGTTTACTACAAGAGCATGATGGCAGAGCTAGAAAGAGCTGTGCGCAAGATTCCTCCCAGCAAACAGATGGATAATCAAGAGGTCTGTGTTTGTTTGTGGTGTGTGTTTAGATATTATTTTAAAGTGCTTTTTCAGATATTAACTTTCATATAGTGAAATGTAATACAGCTGTTTGCAAATGTAAAAGGTCTGCAAAGTTTTAAAAGATCATAGTGAACAACAAACAGTTATTGTCTCCCAAAAGAAAGGGCTTATTCTGAACTGCCTGAAATGAGTCTAAATCTATTCAGGTGCAGAGCGAGAAGCTCTTAACATGGAATCTGGCTGTGCGTGACTTCCACATCCTCATAAACCTGGTCAAGGTACAGAGACTTTCACATCTTTCCTGTGCTCTCAGTGTGCACCCTTCACATTTATGACTCTGTTAAAGTCTCCGCTACACAGCTGTGTGATGGTAACCTAGGATGTTCTTGTTTTTATTTATTTTTTTTGCTTCAGATCTTTGACAGCAGACCTGTACTCACTGTGTGTTTGAAGGTGAGAAATATTTGCACACACAAAGGTATGTTTATGAAGATAATGTCATTCACCACATTGTATTCACTTTGTTTTTCAGTACGGTCGTCTTTTTCTGGAGTCGTTCCTCAAGCTTGGAATGCCTCTGCTTGACTACAGTTTTAAAAAACACAAGGTATTTCTGTCTAATTCATTTAAACTTGATGTTTAAATGATCTTGCGCAGAATCTAGAGCTTTAAAACACAAAAATGTTTAGTTTAATAAAGTGAAATTTTAATCATTGCACTGATGGATCATCTCAGGAGGATGTCCAGAGTCTACTGAAGACCTTCCAGCTCAGCACTAGACAACTCCACCACATGTGTGGTCATTCAAAGGTGAACGACAGCATCTGCTGTGCATGGTCTCTGGAGCTAGACTGGGGTTAAAGATTAAAACAAGAAAATCTTAATTTTGAAGGCCTTAAAGCATATGGCGTCTGTAACTATAATCACTGCTTTACTGTTCTTAGATTAGGCAAGATACAGGTCTGACCAATCACGTTCCAGCCTTGAAAAAATGTCTGGAGCAGTTTGTGTATCGCGTGAAAGCCATGCTCACTCTTAACCACTGTCAAGAAGCCTTCTGGCTGGGGAACCTGAAGAACAGAGACTTAAAGGTGAGATTTTAAACTCGGATGAAGAGAGAAAAGCCACATCAGGGCTTAAAGTCACCATTAAATCAACATTTTTTTTCTTATTTGACTAGCCATTTCACTCAGATATACATAACAATAGGGAAGAAAAGACACAACATCCATTTCATGCCGACTTCAACTATAAGGAATTTTTTTTCTACACTAGTTCAGTAGTTTTCACTTTAGGGCTTTTTACACTGTGCAGAGTTATCATTGTTCTTTACCCCGGTTTTAACCCTGGGTTTTACATTTGTAATTTAGAAGTGGGGTTAGTACTGATTTTTAGCCGGGGTTATGAAACTGTTCTGAAGCAATGTTAGCAGTGCTTTAAGAATTTTTTCTAAAATTGTATAGTGTATTTCTAAAAAATTGTAACAATGCGGTATTAGAATGTATAGCACAGTGTAGCATGTATAGATTATACAGAGATTCAAACCATTTTTTCTTTTTTTTCTTTTGCAGGGTGAAGAGATTCTCTCACAAAGGTCACAGGCAGCTGATGAAGAGGAGGAGGAAGAGTCCTCTCAGGTGCAGAGTGAAGTGGAGGTATAATGACCGGTTGACTTTGCATTATCCTGGATAATGCACAGAAATGCAGTCTAATCACCTGCATTCCTGGAAAGTAAACCATTTATTCTGACAGTATAGGCTGCATCCCAATTTAAATATTCTAGTGCACACTAAAATGTGTACTTCACTGCTAAAATAATAAGACTTGATGCCAGTGTACTGCATTAAAAATTGCATCTTGATACCACTAACCCCCTTATCATATTCTGTTTACTTTTACATGCAAGTGTTGGCATCTAGCTAAATTGACCATCTTTTAATTCATTATTACTTAACTTTTAGGGTCATACACTACCATTCAAAAGTTAGATTTTTTTTTTGAAAGAAAAAATGCAGTAAAAACAGTAATATTGTGAAATATTACAATTTAAATGTACAATTTCCTTTGGCAAAGCTGAATTTTCAGCAGCCATTACTCCGGTCTTCAGTGTCACATGATCCTTCAGAAGTCATTCTAATATGCTGATTTGGTGTTCAATAAACATTTATTATTATTAGAATTATTATTATTATTATTATTATTATCAATGTTGATAATACATTTTCTGTTGCACAACGGTTTTGGGTAATATTAACTAAAAAAGCATGTAAGGATGGACACTTCAAAAATACTCCAGAAATAGTATGTCATCTGAGTACCTTACTTTTGTTATTATAGCAAATTTTGATTTCCCATTACTATGCATGTTTCTGTGGCCTCACAGAGCAAATTGTGTTCAAATAAATAGAGATATGACAGATCAGTTAAATTAATTTTGATTAATATTTGTATTATTTTGTATAATTAAACACATTTTTCATACCACATTAACATAGTCATCACCTGCCCAACAGCAGTATTTTGTTATCATGCTTTGTCATGTAATTCACAAAAGCAGATAAACAGCATGTCGCCTGAAAGTCTATAATTGCCTTTAATAGCATGTAATGAATTTTATGTGGCTTGTTTTGGGAGATTCATTTCCTCATGATATCTTTTATGAGACATTTTGTGACGTCTTTCATTTCTTGATGCTTAATTCAATCTGTTTTGACACAGGAGAGCGACTCTGATGAGAGGAACAATGGACAGGAAGAAGCGGAGGAATCGGATGAATCCGACTGAAATAAGCACGCATTGCTGTACATTAGCACATGATCAGTACACTATTGTTGCTTTATTATTCCTTCAAATTATTTGGGGGATTTATTATCTTCATATTAAATGGAAAAGATAAATAAAAAATGCTTGGATTAAAGCTGTTGTGTAAATGTTCACTTAACACTAATCAAGTGGTTTTCTTGAGCAGCTCTCTAATTGTGTTTGCATGTTTTAAGATGTTAATTTGTTTCTTTTTCATATTTCAATACAAATGTTAATGATAAATTACCTTAATTTTGACCTTAACAGTGTTTTGTGTTTAATGTTCTTGTCTCACAGAAATATATTTGACTGTATGAAAGGAATGTTGACAATTAATACAATTTCAATAAACACCCTTAATAATAAGCCTTAACTGAAAAAAAAAAGTCATAAAACAAAATGTGTCAGCTGACGTCATAGTTTTAAAAGAATCACTGAGTCTTTTTAAAAATCAAACTGTTCGAAAGAACCGATTCGCGGGATTGAGTCAGACTTTTGGTTGGCTCGTTCCAAGCCACCCCTCTGACTCACAGTCACATGGTGCAATCAGGAAGCAATGCGTTCAATGTTTCTGTGCAGAGGATAAACAAACGCTCAGCTGTGTCAATACTAAACTAAAAGACGGGTGTTAACTGACCTCGCAGTGAAGCATCGATACTGTAACATATGCGAAACGTATGCAAACAAAGCAGGCTTGTTCGGGAGGCTGAAGGATAGTTTTTTTGAGTGCCATCACATTAACAATTATTCGTACACATTGAGCGTTTCTGTGCTTGATTTTCTGACAGACGGGCAAAAATGTCTGACTTTGTCATTTTATTGCTGATTCTTTTTTTGGTCATTTGTCTCATCTTAACTCTGGTGGGCTTCGTTTTTTACACCGGTCTTTTTTCCGAAGTCGTGATTCGGACTGGATCTCCTCCGGTGAAAAACATCACGATTGCCTATAAGTTCAGAAAAGGATCGTACAAGGACAGCGGAGCTGCTTTTACAGAGAGCTGCAGTATCGGACCGAAGCTGTGCTCTGTCGGTGTGTTTTACGATGACCCTAGTCAGGTCTGTAGCTCACTTCTTTCTAAATTCACTGATTCTTGAAGCAACTTCGCCTTCCGTGTGTTTTTAAAACAACATTTCCACTTTAAAGCGATATATGTGATGATTTGCAATGTTCTCATCACTAATTAATCATTTAACTTGATTTTTATTTTTATTTTTCCACCAAAATGATGACGTCACGATATCGCTCACAACCCCTAAGCTACCTGTCATAAAGTGAAAACAACAACAACAACAAAACACCTGTCATCAGGTCCAAACTCCTCCTTTGAATAAGGATTTCTGTAAAGAACTTGCCCTTTTAATGACTTCACTTAGGGCTGTGAAAAACAAAGTACATTTATTGTAATTTACTATGAATCTGTATTTATTTGGCGCTTGTTTTATGTAATGTTTACTAAGTCGTTTAATAATAATAATAATAAAAACCTGTCATGGGATGTTATAAAATGGTAAAACCATTTTATGCATTTAAACCATTATGCATTTAATTATTTGAGGGATGTTGTTGCAGGTATTATTATTAACTTTGCAAAACAGCTGTTTTTGAAAGGTGTTTGTCTTTGTTTTTTCATTTATTTATTAAGTCTTAATTAACATGGACACTGATTGTGGTCCAAAACTTAGTAAACTGCCTACTAAACATTTTGCATGAAAATAAAGCCTCAAGCATGTTATTCTAATCTTATTTTAAATATGATTCACTTTAATAAACATCTTAATATTTTCAAGACTGACTCACTGAAGTGTTTTCATCAGTTGACTTCATGGCCACAATGCAAAGCATTAAATGGGCATTGGATTTGGCATTCTCAGCAGAAAGCAAAACAACTATGCATGCATGCAAAAAACAAAAAAAAAATAAAAACATGCATGTAAAATATGTTCGAACTCTCAGCAGATAATAGATCCGAACAGGACATGCTAGTAGAGTCCCTGGATGGGTGTCATTAACATTACTGCACTGATATAAGACTGCACAGTCACCGCAGCAGTTATGCAATAATTGTGCATCAGTATTATAAGGTTGGGCATTGAAAATGAAAGTTGAGTGCTGAGGTAACTGCTGTTTTATTTTGTGCAACATGACAGTCATTGCCAAATGGAATCGCTGGCATGCAGAAATGACTGGGAACATCCAGCTGGTTCCATGTATTTAACCATAATAGTGTGGTCCTAATTTGTTTTCTTTTCATTATAACTTGGAACAGGTAGAGTTATTGCATAATATTACTTGCTGGTAGGAGTAGCATTAGCATTTGCCCGATCATTTATTTATAAAGGCATAAACTAACTGCATACGTCAACTGAAGAGCATGCATTAAAACTTTTTGACTCTCATACTAGTAATTAAAATAATCCAAGATCAATTATGAAAATGCAGTCTCATTATGCATTATTAAGTTATTTTGATTAAAGATTACGAGGGCACATACATTAAAAAATATGTGCACGGATAAATCCTTAATAAATACTGCAATATTCCTTTAAAAAAATAACTAAAATTGTCGGTTTTGATTTCATGGTGACTTTAAGTATGAGTTGCCTATCCAGTTTAGACCTTATTGGACAGACACCCGGATATGTGTCATGCATCTTAGAATAGAAAAGGGAAAATATGAAGCATTTTCAGTCTTATGCTTCTGCATTCAACACAGGGCCAATTGAAACTGTATGTGACTCAGACAAAATGTGAGTAATGTGGGTAAAAAAGGACACAAATTATGAAGTGAATGTCAGGCTGGCAGTGTGGTGTTATAGACCGCATTCATGGCCATAATATTTGCTGAAGAAAGTTAGGAATATATTACACCATGTCTATTGTCAAGAAAAAACAGATGATTTGTGACATTAAAAAAAAGAAGAAAAAAAAAGTGCAATGCTATTACCATCTGGTACTTCACTCTTTTGTGGTACTTCCATAGTATATTTTTGTTAGTGGAAAATGAGACATGGCATGAACATTATAAATTAAATGATATGTTTCTTTTCCAGAGAGGTAAATTAATGTGTTGCTTCACCCAAAATGAACATTTGTCATCATTTGCTCACCCTTATGTTGTTCTAAACCATATAATTTTCTTTCTGCCATGGAACACAAAAGGGGAAATTTAGCAGAATGTCTGAGCTGCTCTTTTCCATTCAATCAAAGTGAATGGGGACCAGGCTACAAAAGACAAAAAAGTCCATTAAAACCATTATAAAAATAGTTCATACAACTTGTTTGTTACAGTGGGTACGGAAAGTATTCAGACCCCCTTAAATTTTTCACTCTTTGTTATATTGCAGCCATTTGCTAAAATCATTTAAGTTCATTTTTTTTTCCTCATTAATGTACACACAGCACCCCATATTGACAGAAAAACACAGAATTGTTGACATTTTTGCAGATTTATTAAAAAAGAAAAACTGAAATATCACATGGTCTTAAGTATTCAGACCCTTTGTTGTGACACTCATATATTTAACTCAGGTGCTGTCCATTTCTTCTGATCATCCTTGAGATGGTTCTACACCTTCATTTGAGTCCAGCTGTGTTTGATTATACTGATTGGACTTGATTAGGAAAGCCACACATATTTTAGCAAATGGCTGCAATATAACAAAGAGTGAAAAATTTAAGGGGGTCTGAATACTTTCCGTTCCCACTGTATATTCCAAGTGATAGCTCTGTGTCAGGAAAACACTTAATCCTGCTTGACAGCTAGTCACCATTCATTTTCACATATGGAATCGAGCAGCTTGGACATCTCCTTTTGTTTTCCACAAAAGAAAGAAAGTCCCTTGGCTTTCAAAAGATGTAAGGATGAGTAAATGATGTTGGAATCGTCATTTTTGGGCCTGAACTCTCTGGATGTTTGCAGTGGTAAATCAAATGAGGAAATGCAAAATAAAAGCTCAGCACAACATAAGGGTGTTTCCTCAGTGCTGCATAAACTGCCACGTTAGCTTACTTGGCTTAAGCTGATCCCTGTGTTTCAATGGAAATTGTCAAAAGCAGGTCATGCATTTTGGAAATCAGTACTGTAGTTCCCTAACCACTAGATGGCGGTACAGTGTAAAGAAAGTAACTTGCAGCAAAATGGTCGAGTTCAAGCCTACATGTATGGACGTCTAAAATTTGCTGGGCTATTACTTTTAGTACAGTGGCTCATCCTCATACCTGGACTCTTACACCCTCTTAAAAATGTATGAATGGCATTGTTTTAGATAACAGATATTACTATTATCTAAAACAAGGGAATATGGAATTAATAAATTAATAATAATAATAATATATTTTTATATAATGTTGATCAGTTTTTATACAGTTTTTATTTTGTAACTATATAATTTAAGTAAAAAAAGAAAAGTGCAGATCTTTTCCCCTTTAAATAAATGTTTTTTGTTGTTGTTTGTTTTTGTTTTTTTGATACTACTACATTTACGTTTTGGAGCCATTTGTATATAACTGTAAAAAAACGGTTAATTTAATTTTAACTGTAAAAGACTGTTAATTGGTTAATAGTAAGTTCCCTTACTATATATACAGGGGAAACTGTAATAGATCTAACCTTACATTTCAAGTAATTTTCATTTGATGGTTTTTAATTTTAATATATATATATATATATATATATATATATATATATATTTTTTTAGTTTTTTGTTCTCAGTTATGTGCATTAGGGTTTACATCTTATGTTGTTGAAGAATGCTTATTGCACTGTTTTAGTGTCATGTGTGTTACCATGATGGTGTTTTGTGTTTGTGTGCATGACACTGTGTACACCTTCTGTATATTAGTATTTATCTCAGCTTGGGGAAAAGCTACTTTTGATGAGCTTTGATTAATCATTTGCTTTCTCTTTATCCCCCTGGGTTATAGTTAGTCAATATATGTTAAAGGTACAAAACAGATTTTAGTAGCAGTGTGGCCTTGCTAATTTATCAGAAAAGGGCTGTTGGATTTACTGATTTTTTTTTTTTTTTTTGTGTTCTGAACAACTCATGTCTGTCCATCAATCACAAGAGTGATAGATACTACTGTTGGATAGAGCTGCACAATTAATAATTAAAAAATCACGATCTCGATTCATACACACACGTGATCTTATTCCTAAATGACAACAATTCGGTTATGTCTATTAAACCTTTGACAAGTATACGATCACAGCGGAACAGTCTTTATGAGTGAGTCATTGAATAATTCATTCAAAACGATTTTTTTTTAAAAAGAATTAATTAAAATAAATTACATAAATTAAAATAAAATAAAAATTACATATATTTTTAAAATAGACTGCAGCAATTAACATTTGTCAGAATCTCTAGCATTGTTTAGTTGTCCGTTAATCATGGCAGAATCGTGATCTCAATTTTAAACAAAAAAATTGTGATTCTCACTTTATCCAGAATCGTGCATCTCTACTGTTGGTTAAAGATGTCACTAAGACCGTCAAACTCAGATGTTGTCCGTCAGTGGATGTAAAGAAACTGTACCTCCAAAAACTTTGCATAGCGTTAAGATCCATGCATTATAAATGCATGGCTGAAGTTTATTTTTAATGATTAATGATAAAGTTTTCATATAAAAATATATACAAAATTCAGATATATAAAAATCTGAAACTGCATGTCATGATCCCTTTAAATTGTAAAATGTATTGGTTATTCTGTTACTATTCATGCAGTTAGTGATTTTGTTCTTAGCTACATTCCACCTCAAAGCCAGATAAAGATCTGTGATGCTGCTGGCTGCTTTCCCAGCTGTATATAATGCAGTCATGTGCAGGGCTGGCATCCGAGGGGATTCGCTGTGTTTATTGTCCTTGTATTGAGATGGTGACAGGGTTGGGGTTTTTGATTGGCACTCTCACCTTTTAGTGTCCAGCCACTGTCTCCCCTAAAGCCAATTAGCTTCAGATCTGACTATGATGGGTTGTTAGCGCTCGCTGAGGTCGCTGTCCGATTTTAATTGGCATAATACTCTGTGCTTATTAGCATGCTCAGCTCTCCCGCGGGAGGCAGGGGTTGATATGGTCTGTTTCAGAAGGTCAGCTACCAACAGATCCAAAGTGTTCGAGCTTGACAGGATAAAATAGAGGAATTTACACTTTAGTGAGGGAGATCACTTTTGAAAGATGCTGAGAATGACTGGAAAACCTCTGATTTATCTACAGCATTATCTTCTTAGTGGCTCATATTATACACGCAATTTATATTTTTATACAGTGCAAGCAAGTCACATGCACAGCACCTTTACAGCACAGCTGTATCATCCACAGAAGTGATAGTAAAAATACAGTATTTCCAATGATGGGCTGTGGTGGAGCTAGTTAACACATTTTGATGAAAGATTATAGAGAACTTTTTTTTATAGAGAATTATGTGCACTGATGAATCGTGTACAGTAGGAACAGCAATGTAAAGAGAGTAAATGTGGTCAGTTTTCATGTTGAATGTTCATATTTTACAAGGCTTATGGCAATAGTTCTGAAAGCTTTAGCAGTTCCAATTTTGATCTAATTTAGGGAAGTAGTACAGAAACTGTTAAGAACGGTGTTCTGAAGTTGTTGGTCATAGCAATTTTGGTGCTTATACTAGAAATACTGACTCAAGTGATGGTTTGTGACTCATGCAGGGTATTATGGGATGGGGAGGAACCTCAGAGGTGAGACGACTTTGACTTTAATCCTTTATGCTGCATTTGAACTCTCAATGCTTCATTAATGCCATTCGGCCTTCTGATGTACCAGCATGAAACCAGCTTATTTGTAACTGTTTATAAATGGAAGAGCTTATTCTCTTTGGGTGTTTCATTCAGCCCAGGTGTCTACATACAGGGCTGATTGGAGAGGACTCTCTTCAGTTTTTATACAGCAGTCAAAGTGAATCAGTTGTTACTTCTGTGGAACACAGGCTTGACTCCACAGAACCGCCACAAACACTGAATCAATAATGAAAGTTAATGGTAGAAGCAAAGAGCTGCCTTTTAAAACTGGCCTACTTTGTCCAAAGTTAATAAATTAAATCAGCAAATGAATAAAAACCTTTATAGCTATTTCACAGCACATCAAGTCCCTATACTCCGTTCTACACTTTCATCTTCTAAACTAAAATCACTCTGACATGGCTTTATTGTTCTCTATGCTATATTGTTTTGTAGGTCAAAGAATTTTTTAAAGTCTAAAATTGAACTAGTTCACTATATATATATATATATATATATATATATATATATATATATTTTAAATAACGTATAATAAGTATACAGTTTCATAAATCTAGGATAAATAGAAATATACATGAAAGAGCTTTTATTTATCATCTGGCTAGGACATGATGTACCAGTAAACTACTGTCAGCAGCCTTCTACAACCCTCTCTGAGCAGTTGTGTCGCTTCTTAGCGTCTCTCAGTTCATCACCTTTGAAGCACTGCTGCTTCAGCCATCAAAGCGCAGCTTTCACTCAATTTCAAGACAATTATTTGCAAACTTCAAATCGCTTGCTGTGAGCAGCTTTCCCATTTTTATCCATAACCCGCAGGTTTTGAGGACTATGATAGTTTTATGGAATAAAGAGTTAGAGTTAGGCTGTTTATTTATAGAGTATCTGTCTACTTTAATGAAGAACTGATTTGCATGTACACTACCTTTCAAAAGTTTGGGGTTAGTACAATGTTTTACAATGTTACTGAAAGAAGCATCTAATAATGCTCACAAAGACTGTATCAGAAATACAATAAATACAGTTTAAAATAACTTTTTAAATATATTTTTAAAATATAATTTATTCATGGTAAAGCTGAATTTTCATGTAAAAGTTTTGTCACTTTCATACAATTTACTGCAAACTTTTCTGGATAAAAGTATGCAAAAAATGTTTAAAATGTTGTCTGCGCCAATAGCCTTGTGGGCAGCGCGTCGGCACGTGGCGCAGTTGTGCTTCAGGTGACCCGAGTTTGAGTCCTGGCTTTTGGACCTTTCCTGATCCCTTTGCCCTTTCTCTCCCAATTCACTTCCTGTCCACTAACTGTCCTATCTCAATAAAAAAAAGGAGAAAGAAAGTTTAAACTGTTTAAAAAAAAAAAAATCTTACAGAAACTTTTGAACAGTAGTGCGTGTCTAAAGGGTGTTTGGTGGACATGACCCTAAACCAGCCCAATTATACAGTGTTTCCTAAAGGCCCGTCTAGTCATTCTGACATGTTGTTTTGAATTCACCATCCCCTTATGAAACGTGCTAATACATTTCTGTTTACTGAAACATTTGTTGGGCTATGAGCTGAGCTGATCCCTCATGAACAGCTTTTTTGTACATTATTATCTCTTGTTTACCCTTCTGAAGATGCAGTAACACAGACCAGGGGAATAAATGCTTTTTATGAGGAAAAAATACAAAAGGAGGGGTAAATGCTTTCTCCAGAATGGCTTTTTGTTGTCTCAGGGCACTGGTTTAAAGTTTAAGGATTAAGACCTTATCTTAGATAGCATTAAAAGGAAGGCTGTCTTCACATTAATAGGCATTATATAGTGCTGCTGAACCTTCGTACTAACATGTCGAAAAGAGCTGACCTGCTGACATTGCTGTTCACATGACAAAAGGAAATTAAACAATCATGAGTGTTTTGTCCAGCTACTAGCAAAATGTCCTACATACTTGACTTTTGAATGCCAGTCGCCCTCCTCTGCCTTTTTTAATTAGACTGATGGCGTGAATGTTGCCTTGAGCTTGGAGTTATGATTAGTTATAGCCTGGTTGCGAGAGCAGCACATGACTGATGGACAGTTATTGTGGTTCCAGGCGCTTCAGTTTAGCAGTGTCAGTCAGCTAATGAAGCTGGAATCGAGTGCATGTAAGGTGGACCTCACATTTCTTCTCTGATTTATGTCTGAAGCTGATGTTAGCCATCTTTAAATGATAACCTGAGCTATCCATCAACTTAACCTGAAGCATGCATTATTAAGAATCAAATGAATCAAATGGTTTTCCTAAACGCTTATGGTTTTGACCTGCATTGCTGGTTTTCGGGTTGTCCGCTAAATGCAAATACCAATGCTTTGCTCTTGTGACCCTTTTCCATGCCAACTCAAATATTATCACAGGCTTTCCGACCTAGGATTTTGATTTTTTTTTTTTTTTTTTTTTTTGCTGCATACACTATTTTCTGCCCCATTAATTCTGTCCAAATTGGTCCCTACCCAACACATCACCTACGCTTCCCTAGAAATGATACGCCATCAGTTTCAATTTCATTCAGCATGGGAGCCTATGTAACATTTGAGGGCATTCAGGGCAGCTAATCATCTTGAGGAAATGGCAGGTTATGCATATTCATGATGCAGTGCGCACGACACAGCAATATTTAAATAATACTTTTATAAGATTTTTAATATATTAAAAAATATAAAATGTTATTTAGGGACTTGCATGAACTGTTTTCCGTGATGACTTGAATCAAAATTTAAAATTGACTCAGTGACAATAGACGCGATTCACAGAAAATAACTGAATTAACCACACATTTTTTTGCAATTCATGTCCATGTTTTAGAAACATCATGTAATGCAAGCCCTGGAAGGCCTTTTTTCAAGCTTTTTTGAAAAACATTAGCTCAAGGCTTGTTCACAAGTGTGTCATTGCTATTATTCTTTAATGTATGCAGGCTAGCTGTAAACTTAATGTTAAATGTGTTGGTTGCTGCTTGTTGACCTGGATAGTGTTGTTTTACTTGTCGTGATGCATAGCCTGCTTTTGCTTGGCTGTGTATCTGCAGTCGAATCACAGAATTCCCCCTCCTGTAAGTTAAGTTGATGATTTGAAGATTGATGTATAATTTTAAGCCTAACTAACTTGACAAACTGCATTTTATTTTATCTGTCCTGAATTATAATATACCTGAAGCTCCTGTAGGTGGCCAGCAGAGGTCTCCCTAATGCTTATTCATTTCAGTGTACCTGTGTCATATTTCCTTTCCACTACCTAATTTGTTATATTTCATTATATTGCTTTGATTTTGCTTTTTAAGATTGTGTTGTTGTGCTTTGAACTTCTGGCAGCTCTGTTACGGTGCAGAAACTCTCAGTTTGAGAACACAGTGTGAGCCTATATTGCAATTACATTGATGCATTACTATTTGCTGCTTATGCATGTAGTGTAAAACAGGCCTTGCTATTTATATTGAAATTTTAGAGAGTAGGACACATGTAGGACTTCTGTAGAACTTGTCCATGTCAGCTAGTTTGATTTACACAGATAAATCATTCAAAATTTTTAATTCGGAGTTAGTCTGTAGAGTTCTTCTGTGCCAGATACTGTCCTGATCTTCTCTGAAGTAAACTCTGTGAACCTTTTAGTAATCACACACCTTACAGGTTTCAAGAACATTTCACAGGAGGTCTCCAAGAGGAGCTTTGCTCTCTGTATGAAACAAGGCTGTATATATGATTAAATATAATGAGGAAGAGGAGGTTTGTAGCAAGTGTAGAGCTCTATCAGGTTAAATTGAGGACAGTTCCATACTGAGTAGCACCATGAAAACCCTACATATCAAACCACAGGTAATGAATAAACCCAGGAAACTCACTATCTGTTTCATTCATATGGCTTTGTAGCCTCAAAACCAGCTGGCAGCAGCATTGTGAAGCCCTAAGTTATGGAGAAACTGTAAAAGCTCAAAAAGTAGAGCATGTTGCTAGCATGAACTAATAAAATGTATATAATACTTGAGTGCAATATAATAATGAGTGCAATGTGTGTTTGTGTATATACAGTAGTATATAAATATTGCCATGTACGACTATACACACCCACACACACATACATTTATGCGTTTGGCAGACATTTTTATTTTAGACATTTAAAAAATGTTTCACAAAATGTTTTAGTTATGTGGTTTACACGTAACTCCAGATATCAGCCTGAGCTGCTTCAGTGTAGCCAATCCCCCCAGCCAAGTGTGTGAATTTTGGAGCGTAGACTGATGATTCACTGTCTGTGAATTATTTATCAATGTCTAAATGATCTGGTGCTGCTAATTTTTGCTAAATCTAGTTGATTCTGCATCTGGTTTGCAGCCTGCAATATGAAGTAGGCAGATGCCTGTTGAATTTTCATGAGTCGCCTCTTGAGCCAAGGCTGAGCCGCCTCGCTCTCTACAATTATGCAGATCTGAGCACCTAAGGGACTCCTGGGGTATGCAGAGAGCTTTTGCCATTTCTCCGCCAACCCTTAAAAAAAAGCAACACTCTCCCCGACATGCACGCTCCGTAAACCGTGTGTTAGCCGTGAGCAATGCCGAACTTGGCCGGGTGGGGGTATTCCCTGAAGTCCTAGCCCCAGGAGGATGGAGCAGAGGAAGAGGATAAAGGTTGGGAAAGATGAGAGGAGTAAATCCTTGTTACATATCTGCTAATAAAGAATTACCACCTTTTTATTGTTGCAGAGGCTTCATCTGTCAAAATATGATGGCCTTTGCAAAGCCGAGCAGAGAATTGCTTTTGAAAATTGCTTTTCCCTGCAGCGGGCCTCTGGAGGGAATACCAAGAAGAAGCCGAGCAAATGACAATGTACTGCGTTTTAGTGGCCATCTTGGATTCCCGAGAGCAAAGAGTGCATTCGAAGACCGTTTCCAGGATCATCCAGTTCACATCATGAGTATTCTAAGCATTCAGGGGATGAATGAAGAAGATCCGTTTATAAATGTGGCTGCAGTGCCATTTTTAGCCTGGCAATTTCAGTGTGCAGTCGTAGAGAAGCGCAGTGACCCCTGAATGCGAAGATGCACAACATCCATGTGGTCTCCACAACAACTTGAGAACCAATTACGCTGTAAAAGAAGGCCTTATCGCATACCATTAGTGTGGATAGTCAAATCTGGGGTGACTGCCAGGAATGCTGATTCGCTAAATTCGCTTCCTTTTCATGGACGTCTGTAGACCAAATCTTCTTGTTAATCTTTGATTGGCAGTGTGAAGATTAGTTGGTTTGTTTGAGAGCGCTTGTGGTTATTATTTGAATTGGGACTGCATTTTCTTGTTCGTCCACATCGGTTGGGTGAATTATTTGACATAAACAGACAAACAACAAGTGAAGGGAAGTGTATGTGTAGGCCTTCTTGCTCCTAGTAATTGCCTGTTGTCTCTTGGGTGCGCTGTCTGGAGAACTGCCTGAAATTCCCACTTTATTTGCTGACAGTTGTGTAGGACGGCAGCAATGGAGAGAGTTCTGAATACCATCATTAGTCCCCGGCTGGAGAAACAAGCTCTTCGTGCTGGGAAGAGGGATAAAATGCACACAGAGAAAAGAAGTACTGCAGGGTAGAGAGATAAGTGAGTCAAAGAATGGAGGTGGAAAAGAAAGACAAACCAGGTAACAGAAAAAAAAAATAGGCTTAAGAAAAGGATGTAGATACGTTTAGCATGATGTCGGTTCCTGTCGCTGCTGTCAACCTGTTGAGAAGATAATTTTATCGTTGCTCGACAGCACTGACATGTAGGATTCAATCTAAATTACGGATGTTAACTATACATATTGAATCATTCACTGTGGTGAGCGAACACATGCTAGATAATTAGAGATGACAATTTTATAAATGCCTTAATTGGTTTGTCATTAATGTTTTATTGGATTGCTAGCTCCACTGCACATGTGATTGTGAGGAGGTGTTAGTCCTACCATGAGACTTGAACCTCTTGGTTGTTTTATAATGTTATCAGTCATTTTAAATTGTAATAATATTTCACAATATTAGTGTTTTTACTGTATTTTTAATCAAATGAATGCAGCTTTGGTGAGCATAAGAGAAAAACATTTCAAAAACATTAAAAAGTCTTACTGACCCAAATTTTTTAACAGTACGTCATCAGCTTTGTTTGGGTCCTTGCCTGAGTATTATGAATGTGTGTATTTGTTTTTTTCGTATGTAAGTTTTTTTTTTTTTTTTTTTATGTATTATTCTTTGCAGGTGCAATATTCAGCACAGTCTGATGTAATCTGTCTGTCTTTGTGTTTCAGACTCAAGCAGATCAGTGTCGGTATGTAGTGGGCAGTATACTGTGTGAAAATGAAGAGAAACCTGATGAAGAGCTACAGCGTCTGTATGAGAAATTCGGCTACAAAGTCATCTCCTTCCCAGAAGTCACCTGTGCCGTAACTTCCTCGTTTCCGAACAGATGCACACTGTCCCCTGTCTGCGGCGCTTATAGAGTCTACCCCGAACTACAACAGTATATAAAGGTAACAGTCATGCTTATTTCTACATTTGACTCATAACTACTAACAATGAATACTGCAGGAATCTGTCTATCTAATCTATTGCTTCAGCTTATGATAATATAACACTAAATTGCAAAATACGTTACCTGGCCGTTAGTTCAGATAGTCAGAGTGCAGTCCTCTGCTATATTTATTGTAATTTCCATGGTGCTTTACACACCTTACATCACTAGTGGTCAATATCTGGCACATCTAATGGAGCACAACATGTGGAATGTATAGCGAGGAACAGTCGTGTAAATGGGGAGAAACGGCCTTAACAACTTCTGAATGGACAGATAACTGGATAGAGAGATGGTAAAGAGGCCGTTAATGAGGTCAGTTTGAGCTTGCTGGTTGGCATCTAACAGCATGAGTTCAGTGCGGTTCAGTGCTGTGAGATAATGTGATGGATGATGCGCTACTTACCATTTGTGAACCGTAATGACGTGAAACTTGAGGTGTTATTTGTATAGATGTCACTTTTCTAGCGCTAATGCTTTTCTTGTGCTCTATATGTATGCTAGCAACCACCTAGCAATGCTTTGGCAACCATCTACAACACCTTTGCATTGAGGTGGCTATGTATATTGGGTAACCAACATGGAATGCACAACCATAATTGGCATCCTAGTGGCTCGCAATATTGGCATGACAGTCTGTCCTAGTTGTAGTGCTGTGCGCAGGGCAGTCTCATACAGTTACAAAGCAGTCTGTACCAGATGCTCTCTTATTTCACTATATGAAAATGAATTTAGTCTACTTGCTATCCTCAAACACAAGAAATTTCTGTAGTTAATGTGTCAGTATAGCTCCAGACTGTTACTAAAATAAACATAAAATAAACCAAATAAATATTTGCGATAATAATTTATCATGTAGTTGCTGTCTGGTGAACTTTGTATCCATATGCGCTTTTGTCAGATTCAAACTGCTTACTGCCCAGCGACTTTGAGGCTGTTTTGCGAATCTTTTTGACTGACTGCGCGCATTCTAACAAAAGAATTTATTAGAGTGGCTCTTATAAACTAGTTGTTTTTTAATGAGTCAGTCAGTTTAAAAGATTCATGAAACAGCCTCAAAGTTGCTGGTCAGTTAGAAGTTTGAATCACATCTCAATGAATCAGTCTGAGTCAGTGACTCATTCAGGGCTGCGTACTAACCATCTTGTCTAACCATCATCTTGTCATCTCTTCTGATCTTTTAAAAAGCATACTTAATATTTATCTATTTTGGGTCCTGATTAGGAGATGACGAGCAGATGAAGCTATGTGCTTGCTGCTTATATTTATTAAGCAGTAAAAATGCCCCTTGCTGAGATTAAAACAAGGAGTCTGTGGATGAGAGGCCGAAGAAAACTGCTGGGACGACATTCTCCTGCAGCACTTTACAGACGACAAGTTGAATGAGAATTTTAGAATGACACGATAGTCATTTATGACACTATATTCAAAAATAACAGCAGTTAATATACGTTAATATTACATTTCTACGTCATTGCACACACGCAGAACTTTACAGTTTTAGGTTTTTTTTAATCCGATCAAGTGTTTACATGACATGATTGGATTGAAAACCTAAACATGTAATACATGTCCTATTGAACAGATTAGAAAAGGTTTAAACCACAACAACCCCTTACAATCCGAATGAAATTTCAATCGGATTTGACCAATTCACTTTTTTTTTTTTTTTTGATATTATATAATATTATTATAAAATATATAATGAATATAAATTACTTTATATATATTAATCAGATTGTGATCTCATAAACCTATTTTTAAAAAGGGATTGACTATAAACACAATTTAGCTATATAGGTCCCAGTCCATTTTCTTGAAAATGGCTAAAACTATGATGTAAGAACAGTGAAAGGATGCATTCACTTGTTGACCTGCTACTTCCATTCTCACACTTTTTCTTTTGCTTACCTTCCTTCTTTAACTCACACACACACACACCTTTTCCAACTTGGCTTGCCTGACAGCTTATTAAGAGTAGTGCAATAGTTACATGAGCAGTGCAGTGTAGGAGTCAGCACAAGATGTATGTTGCATTACGAGACTATGTATGAGTTTGTAATGTGATGTATGTGGAGTGGCAGAGTGTACAAAGATGGTACTGAGCAGATGAATAATGGAGAGACATTCACAAATGCATGTGTGTGTAGGCAGGGACATGTCTTTACAATGATTTATTGAATAGGGTCTGGCAGAAGTTCAGACTGGCATTTCCTTTATTATGGAACTGAAGTAAGACTTCCTGCAAAGACCTCTGTACACGAATCACTACCACATAGCGCATGCACCACACTTCAACGACAAACCAGATATTACATGTAAGTCACCAAGGAGCCTGATATATGTGCCTAGAGCATTTGCTCATCTGTAATACATTGTGATTGAATTATTTTATTCAATTATTTCCACATATTTTATCTATACTAAGAGCATTGATGCGTTGCTACTATCAGGCTTGTTTCTTCTCATCAGATTTTTTTTTCAACAGTATGTTTTAATTAAAATTGCTAACAGTTCAATTATCATTAGGACGTGTCTCATCTTCGAAATGTTTCATGAGTGATTTCGGGACAAAATTAACACTTTTAAATATACCTACATATATTTTTACTATTACATTTTGGTGTATTGAAAATGTAACATATTATCGTCATCCGTGGGCATTTTTGGGTATTACAAATGAATGATTAAATCTGCATTTTTTTAATTGATTCAGTTTATACTGATTCACTCATGTAAATTTATTAAACTAGAGGTCTGTGCAGGATGGATTTTTTAATCCCATTCCCACAAGATTCTGTCCCACTCTCTCAAATAATATGTTATTATTTTGTCCCGCTCCTGTCCATAACTTTCACATTTTGTCCCGGTGCTGCCTGCAAAAGCCCATGGGAAAAGGTCTACGGGGATTTTTCAGTCCCGGTCCGGTTGGATTCTGTCTCGGTCTGGCTTTTTAAAAACAATAACAAAAACTATAATAATGATACTAATATAACACTTTAGCCGGAGCCTGTAAATCATTAATTTTTTGTTGCACAATAGGCAAATTATATAAATGACATTCTGTACCTTAAAATCATTAAAAAATGTTTAAAAAATTATTTTGCTGCAGTCCATACAAGTCATCACACAAGATTTTGCACACATATCAGTATCTTCCCGCCCGCACCTGCACTCAGCAAAAAAAAAAAATTCCCGCACTGCACTCGGACCTCTACTCCAGCAAAGTATTTTGCTGCTAAATTTAAATCAGAGATGACCAAATAAAAAGCTAATAAAAATCACTGCAATACTCACAATGTTTCTTATTTTATATCGTGAAGCCATTGTGAATATTCAGTGTATCACCCAGCACTTGCTTGCGTCTGTGGAGTGGACATGTGTTGGGAATGGCTTCTGTTGGTTCTCTGCCGAGCGTGCAGTTGGCACGAGGCTTGTGGTCTGTTATGGCACGGGTTAAACACTGAACTGTTTCTCTGCCAACCCTAGATATCCCTTTTTATCTTCTCCATTGACAAATCCTTTTTCTTTATTCCTCTCCCACACACCTCTCCATCTTTGTATTGGTCCCTCAGTTGTCTTTTTTTGTATCGTTCTTCATTGGGCAGATATATCACTTGTCCACCCTCTGTCGATAGCAAACACAGACACATTCTTCTCAATCTGCTGAGAGGCTGAGCCTTTGCTGAAGATGATAAACACATACACACACACAACACACACACACACACATACTTGTACCATCTGTTAGACAGCGAGAGGGCAGAATCTCCTGCACCCACACAGGAGTTCACTCCTAAGAAACAGCGTACACAGAGTATGTGGGCAGTCCCATTACACCGTAACAGTGATTTCAAGCTGTGAGTGTGTGTGTTGGAGTGCATGCCGACTCGTGAGCGGGCCGTGTTGATCCAGCAGACTGCTGGCTGTCAGAGGATTGACTAAGCCCATTAAAAGAGGTGATTTTTTAAAAGTAAGGGTTGAAGAAAGGGCGAGATGAACTACATTAGAGGGATTTGCCTGAACCCGTACAGTATTCCCATAACACACTTTTGTCTCAGTGCTAGAGTCTTGTCTAAACTCGAAACACAAAGTTTTAATCCAGTTAACAGCATCACACTTATCCGCTCAACTTCATGTATAAAGGCCCACTGAAGTGCCTTGGAACGCGCAGCATTATTCAATGTGATGACATAATTTCGACTGAAACAGGAAGACAGGGCGGGACATATCGAACAGCCCCTCCCCTTTTTTAAAATAGCCAATAGCGGTTTGTTTATATCACAGCTCAGCCAGAGCCGTTGAGCTCGGTAAAACTTCAGGTTCCTTCTAATCTCTAAAGAGCACTTGATTGGACAGAAGATCTGATGAGAAGCTGAAGTCCGTGGTGATGTCAATAAAATCTGTGATCCATTTTAGCGTTAGTGAGAAACTGTAAGTTTTAAATGCTTATATCTTCTAAATGCGAATTTTGTCATTGTTTTGGAACCTTAAGGCTAACATATTCATACTAAAAGCTAAAGATTTTTTAGGGGGACTTGAAGAAAGTATGTACTTGACTGATTAGTGTTTGTTGCCTGAATTTTGAAATATTTTGTTGCACTTTTTATAGCTCTTATACCTGGTTTCAAAAACATGCTAAGCTCTTTAAATCATATCTGATATAAATGCTTTTGTTTAGTACAAAAATGTGTTATTTGTAAAGTTGTCTACATCATCCTTTAGGCTGCAGAACTACTTAGGTGGATGAACGGCTAGTAATTCATTATAGATGTAATAGAACACAACTGCCCACTTTTCAGCAACCTTGGTTCAGGGAGTATTTTCCCATTCTTTTTTTTTTCCATAGGCATTACAAAAAATGATTCAGGCAAGACTTTTAAGTAATAAACCAAAATAACCAGCTCTGAGATGAATCACAACTCCCTAAACTTGGATTTGAAGTCGAAAAGATCTTAAATCATAAAAAAAAGACGAGACCGTGTCTTAGTGTTTATTACGAGACAGTGAACTACTCGATTTAAATGATTTAATCTAATTAAAAACTATTGCCCGTCATTAATATTAAATTATATATAAATATATATGATCATTCACAGTTCTTTTGATGCAATTCTTGTTTCCATGGTAACAGTGACTTCACTGCTTGGCGAATCTATCTTCAAGATTATGGTTAGTGAGGTTCTTCCCTGGGAATTGGTCTGTCTTGAAAAGTTTATATCTTAACATTAAAAATGTCCTTCTCTATTGAGAAAATTAATGACATTTTTCTTCTGGAACCCGACTGTGGCGCTCTGTTACTCTTTTGCTCTAAATAAACAGTCCTTTGCCGATTGTTATATCACATCACTTTCTGGTATACTAAAAAGCTAACAGGTTTTTCTGGGTTTACATTGTCAAATATTGGCTATAACTGCACAGACAAGGTTAGTGCATGTTGTATCTGCTACACTATTGAAACAGCTTGAATTTTATCATTTATTTCAATGCAATGCCATGCCCCACTGACTTTCATTATAAGTCTACTATACTATTTTGTTTGTGTTTTCAGACTGAGAGGACATGCATACTTATGCAGTTATCCTTTTACTTTGATACAGATTATTTAACTTGTTTCATCAAGATTTTGAGATCATCAGTATGTATGATATATTCTCGTGTTGTTAATTGCAGGAAATCAGTTTGACTCCGCCCACATTGGCAGTTACCTGAACAACACACTGATTCTGTTTCCCTCTGGTCCAACCAGCTCATGAGTAATGCAGCTCTGTCCCTCCCTATCCTCTTTGATGTTATTATTTGTTAAATTAAACATGGAAAATTGGTTGTGGTTGTACACGGCATCCATATTTAATGAGCTTTCCGCTGTGTGGGCAGCTGGAAGAGAAGCAGTAAATCTGAGGAGTGAAAAATTTATCTGATAAAAAGATGAATGGAATCAAGAATATGGTGATAAGTGAGACTTTTAGTAAATGGCTACTTCATTTCAAATGTTAAAGCTTTTATAAACCTAAACATTTTATATACATACTATAATAATAATTCCTGTTAGTTCTTCTAATTGGGGAATATCTTGTTGCTAATAATAGGACCCCATGTGGAAGTTAATAATGCATTTTATTTTAGAAGGGTTTTACCCCAACTAGTGATTTCATGTTATCAGTATATTAACTGGAGCTTGTTGTAACACAGTCTATGTCTATAGAGAGGAAGAGAGAGGAGATAGAGGTAGAAGGAAGGATGGAAACTGACCACAGGCTCCCCTTTTATGCTGTATGTGCCCCTCTAGAGGAAGTGTGTGTGGGAGGGCTGGCAGACAGGCTGTTTTGAGCTGTTTGATCCTCACAGGTAGCCCTACATCTTTAATGAGACCCTATCAACCCTCCCCCCCATCTCACTCACTTTCTTTACCTTCCCCTGGCCTTTCTTTGGGCCTGTTCACACCTGCTCTTGGCATCTGTTTTGGGCATCTGAAAAATTTGGAAGTTCAAAAGTTTGGAGTTGGTAAGGTTATTTATTTATTTATTTATTTATTTATTATGTTTTTAAAGTAAGTCTCTTATGCTCACCAATTCTACATTTATTTCATTAAAAGCGATAAAAACAGTAATATTGTTAATATTATTACAATTTAAAATAACTGTTTTCTATTTTAATATATTTTAAAATGCAATTTATTACTGTAATGGCAAACCTGAATTTTCAGCATCTTTATTTCAGTCTTAAATGTCACATGAAACTTCAGAAATCATTCTAATACGCTGATTTGATGCTCACGTAACAATTATTATTATTATTATCAATGTTGAAAATAGTTTTTGTGGAAATATTATATGTATTATATTTTTTTATTACAAATATTATATTTTTGTGGAAACTGTGATACAAATTGTTTTTTCTTGATGCTTTGCATTTGATAAATAGAAAGTTCAAGATATAACAGCATTTATTTGAAATATAAATCTTGTAGCTTTATGCATGCTAAATTTATACTTTTATTCAACAAGGACGCATTAAATTGATCAAAAGTGACAGTAAGAAAGTATTTTTGTTACTTTTGATCAATTTAAAGGTGTTGTACAGTATGTAATTTTTTTGATTGTACTAAATCATAAAAATACCATATGTTTGCAGATATTTAGGAAAAATGCTAAGTTCACATACTTGTTTCTCTGAAAAACAATGCTGTACAGCCAGTTATTCTACTTTGAAATGTGCATTCCATTTCAGAATGTCTGTTTTTGTTTTGGTCTGTGTGATCCCACCCACTGACAAATTAACCCAATAGTATTTCGACACCCCGGGTTGCCATGGAAGCCAGCAAACGAACTGGGTCAGAGATTGCAAATTATACCTGACTAAAAAGCCTCGTCATCCATCTGAAAAGGTCTATGTCCAGAGGCAAATTAAAACACGGATAAATCAACTTATAAACTTACAGTGTAAGGCTCATCGCCTTTCATTGTCAACTACTCTCATTCCTGTTGCGTGTTTTCAATCTGGCAACCCGCGTGAGCTTTGAGTCTTAGGAGGAGGGGGCGGGAGAAACAACTCTCTCCAATATTTTGAATTTGGACTGCAGTACCCATTTCAACTGCTAACTGTCAATAAAACCTTCTGCAACTTTAATGTATCCTTGAATTAAAAAAAAAAAAAGAATATTTTATCACAGTGAATAGTGCTAATAGGCCTACTGGTGGAAATAGGGTCCTATGCTTCTCGGATATCATTGTTAGCGAAGTTTCTTCAAGATTTTTTCACTGTAACTACAAGCTAGTCATTATTTAAATTAGTTAAACATGCAGCCAAACTTCTCTTTTGGAAAAGTATAGCTAGCTACACTACAAACAAATATAAAAAATTAGCTAACTGCTTTGAAGTTAATAAAGTGGGCAATACAATTTAATGTGACTGTCAGATGACAGTATTATATCAATCAATAATATTTTTAATTTCAATGAATATAATCAATAATATTTTTTTTTTACAATCAGAGCAAAAAAACCATGAGAATATTGGTTTGAGTGGTATTACCATTAAACAGAAAAATGTACAAAAGTCAAAACCATGATGAACAGCATCTTTTGACCAAATATATTTGCTACAAGAAGGGAAAAGGTTTAAACAGCAATCTCTCTGCAAGCTAACCACTTGTTATCAGATGGATGTTAATAGCAGGTGCCTCTCTCTCTCTCTCTCTCTCTCAGTAATTAGCCAGCATTCAGCAAGAACTACACTATTTGTGCAACCTATTAGACTCTTCTTGTCTTTGTATGTGAGAAGAGGACAGTTACAGGAGAGTTCTCACTTGAGCGGTTCAGTCAGACAGACAGAGAAAGTCTATGACTTAATCAGTGAGAGAGCCAATCAGTGAGTGTGTTTGTTTGTGTGTGTATGCATTCTTGTGAGGGTATGGCCGTTTGCCAGATATAGCTGCTTCATAATTGATACAGTCTTCCTGGACCATTGTGTGTGTGTGTTCTTGTATATATGGTTTATGAGGACACAAATGTGTATAATAACATGGGTATTACTACGTAAACATGGTGTACGAGGACACTTCCTGTGTCCTCATAAACCAAATGGTTTAAAAAACATACTAAACTGTGTTTTTTTTTTTTTAATTAAAAAAATGCAGACCGTTTCCTGTGATGGGTAGGTTTAGGGGCAGGGGTAGTGTAGGGGGATAGAATATACAGTTTGTACAGTATAAAAACCATTACATCTATGGAGAGTCCCCGTAAACCACATATACAAGTGTGTGTGTGTGTGTGTGTGTGTGTGTGTGTGTGCTGTCACTGACAATATGTGTACATTATCTTGGAAAACTCTGGCAGGAGCCAGGAGCAAAGACATGTCCATCACAGCACTGAACCATGGTGGGCTTTGTAGTGAATAAGATCCAGTCTCGGGATATGTTCACGGATTCACTTTCTTCTCGAGGTTAAGGAAAGTTCAACAGAAAATCCCTCCAGGCGAGAGTGATTTGCAGGACAGATAAATAGGAAATTGATCTAATTTGAGGCTTAGCATTTTTCTGTTTTGAATTTGTTTCTAAAGCAAAAATATGCATATTTGTATACAGAGTTTAAAGAAGTGTTTCTCACCTCCCAGAATGTTTTAGAATGTCTTCCTATTTAAAGTTGGCATGAAACAGAAGTTGCAATTATCTTTTCTTCCCTGTTGTGACGTATATCTGCATGAAATGGCTTCTCGAACAAAAAAAAATGTAGGGCAGCACTTGATTTTGTCCATCTGGAATTTATTGGATGGTTGTGGGTTCTATTGCTGTGATCTCATGTGAGTCACAGGTTGTTCCGCCCTCACGCCAGTAAACATGTCATCAGGAAAGGGATGTTGTTGTAAGAGGTGGGGGAAGTTATTTTAATGAAAGATTATGGGACATATGAATAATAAAATCTATATGTATGTGTAAATAATGATGTGCACGGATAAATCATTTATAATAAGTTGAATGAAGTGTTTTTATTTCTGAGATGTCTAAGACATTCTGGGATGAGAAACTCCATTAAAGGCTGTTTAGATTGCGTTAAAATCATATGAAGCCTTTTATATAATGCATAAAACCTTTAAAAAGTATTGTATACAATACTTATACAATATACCATGGTGCTGAATGATTACCATATTCATATAACATATTTACCTCATATTACACAAATGTTGTACACTCACATCAGCTAAAAAATATGTTAGTCTATGTCATCCTTTCTTCTACCCTCTAATTAAGAGGTTGTCAAACTTTAATAAGGTGTTTTGAGGGGGCAAGTGTACTGAAACCTCAGTATTGTATATAAATAAATGATTCTGGTTTAAAACATTAAATGTTTATTAAAACCAGTCAGTAAAAGGCTTGTTCATATAAAAAGGAACTTAAATGTTTGTAACTTTTCACATTGGCAACATAATACCAAAAAGAAATGGAGATCAACCACAAAAATATATTGTATAAAAAAATGGGACATTAAAGGGGTAGTCCACCCAAAAATAGAAATTCTGTCATCATTTACATAATTTACTCATCCTTATGTCATTCTAAACCTGTAGACATTCTACTGAACACAAAAGAAGATATTTTGAAGAACGCTGATTTTGATTCTCATTGACTTCCATTGGATCTTTTGCCCATACAGTCAATGGAACCCCAAAACTGTTAGTTACTAACTCACAATATCTTCTTTTGTGTTCCATGCACGGAAGAAAGAAAGTCACTGTCTACAGACCAAAACTTGAGATGGTTGTATGGATCTGTTGGATTTGTGTTAAGCTAGTTTCCCAGTTACTTTCTTCTGCATTAAGGTGATAAGTTGGTGGTGATGGAAGTGAGACCCAGAGGGAGTTAGGTTGAGGGGTCAGACCAACACCCTTGCACATTAACAGTGCATGAATCAGTCTCTGGCACCTCAAAATCCATAAACACACACATGCACACACACACATACATATACACATCAGACGAGATGTTCATATATATGTTTACTTCTTGATATTTAAGAGGTTTTTCCTTGAATTATTTAATGGAATGGGTTAGAGTTCAAGATTGTCTGCCTGATAATTCTAGACAGTGTTTTCTTTAATTTCCCCCATGAACAACAGAAAATATTGACTAAACAGACAGACTATCAGAATCAATATTTTGTTTCTTAAAAGTGTATGTACTAAGCTTTTTTGAATTTTAAAAAGCAGATTTTCTCCTGCACGTTGGCTGTATGATCAAATTATAGTACCATGCTCAATTTCTGTGTTCATTTGTAAAGTGCCTATTGTTACACTGTGGTGTTTTTATATAATATATGTTTTAAAGTATACATTTACAGTATATATTATATACACACACATACTACCATTCCAAAGTTTGGTGTCAGTAAGATTTAAAAAAATAAATTAATTACTTTTATTCAGCAATGATGGATTACATTGATGATTTGAAGGTGACAGTAAAGACATTTATCATGTTACAACAGATTTTGATTACAAACAAATGCTGTCCTTTTCAACTTTCTATTCAACAAAGAATCTTTAAAAAATGTGTATCAAAATATTTAGCAGCACATCTGTTTTCATCATTGATAATAATAAAAATTGTACCAACCCCTAAAATATTTAAACAGTTGTGTATATGTATAGTTTATTAGTATATTATAGGTTATATTTCTAGTTTATGGTGCCACATTGAGTTTTCTGCTGTGTTTTCCTCCTCTTTACATCATCAGTGGAGGGCTGTATAATGATGTATGCCACCACGGAGAATCCAACAGCATTTATCTCATGGAATATTAGATGTGCTTGTACTTTGTTTTTCGTAGACAATGTGAGTCACAGCTGGTCTGAGAAAGATAAGCCAAGTCTACCTTTATGTTGTTTTCTGCTCCATGTAGCTTGATCCCAGGTTCTTGGTTGAGTTCTTTTGTGTGATTTGGTTCCAGTGAGATCTAATAAATGCGACTAAAGTCTAACATCAGTGGTTCTCAACCAGGGGGCCCGAACAGACTAGGGGGTCTCAGCAAACTCCCAAAATGACTTCATGATTTAAAATAAGACAAAACATGCAATGAGTCAAAACAACAAAAAATCAAGATATTTCTTTTTAAATTCATCCCATAAACAATTGTTTTCTTCTATATATATGATAAAGCCTAATTTTAAAAGTGTTATTTTTAGATCTGGAAAAAAAATGTAAATTAATAAAATCTTATAACTCCAAGGGCATTGTTTTATAATGAATATTCATTTTTAGTTCTGCCAAGCTCTAAAATATTTTATTGGGTAGAAATTGTGCTTTAAAAAATCCTCATCCTTATTACTTATTCAAAAAAAAAAAAAAGGAAAAATCAAGGGGCCTTTGAATAATGTTGTGGACAAAGGGGGGACTTGGAGTCAAAAACGTTGAGAACCACTTGTCGAACCATTCATCTTTTACAGCATCGTCAGGACTCAACAATACAAGACCATAATGCATTTTGAATGTGTTTCAGTGCATGCTAAATATAACCCAACCTAAAACCTTGGTGTTTCGATGGGTGAAGCTCATATGAAGAGCAGTAAAAATACACAGTTCATTATTGAAGTGTTTTAATGTTGTAAGACCTTACATTTAATTCCTGGTCAATGGACACCAAAACTGTTTGGTTTCTAACGTTCTTTTCAACTTTTATGTTCCACTGAACAAAGAAATCCATACAGGTTTGGTGCGACATGTGGGTGAGTAAATGATGACAGAATTTTCATTTTTGTAAGGACTATCCCTTTAATGGATTTACTTGGCTTATAGGATAAGTTTCAGGCTATTTTAGGGTAAAATGTGTCATTTTTTTCCTCTGTTAATCTGCCATATCAGTTTAATATGCCAAGACAACTGTAAATAAGCCAGTCACAGGTTGCTTCACCTGAAAATTGTAAACACTGAGGCTCTGTGGCTCTAGGATCAGCCAACACAGCAACATTTCCTCAACCAATGGCGTGAGTTTGGGGTGGGGCTGTCTGTTCGTTCAGCCAATTGCAGGAGGACTAATGTCATTTAATTTGATGATGCTAGTGGGGCAGAAATTACACACGTCCCTTTTTAAGCAACATTTGTGAGCCTGGTTCAGCTATGCTGTGTTTGAGTACAAATGTGCCTGTTATGGGTGTCAGACTATTATATTTGCACTTTACTGCTGTCACTAATTGTGCTCAAAAGATATTAAGCAGTTTAGTGTGTTGTATTTTGATAAAATATGGTGTTATATAAAGAAATATGTTTGATATTCCAAGATCACACAGAATTTGACTGATTTTCAAATTGACCTTTGCTGTTTTGTAAAATAGTGTTTCTTTAATGTTGCCTATAACGCCCATTTAATATCCTTAATAAGCCTTCACACAGCGCTGTCCATCATCAGAGATATTTAAAGAGGCATAAATCACATCCCACTTTTCTTAACCATAGTCATTAAAGTCCAAAACACAATGCTGGTCTCCCAGTGCTGTGAGGAAGTGGTTATTCTCATCGAAAGAGAGATGTGCTAGATGTTGGCGACCGGGCCGCTGGTATTTCCAGCTGTAATTGTACACTATGGGGGGTACATCTTTAGGGCACTGGTCCAGCAGAGACGATCGTAGGTAGTTCTGCAGGGAGACTGCCGGAAATCATAGGGTTCCTAGGTTGTAATTAAACAATTCATTTTGGCTGTGTGCTTTCCACCTAAATTAGATGCAGACTCTAAAATGAAAGTACTGAAAGAATTGTTTTTATGTGTAATCATATTAAAAGTGTTTTGTTTTTAGTTTTTGTATCTCCTAATGACCACTCCAAGGCCTGATGTTTGACATTGATTATATATTATGTAATTTATAAATAAAATAATTAGAATGCAGCCACACATCAGAAAAAGATATGTTCAAATATGCATAATAGCACTAGTTAATGTTTTCTCATAAAGCATGTGTATATAATGCATGTTAAAAGTTCAAGGTAGAGGTCAACCATTATGTTTTTTTTTGTTTTTGTTTTTTTTGCTGATGCTGATATAAAAAGCAGGGTGGCCGATGGCTTTTTCTTTTTTCTTTTTTTTTTTTCTGTGCTGATTTTGAGGAAGAATCTGCGGAATGGAATTAATCATGCAACCCAAGAAGATAAGTGAGTATGGAAGATGGGTGGATAGAATTAATCAAGGTAGAATATGGTAGACTGAGCTTATTTAATTCTGATTCCAATCACTTCTGGTTCCTTATCAGATTCATAATGATTTTTTATTAGGAAATATATAAATTTAATTCTTGTTGCATCATGCTAAATGATTCAATCATTTCAGATTTCAACAGAACGTATATATTAAATCAGAAATAAATTTAATACAGAAGCCTTTAATTAATTCAGTATCTGCTCACTCCAACAGATTCACTATAAAGAACAGACACATAAGAGTCATTTATGAAAATAGTTAGTTAGTTAGTTAGTTTACATAAAATATACATTTAAATCAATACTGTAACCATTTTGTGAAGGGTAGGTAGCAATTCTGTAAACTGACAAAGCGGACATGATCTGAAATAGCTAAATATCATCATCGGTCTGTCACTAGTTCAAATCCATGAGGCCTCTCTCCTCATCCTTACCTGAAACCAGCTGTTTTTTTCCCAGCCAAGTTCCTGACTTGTTTACTCTGACTCAAGCATCAGCAGGAAGCAGAGGTGGGCTTCTCCCTTCGGTTTTATGAGTTTATGTGTGCTTTTAGGCGATATATGAAATCAACACCCTCCAACATATTGGAGATCTGCGTACCTGTGTGTATGTTTGTTTGTTTGTGTGTGCTTTGCACGTTTGTATAAAGGCACTGATTGTGTGATGTTGATTAAAAAGACAGGTTATTGTCCCTCCCACCCTGTGGCTTTCCATCAGATGCTTTTGTTCTCTTCTTTCATGCTGGTGGAGAGAGGAGGCGGACTTTCATGTTTAGACATTCATTGCTCTGCATGTGAAGGACTGTGTGTGTTTCATCCTGCATCTTTCCTCTTTTTTTTTTTTTTAAGTGTGTGTGTGGATCATCTGCTGGTATGTTACATAAAGTGTTTCTGTGTGCGTTGGTTTTCTTGCGAGCCTCTGCCTTTTCATGGGGCTTGAAACCGACAATGCGAGTTGTGGTTTCACAGAGCCACTTGATTAAATTATGAAGGCCAATTGATTATGCTCTTGCAGCAGTTTCTGTCACTCAGGTGAACATGCCAGGCCCTAATTTGATCTCTTTGTGGCTAATGTAATCGGTGTTACAGCTATCACCGGTGATTGGGATTAATAGAAGCGGTAGAATGGAGAGAATACTGTGGGATGATGATTGTGTGTGTCGGTAGAGAAAAAGCAGAGACTTTTGTTACCTGACACCGTAAGCGTCTAGAGGAAGTATTCATCACTCAGTATTTGCCAGTGTTTGTCTTTCCTGTATGAAAGCTGGTAGACCAAACCTGCAATTACTGTCTCTGCAATTGCCTGTTTGGCTTTGTCAGTTTGTCTGCTGTCTGAAATCAGAAAGGAAATTAAATCTTGTTCTTCACAAACAATGACAGTCTTTATTTAAAGGTGATGTCTGTCAATTTTTCAGTGTTTAAGTACTTTTTTCTTTCCCATAATATTCAGACACAAACATTGCTTTTTTTTTTTTTTTTTTAGCATCCTAACCAGCCCAACTCAGCAACTGTAGTTTGACCAATAATGTGAGATTGTGGACGGGACTATCTGTTTGTTTGACCAATGGCAGGCAGAGAGAGTGAATAATTACAGAAACCTGTCATTATTTTAACTGTCATTATGAAACTAGTGGTGGAGAAACTACTTCAGCAGCAGTAAGAGAAGTTAAATATAGTCCAGTTTGAAAACTCCTTCAGCGGTGACTTCATTCACAATATAACAGCCACAATTACATTATTTTAGTAATATTATTTTTTTTTTATTACATAATATTTGTACATAAAAATATGAAACACACATACTACCTTTCAAAAGTTAACATTGTTAAAGGTGCAGTATGTAATATTGACAAGCTAGTGGTTGAAATGGGTACTGCAGTCCAAATTCAAAATATTGGAGAGAGTTGTTTCTCCCGCCCCCTTCTCCTCAGACTTGACACTCACACAGGTTGCCAGATTGAGGGCACAAAACAGGAATGAGTGCAGTGGACAATGGATGGTGACGAGCCTTACTCTGCAAGTTTATGAGTCTTACTGACACTAAACATTTGAATGGAAGTAGCATACAATTTTTTTTTATAACTCATCCGTTTAAGTTATATTAAGCTTTAAAGTTCCTTGAGTGACAGATAGATTGCGCTGCTGTCTGTGAGCCGTCACTTTACCTCAGCCACTGAATTTGGCTTCTCTGCCGTGTTTGTGATTTTTTCGAGATTATTTCATATAATTATCAACCAACCGTCTCCATTGACTTTGTATTGCGTGAGGCTGCCTCCTTGTCATTTCTGACTTATAACAAAAAACAGAACAATGCCTTAAAGCTGCTGTGTGACAAGGTGTACAGCAAACAAGCTAAAAAAAAAAAACAGAACTAAGTTTTTATAAGCTACCGAACCATAAAAGCCAGCCTTTAAGGAGACAAAAGTGGATACAGGCAATAAGATGTGAAGCATCAGCAGGAAGAATGGGTAAATTTTGGGATCCTGACACTCAGTATGCCTCAGTAAGCCTACGTGTGCAGTAAACATTTAGTCACTGTTAAGTCAAATATCCAAATGTCAGTTTTATATATTATATTTCCTGTCGCTGATTACATTACCCTCCAGTGGGCGTAGTTCTCATAGTAGTATGAGATGTCACGCTCTGTCTCAATCGCCTGTATCCACTTTTTAGTCCTTAAACGCTCGTTTTTTGGGTCGACAGCTTATAAAAACTTCTGGGTTTTTTTTTAGCTTGTTTTCTGTACACCTTGTCACATAGCAGCTTTTAGACATTGTTCTATTTTTTGTTATAAGTCAGAAATGACAAGGAGGCAGCTTCACGCAATACAAAGTCAATGGAGACGGTTGGATTGTTTTCCCCCCGGTGGGCGTGGTTTTCAGATTATGATGCGTGTCGCTCTGTCTCTATGGCAGCGGCCGGTTTTTCGCTTCAAAAATGCTCTTCAGAAATCTACGGGTGACGCCACGAACACTACGTCCATATTTTTTTTTACAGTCTATGATTATAATGTTGAATTGGCCAATCAGCATTCAAAACTTCAAAACTTCAAGTGGTTTTATCAAAACTATAAGTATATAGTAGTAATCTGCAAGTAAAAGTATCAAGTATGATTTTAACTCACCTAGACAGAATGATTCAGAGGTTGAATGTATTTTTTTCCCTCTTTTTGAGTGATCTCATGGTCATTATTAAAGGTTAAAAAAAGTTCAAAAGCATCTCTACAATTTCCTGTCCATTTCCTACATATCAGATCTACCCTCAAATACCACATTAGCATCTCCGAAGGAGCCTCTCTTTTCTCCTCGCATCCTTTTGGGGCTCCAAACCCCCTTTGCGTACTATTCAATCTCTATTCACCTACTGCTCTTTGCAGCGGTCTGTGTATCCCTGTGGTCTCTGAGGACACCTCTTTATATGTTTGTCAGAGGTATTTTGTGTTATGTGAGATGCTTTTACTGGATTTAGTCAAATTGTATAGAAAAATACACTTCAAATATAGATAAATACCTCAAAGGGCTTTTCTTCCTTATGTCTAAACAGGTTTTTCACCACATTTCATAGTATTTAATTTGACAAAACGTCAAACCTGTCTACTGAAAGTGAATGTAGCATTCAAATGCTATCAGTTATGATGTCTTGCTATTATAGTGGCGACCTTTTCAATGGTATTGAGGCGGGTTGAAGCGTTTGATGCTAGAAACTATTGTGGCAAAATGTGCAGTGGGAGAGCGGTCTTTTGTTCCTGTGACGAATAGGATGGCCCCTCAGGCCCTTCTTGACTCCTTAGTGAGTCTAATAGAATATTAAAGTAAAGATATGCTCTTTTACTTTGGGGTGATTGGTGCAAAAAGCATCGTCCACCAGGATTCACATTGCTTTTTCAACTCTGTCATGACTTTACAGATGAGCAGAATGAAAAGCGACTGCTTTGAAAGGTTGATAGATGCTAGTGAATAACTATAGACAGACAGACTTAATGGATAAATGAACTGATGGACAGGAGATTCATAACTAATAAGCACACAGACATCTCTACATTTGTCAAAGAGTGCATCATCTGTAAAGCATTGTGTTCTCTTTTAAGTGTATGAACATTTGATGAATCTTAAAAAGTATAACCTCTAGATCATTAATGTCATCAAATCTAGAGCTTCCTTGCTGTTTAAGGTCATCATAGACAGCTAACGTCTTAGTATGGTTATCAGATTACTAAAATTTCAGTAGTAATACCAATGACAGTTAAATTAGGTGATTATTATGACAGAGCAAAAAACGAACATGCTATTGAACATGCACACTCCTTTATTCAAAAAAGTGAATCATTAATATAAATATTAACAAATGAAATTAAAACAATGGTATGTAATCTTCAAGTATACCATATTTCTCAATTAAGTAAAATTAATTATTACAGTTAAATTACAGTTAATTCCAATATATTTTTTTGAAAATTAACATCACCAAAGTTGCATCAAGATATAGTAAAAACAGTTACAATTTAAAATGACTTCTTTCGATTTTTAAATATTTTAAAATGTGATTTATTACTGTGATGGTAAAGCTGAATTTTCAGCATCATTACTCCAGGCTTCAGTGTCACATGATACTTCAGAAATCCTTCTAATATGCTGATTTGCTGCTCAAGAAACATTTCTAATCAATATCAATGTTTTTTGCTTCTTAATATTTTTGTGGAAACTTATATATATATATAATTTTTTTTTTTTTCAGAATTCTTCACAAAGAACACATTCTTGCATTCTATCTGCACTATTTTTTAATTGTTTATCTAACACAGACTTACGTCAGATAGATATCTTTGGTATTTTCATGGTATCTTCAGCATCTGCCACCGTGAACACAATATTTTTGCTCTGTACAGTATGAAGGAAGTTAAAGACAGTTCAACTTTTAAAACATATTGATTTCTGTTCCTGTCTATTGTGCTCCATCTCCATTTTTACATGTGTCATATGTGATAGAGTAAAAAGTAGGGCTGGGTTTTGACACAAATTTCACACTTTGATTTGATTTCGATTCATAAGGTTGTGAATCATATTACCAGTTGTTCTGTTCATGTCTTGCCAAGACTAAGTAGCTTGAAAGTTTGGTTTTTGGAGTTTGTTAAATAAAAGCTACCATAAGCGATTAGATCCAGCTCTTTTATTTCACTGTTTTCAACCATGACAGTAATCTAGTGCATATATTTAGTAAAATTCTCATCTCTAGAGTTCATTTTTCTAGATAAATATTGAGTTATGGTTATTGAATGTCTTTTCTGAGGTACATGTAACATTGTTTACAAGCTGTTTTATTGATGTCTTTCCGCAGTAGAAACACTGATTGAGACATGAGACATGATACAGATTTCAGTAAATTGTACTGTATCTTTCAGCATACTTGCTGATGTTCATTCATGTTTATTTCATGCTATAACTAGTAGTAAAGAGGAAGAGATGACTGGTTCATTTGTGCTCTGCTTCTGTTTCATTTGAAGACTGCTACAGTGATCTGTCACGCTACATTAAAGAGATTTGGAAAGCTGAGACTTTGTTTCATATCAAAAACACAACAAAACAACGCTTTTTGCGATGTATTGGATGGGAGGTTCGCAAAAAGGTTTTGCTCATTCATCAACTGAAAACAGCATAGATTAAAAGATTGATTCTTGGGATTCAAGAATTGCTATTGGTTCAAAAAATACAAATTGATTAAAATTGAGAAATCAATATTTTTAACCCAGCCCTAGTAGAAAGCCATAGCTAAATACCAGACTGACATATGACCAGTACAGAAAAAGATTAGGGATAAATTGACAGAAAAGAGGAAGAAGAAGGTAATATCTTTCAGTCAGTTGGAGGGAGAGGTCAGAGAGATGCTAAATCTGCTTGTTCTGTTGTACCCTTCAGTCCTAGACACTTAAATGCTTGCAGTAATGCACAGCTCATGCTCTCTCAGCCTGCTGGGGTCTCATCCACCTGAGTGCCGCCAGACTTCTCAACTCACAGGAGTGGAAGTGGTGTTTTAACACAGCTAGCTTCATTCCACCAGTGGCTATTGATTGACGCAGGCAATGCAAGGGCAATAAAACTCACATCTGACCGCTCCCGCCTTAGCGCCCATGAGCAGAAAGCACTTCTTCCTACTCCTGTTATTCCTTGTGAATGTAGAAGGGGGGCTGGGGGCCATTAACCTCCCGCCATCGACCCACAGACCTCCAGCCACCCATCCCTTCATCTTCCTGAGGGACTGCGGCGTCCTGGTGGTTAACGTGCAGTGGGAAACTAATCAAAGATCTTTTCGAATCTTCTTTCGATTAGAGAAGTTGTTAATAAAAGTTATAGTTGTATGGGTTACCACAGAAGGGACACCTTAATGGATAGATGCTTTTGATGGTTGTTTAATTTGTCGTGTTACTGTGGCAGGGGAATGTAGCACCTCGTGTAGAGGGTGTTGAGCTATGCTAAAATGCATCTTGTGTTGTGTCGATAGGCAGTGAGTGATTTCCACAGAGGAGACAGAGGTAAACGGGGCATGTGGGAACAAAGGGAGGACAGGAGACAGATGAATGAGCGCATGCTAAGTCAGGAAAAAGACAAAGAGATAGATGGAGCAGGTGCAAGGACAAATGAATAGTTTTTTTTTAAGAATAGTACAAAAATGATTGAAATGATGTACACTCACAGATTATAATTTTAGTCATACTGGTTGCCTGAGAAAAGCTATTGTTATTGACATAAGGTCACCTTTTTGTGATCGCATGACCAGTTGTTTGTTGCTTTCAGATGTAGCAATGGGAATCGTAAGGAATTGTTTGGTTTTCTGGTCTTCCTTTGGTTTAGTAGCCTTATTATTTTAGTAATTTCGAGGAAGAAAAAAATGAGTTTTGGAAAACGAGAAAAGAAACAACACTTCAGAAAAATGACCCATTCACATTTAACATTTATTGTGTCTAGGAAGTTTGTGGTCATTCATAAAAATCACCTTGGGGTTGGTTTGTCTGTGAAAATAATGTGAAATGCACAACCTCAATTATATTCTGTCATGAAACAGAAATTGTGATTTTTCTTCCTATTGTGGCATATATCCGAATGAAATGGCTCAAGGGCACATGAAAAAAAAAAAAAAAAAAAATATATATATATATATATATATATATATATATATATGTACATGGTTTAGAGCTGCATGATTCTGGATAAATTGAAAATCCCTTTTTTTTTTTTTTTTTTTCAAACAGAGGTCACGATTCTCCCATGATTCTAAATAGACAACTAAGCAAAATAACTCTATTTAAAAAAAAATTAATTAATTTGAATAAATTGAAAACAAAAATCTGTTTGAATGAATGATTCAATGGCTCATTCATAAATGCTTCACTTGTTTAATTACTGGATGAATCAGCGTTTTTGAATGAATCTTTTGAATGAATGATTCAATGGCAAAATATTTTTAAGTCACTTGTCACCACATAATGCCATAAGGATGTAATTGATACAATCATTATTTAAGAGAGATCTGAATGTTCTGCTGTGATTTTGTCAAAGGTTTAATAGACACCGGTGAATCTTTGTCATTTATGAATAAGATCACTTGGGTGTTTGAATCCAAATTGCAATCTTTTAACGATTAACCATGCAGCTCTAACACAGATACATAATTTATAATAAACACTGCAATAATAGAGCTGGTAGTGGCAACAGTGAAGCTAATGTTGTTGAATTGGTTGTTTAGTAAAACAAATAAGGCTCAGAAAATGAAAAAAAAAATCATTTACTTGTGGGCACTTTTGAATAGTAGCTTAACAAAGCGACAAATTGAATTAGCTCAAATCAAAACCCTCTACCAGAAATGTGAGGAAATGAATGTTAAAAATATATTAAATGTGGAAAAAAAAGACCCTGTGGTACAATCTATTGCTGTATTATTATTATTAGCCCCATTTGGTATTCTGTCACTCAGTACAAAATAAATTCATCTTTATGACAGGACTCAGTGTAGGTCAGGCTTTGAGAGATGGGCAAAAAAACCATTGAGGCATGGCAAACACCATGTCCATGTCTCTGGCCTGTGCATGGAGTTAGCGGCTGCAGAAATGTGCATATGCGTCAGTGGAAATCTCATCTACCCCCTGCCATTAGCATTCCCTAGCACCATCTACAACCAACACCATTCTTGGGAGTCGATCTGTTTTTCGTAGCGAAGAAAAGAGTATGACACAAGGCATGATAATCTGACCCAAATTATACCCCGTCCCTTTTTGTGCCCTCTTGCTCACTCACTCAATTGCACAATCACACACTAATATGCACTTTTATAATGAGGTAGCAGCGAATGGCTGTGCTGGGTCTGATTGTAAGTCGTGCACTAATGAGGGACAACATTTACATTTGCTGCAGTCACACATCACAGAACAATTCCCAATCTTCCTCCATGTCTGTTTCCCTTATGTTCCTTGCATGTGTTCAAAATGCAAGAATTTTTATCCCAAATGACATTGTGACAGTTTTGGTGCTCATTGTGTTTTTATCTATATGTTTTCACCAAGGTTTTACAAAGATGGTTAATTGTTAATTAGTGGTGCTTGAAAGTATTGCTAATATTGTTATTTATTATTTGGTAATGTGAACAAACCACATGTATGAAAGATGCCTCAAATCATGTGACTTGATGAGACTTTTGGACTTACTATTTTTACTTCATTCTCGCATTCTTGACTTTTTGAAAATTAAGCCAAAATTATGTGAATAAAGTTTTAGCGTTGAGGTAAAACTATTTATTTTTTTTTTTTTTTATAAAATTGCAAAAATTTTGAAATTTTGAAAATGAAACTGTAACATTATAAGATTTAAAGTAGATTTAAAGTAGTAAAATATTTAAAAAAAAAAAAATGTGCATGTGAAAGCATTTTCTTCCAAAAACATAAAAGTCTAGTGTTACATTGTGACACCTCTTACTAGTTTACAGTCTGTGCATCTGTGAGACCACCAGGGTTTTATGTAGTCAGTGACATTTGAGTTGTTGCTTTAGTTTAGTTAACACACAGAACTTGTGTGTGTGTGTGTGTCTGTGTGTGTGAGTCTGTCTGCCTCAGAGGACACAGCAAAGCACTCTACTTCTCTCAACCACCTCCTTTCTCTCAATCCCTTGGATTATCAAAGAATTCTGTCTCCATGGAAAAGTGATGCTCAGAGGAGACTGTTGCCCTGGCAACAAGCTCACTTAAGCCAGGCCTCTGGATGAAGGGGAAAACAGCTAAACTGACTAAACTCAAGACAGAGAGTTTATTGCACACTTCACTTTGGCACTCTACATTAGTCACCTGCAGAGTAGTTTCGGACTCAGACGTCACGCCCATGGACTGTTGGCTGAACATCTGGGAAAAAATGGGAAACACTTCAGGAGTTTTCGAAGTCATCATTTGATTGGTTGAATTTAACAGGATTTCTGGGAGATGTGCGTGTCACTTTCTTAAGCGGTTTGCCAGGAATTAAAGGCATTGTGAAGTCAAACCCCCTCATGGAAGAAGAAAGCAGTTGTGTTTACAATTCTGACAATGAGTGCTTATCTGGAACAACTGAACACTGGATTTTCAAAAGTAAGTGAAGTTTGTGGCTCCATTGTTGCAGTAAACTTGCACAACGTTCTTAAATTAATAATTTATTAGATGCACGCAGGTCTGTTATCGTAGGGACAAAAACTTTAAGTTTTCACAACCCTAAACATGATGCAGAACAAAACTGTGATTGGTTGCTTTACATGTCCTGATAGTGTTTTTTTACTATGGCTTGTAACCAGTATGATGGCCAATATTATACTGTAAGTGTAAATTATTTTTTATTATGAATCATCATTGTTGACGATGAAGCTGTGTAGTTACAAAATGTTTCCATCCAAGTTGTGAATTTAATTTATGAAAAAAGGAAAATAAAACTAAAAAAAACTAAATACTCATCTAGAAATTTATATTGTAAATGTGTTCCCATCACTCCTTCTTACTGAATAAAAAATGTAGCCACCTTAAGCGAGCATATACTTCTTTTTTTTTTTTTTTTTGCATAAAATTAAGTGGATGGAAACCTGGCTAATTAAACTTTTTTATTAATAAAAATTATAAAAAAGGGATAAAAGTTCAGTACTGCCATAGAAAAACAGTTTTAATAGATGAAAAATAAAAAAGTCCTGATATTATTTGCTTCCAGTAATGGCCGATCAGACCAATTCAATGATTCAAAAAATATAAAATATTGGCTGATTCAATGTAGTCACAGATTTATTTAGCATCCCTTCCCCATATGATCAAATAATTTTTTGTTTATTGATCATCTCTTTCATAATAAATAATATTTTTCTATTTGTCTCCTTATTGTGGACATCCAAATAAAAGGAAACTCGTACTTTTGTTAGCCTTTATATGCTGTGTTATTGTGTGCTACACAAGCATCTACTGCTCAGCTTCTTATAGTTATTGCCTGCTGTCTCTCTGAATGGATGTCAAGACTGTTTTGATGATCTGGAGAAAAAGTTCTCCCTCCTAGGTCTTTCAGTTTCCCAGAATCGCCTGACCAAAACACCAATAAACATATAAACAGCCGCTCAACATTAGCACACCCCGTCTACTCATTCTACACATTTTATTCGCATTCATCTAATGCACTCTGAATGGCACAGTGCCTGTGTTTGAACGTGATTTCGGCTCTCATCTTTCCCGTAGGGTTTTAAAATTCCTCTCTGTCATCATTTACCTGCATTATTTTCCTCTCACCCTCGGGCCATGCAGTTCTGGCCACAACAGCACAAACTCTCGCTGGGAAACTGAATAGGGACTTGGGTTTAAGTAGTTTTTTTTTTTTTTTTTTTGACCCGTATATTCCTCTGCCCTCCCCTTTAGTGCTGACAAAGCTCTCTGACATCCCAACAGGGAACTACAAACCCAATTAGCAAGTGTTTTTTTTTTTTTTTGCAAGTTCAGAACTTCAAACTACAAAACAGGCCAAACTAACAAACTGCCTCATACCACAGCACTGTGATGTGGATATTAGTTGGAAGCACAGAGGTGCAGCACACAGAAAACACAATTGTGCTAATTCTTTTTTTAGCTCCATTAGTGAAAGACTTGGCACTGTATCATCAGATGTCTGTTTTGGTCTTCCCTCTTTATTTCTGTCTGATAATAGCTCTGTGTGAATAATATTGTTTCCTTTGTCGGTCTTCGTGGACTAATAAAGGAGATAAGCTGATTGTATGCAGCAACATACTTCGGTTTGTATGGGCTCATGGTTGTCTTAGTGTTTTAGAATTGCTGAACATTTGAAATCATTTGAAGAGTCCTTCGAGCTTAACCTCGAGGTTAACCTTTAATGATGTCCAGAGAGATGCTGCAGGGCTGCCATGCAGTTGGTATCTGTGAAGTGAAGTTATGTGAAAGAACTGAACAGCTCATGGGAATATAGGAAGAACTGACATGCTGACAATCAACAGGATTAAAAAATATATCTGAGTCGGACGTACATTTACTGTTTAAATATACATCTCTACATGCATAAATTATACAGCTACATGCCAAATAATAATAATAATAATAATAATGCAAACAGAAAAGTCCTAGTCTTCCTGGAACAGACAATTAGAGTTTCTATAAAAAAAAATACAAGGAATTCCAGAGTCTCCACAATGAGTCAGATTTATGATTAAGGTTGTGAGTTAATTTCTCAACTGGGAAGAAAGCCTATATATTTGATATATACAACACAACTGCAGAAAAATGCATTTTTTGCAGAACTGATTATTAATTGTTTATTTGAGCTTTGATGCAACAATAACTAAAAACGAGACGACTTCTACTAGAACAGCTACTATAATAATAATAATAATAGTAATAAATATTCATAATTGTATCAGAATGCATATTTATACAATTATTATTATTAGCATATATTATTCACAGTTGTTTTGAAATCTAAGTTGTCGCAATTGTATACATAATCTTTATAGAATGTTTTTTGGGAAAATATCTGTAAACAACAACAAAACAAGTATTTATTGATTTAATTTAATTTTATAATTATTTATTATTAAATTGTGTTAGCAGCATGATTATGACTTCCAGGTGTTTTTTGGTTCAGTAAACGAGTAGACGACAGGTTAAATAATTCAAATCAACATGCAACTCCCTGATACAAGAACCGGAGCTTAGCACAAACATATACAATTGTAATAGACTGAATTGGGATGCAATTCATTCAGTGACTTGCCCTGTGAATATGTGTGATGTGTTGCTTCAGGGCTTGCCTTAGACAGTATATCTTTGTGTGCACCAAGGGTACTTGTCAGCTTTAGTGAGAAACAATTTATATTCAGTAAACATTGACTTTTCTTTCTCTGTGAATGATGCTATTCATTTAAGTTTAGGCATGCTCAAGTAAAATGTTTGGTACACATCACCTTAGATAAGTCAACATAGTCCTATAGCAATGTCAGGTGGCTCTGTTTTTGCAGAGAAAGAAGTGCAATAGTTTGTCAGTTCTTCAGTGCGAATTTGGAGCTGAGAAGAAAGTCACTGGTCACTTCCCAAGGCTGCAAGAGCCTGTCCCACTGACAGCCACAGATAATTGGCTGTTCTCAGAGACCGACAAGAGAATCGGTAGGGCCCTTAACTCAACAGGTTATTGAGTTGCTGTGACTGTTGATGACGGCTATGTAAATGAAGCATACTGACATGCAAAATCAGCCCATTTTGAAGTAAATACATACTCAGATAGCCACACAAAAAGATTCAAGCCTGTTGTTTGAGTCTCCATCATAAGAAGGGTCATGATTGCAGATTGTAGGAAGCAATGCAGCTTTCCTGTTGTCCTTGTTTGACTAAGCAGATTATTAATAGGAAAAAGCTCGTTACAGTGTAACCGCCGAATTTCAACCTGCTTTGTATTGTTACAATGTCGGTTGTATATGTAAATAAACAATGTTTACTCATACTCCGTGTAACCTGGACTGAGAAATTCAAATGTATTTGTCAGCAAAAGTCTGCCAGATGATTATTGACAGCTCCAGGGTTTGCATGAAAACTAGATCATACGATGCGGAAAATTTTTGGATCCCCACCCAAGGACAGTCAGATCGACAGAGGGTTATTGTAGGTTTATCACTGAAAATTGTATTGTACTTTGTCTATATTTTTAAACAGCATTATGGTAAAAATGGAACACTATGGCAACAGCTTTCTTACCTGTATGTGACAACGTTTTGGGCAGAACTGACAGAACGGCAATTTATTTCCATTTTTCCCCTCCGTTTGACCTAAAACACTGCTCGTGGTCATCCAGTCTGAAATGTTGGCCACAAACACAGAGGTTTTTTTATGATTTTCCATTGCGGTGTTCTCTCTGTATTTGCGACATGCTAGATCCCTCACTGGAAACTGAAAGTAACTAACTCACTTACGCTGAACGTTTACTATTTGAATTCTTGCTCCCGGGAACAATACAAGTCGACACCATTATAAAAAATGTTTGCTAATAAGTATTTCCTACTAAAGCAAGGTGATTATGAACAATAATGTTCAAAACAACTCATTGCAAGGTGTTTTTATCATATTGCTTTTGGCTTCCATTTAAAAAAGCAATAAATAACGAAACCCATGTTTTCTATAATGATATCGACACAGATGAACGATATCATTGGAATCATTTTCAGAATGATTTTTCCAGCTGATGAACTCTTAAGAACATTGACAGCCAATCAGAATCCACCTTGATTTAAAGATCTTGAGCATATAAAGTGGCAGACAACATTACTGCAGTGCGCACTTATAATAAACAGAAGGTTATTGTGCATTAGTGTGGACACTAATATAGTTATTGTTATAGTTATCATTCTTGGTGTGAACAGACCGTAAGGTTTTCATCATCTTTAATACTGTTTTACTGATTTTATAGTTATCATAAATTTTTGCTCATTTTGGACAGCAAGGGAAACTTGAGTGTTCTGGTAACATCTGTTTCCTGTTTTTTTTTTTTTTTTCTGTAGCTACTTCACCATATAATTTTTTTTTAAATCCCATATTAAAAATACCCAGAGAATATTCCTATACTTCTCAACACACATTCAACTGCAGTCTTGCATTCTTGCTTATAGAACAAATTCACGCTGTAAAACATTGCTGTCAACGTTACCACTGTTGTTCACTGTAATATCGCCATTTTAGACACTCAACTATTATATTTTGACCAAAAAAAAATGTGATTTTGTTTGTTTGTGTTATATTTTGTCTTCTGTTTCTCACTCAATATACATTCTCCAGAGATGCCCCCCTCCTCTCTTGTCTGTCTGTCTGTCTCTTCTAAAATCACAGTCATTAGTGCAGGAAAAGAGGCTTCTCGGCAGTGAAGACAGTAAATATAGACTATTAGTGCTGTACTCTTTCTGCACTAATAATTGCTGGCCAGGGTTGAACCAGGGCCCAGGTGCAGGGGTCAGAAAGGGTCAGAGACTTTTAGAAATATGCCAACCTATATATATATATATATATATATATATATATATATATATATATATATATATATATATATATATGTGGATAAGTCTGTGTGTTTCAGGTTCAAATGACTCAAATCAGATGTGTACAAGGAGTAATTTACATAGACACTTTCCTCCATTCAGCTAGATGGCTAGCAAAGGGATGGGACAGAATGCATGGGTCTTGAGATGCATGAGTTGAAGTATTTTTAATTTGACACAATGTCTTAAAAAACAGCAATCAAGGCGGGACATTTAAAACAGTGCGAGAGGCAGTGGCTGAAGATGCAGCAGTGTTTTTATAACGGAGAGTTGCAGCAGTGTTTTATAACGGAATTTAAAGACACAAGCTTTCTAAGGCTTTGTTCAGACTGTCAGTCCAAGTTCGATTTTTGTGCATATCTGATTGAAATCTGATCAGATTTAGCAAATGTGAATGGCCAAAAATCACATGAAATGCGATCCGTTTCGAGCGGATTGGATTTCACGTGGTTTATGTGACTTTCTCACGCCATGTAAAACTGAAAGTCACTGCAGAAACAAGGTTGCGTTGTTGCAAAGTGCCGGACGAGCAGAAAATAACAATATAACAGGGCATGTTTTGAAACTGGTGGAGATGACAGCGTGGAATAAAGCCAGGCATACCAGCCTCCTACGTCTTCTGCTGCTGCCTCAGAAGACGCAGTAGTCCAGCATGGTGGCTACACAATGTCATGTTGTAAATAAGACAACATCTGTATTGCAAACCCTTTGCGGTTGTTGTTTTTGGCATAAGCCTACCAACGCAACATCATTGCCATAGAAACCAATGCAGACATTCCAGAAAACATAAGAGCGGCATGGACACACAAATCGCATCTGAACAGTTGCAATACACAATGTGGATGTCAATAATTTTAGATCTGATTCCAATCTGATAATCAATAATCAGATTTGGACTGAGAGTGTGAACTGAGAGTAGCTATAAGCTATAAGAGGATAAAATCTCCTAATGCAATATCTGAATGTTCTTGTCTGAATCCTGTAGGAAACACCTTTAAAGCCCCCTGCCTTTTTCTTTGCTGAGATATTAGAATAGACCTTCTGCTTAAAGATTCAGCAGTTTACCACCATTACTATCTACAATCAGACTCAGAACCCATCAGATAGTCAGAAATGTCTTTTTACTCTCCAGGTATTGTCTTTTGTCTGCTTCTCTCATTGTCATCATCATGCTGCCATGTGGCCCTTAGAGCTCAGACAAAAATCAATCCTGATGTCTCAAGTGCTTTAATAGACCAGCTGTAGCTGGAACACTTTGGATGTGTCCCAATTTTGCATGCTTGTACTACCCACTAAAGCATATAGGCTACTTTTTCATTCATTCATTCATTCATTTTGTGTTTTGTATTAGGGGAGCGCAGGGCACAAACTAACGCAGGGTGGTTTAAATACTTCCTCACACGCTAGCATGAAGAAACTTACCGTATTTACTAGTTTCCATATCGACAATATATAGAGAAAGAATTGCGCCAAAACTCAAAAATCTGGAAGATATCACTGAAAATTTTTTTAATAAAAGCAAAAGTAAATTTCTTACTTAAGCAAATTTTTCATCTATATTTTTTGTTTTTATTTAAAATTAGACAAATCTGACATTATTTTAATCTCCAATCTCTTGTTTAGCAGTTTGGGTAGTTTTTTAATTCTTCACTAACTATCAGAAGACACAAACTAGGTTTAAATTCCAGTTGCGCAGATAGGGTTCGCAGTGTTACAACGTGCCCCGCTATTAGAACTATGCTATTATATACAGTTACGATATGACTGGCATAATTAACTTTTATGAATTTCTGTTGATAAACTATGAAAAAACTATGTTTTTCTGAATGTTTCTTCATCTGTTTGGGTGTATTGTTTTGACCATTGCTATATAGCTGTGTTTTGCAGAGTGTTCATTGTCAAACTACAAAATTATTTAAATTTGAATTTCTAAAAAAAAAAAAAAATGCTATTATTTTATATGAAAAAAAAAAAATGATTGTCTTTTATTGACAAAATACTTTAGTTTGTCATGTATATTTTTTCAAATAAGTCAGATAAAATTTTTAGCTTTCATATGGTCATGTTACAATGTGCCCCACCTATGGGGCATGTTGTCACATTTCACTTCCCTTCTTTCGGGGTAAATAAAGAAAAAAGTATACTCTGTATTAATGAAACAAAGCCACATATTTGTACCAGACATGTGTGAAATTAATGTGGAACAAAAGAAATTCCCTGAACCCTAAGTAGATTTACACAAACTGAGAAAGTCCAAAAAGCGTTAGGTTGTGCCCCGCTCTCCCCTATATAGTTCACATTAATGGAGGAAGGTAAAGGCAATCATTCTCAGCAATTGACCTTAACATCTGGAATATAAAGAAAGTGAACAAATTGACAGCCATGAATATAAGCAGGCTTCCATCTACATGTTCATGGCTGTCAAGTGCCTGTTTGTCAACTTATCTATCCTTGTCGGATTTGTAGGATGAGGATACATGTCCAGTATGCACAGCTGACCCTGAAACCACCATGTAGCTCATTTTCTGATGACATATAGTGATGGGACTAGATGAGTTAAAAATGTCCTTTCACTATATATTGTTCATTCTGTATGGTTTGGGATTGTTGCTGGGTTCCAAGGAGTGAAAATGTGTGTGCATGTGCGTGCATGTGTGTGTGTGTGTGAGAGAGAGAGAGAGAGAGAGAAAGAAACAGAGAGTAAGTGTCTCCCCTACCAGTGCCAAGCGTAAATGGATTTTTAATTAGCTGTTTCCACATACCATTGTGTATGTGTGTTAGGGAGCAGAGAGAAGACGTGTCCTCTGCCAAACAGATTTGTTTGTGCTGAGCTGTATTGTATATGTGTTTAGAGAAAAGAAAAGGTTGTACAGCTCTTGGTGCAGAGATCTTTATATAAGGACAGACTCACCAGACACTAAATATTGATCCATGAAACATGAACACAGAACATGTGTTGACGTTTTCCTTCTGAAGGTGTCTGAAACTCATCAATTGTGGATATGTTGGTCATTATCTAGATGTGGTTTTGGATAAATCTCATGAATACTGTCAAGAAATGTCTGAATTCACCCCAAAATCAAAAGAAAAAAGTAAATTAGTTATATTTTGCAAAAAGGAAATGAAGCCAATTTTGTTACCATTTAGATTTTTTCCATTGTGATGTCCACAAACCAGTTCATTATAACCTGGTAACCTACTAAAGTAATGTTTTTAATGTTGTGTGTGTGTGTATATATATATATATATATATATATATATATAATATATACATATATACATACATATATATATATATATATAGATTTAGATTTTGGGCTTAAATATGAATGGAACATTTCTTTGTGAGATTTGCCCTTTTTAAACAACAGAATCGTCATTTAGAATTGCAAAAACAGTCATGAAGAATCGCAAATCCAGTAATGAAGTGTGACTGTTAGATTAGTGTTGATTGGCTTCATTCTCCCCCAGCTCAGCCAATTGATTTAGGACTTCTGTGTCGACTTGGGCACCGCTGTTGACTAAGTCCCCCCAATTACTGTTCATCAGGAAACGTGGCGTATCGATCGGCAGGGTACACACAGTGCACAGCCACCCACACATACCCAGACACGCGCTTCACAAAGACGCGCATTTGCACAGGCACACGCCGTCCCTAGTGTGTTCATTTGTTCTATATGGACAAAAAAGAGAAAACTTTCAGAACTCTGTCGCCGGTTTGGACATGCCCGTGCGGATGGAGGGGGGAGAATAAAGGTGTTATCATGTAAGATAAAAATACAGCCCTCTTCAAGCGTGCGACCACAAGGGATGGTCGGAATTGAACAGCACCGGAGGTGTGAAATGGAGTTTGCTTCTGTTCTCACAGATCCGTGTGTCCGCGAGTGTGTGACAGCGTATGAAAGTAAATAGGCAGGGGAGGAAGGGCTCCAGGGACTGTCGCCAATTGTCACTGTGATTTGTGGATGTATTAATTCCAGCGTCTGTGTGTTGCCCAGGGATCCTTGTAAGAAATCGCTGGTCTAAGAATAGGCAGGGATATCTGTCGTTAGCTGGAGAGTTTGCGAGCAAGGATGATCAGACCTTGCGTTTGAAGCTTGTGGGCAAAGGAAGCGGGCATGCTGTTGAGATGGTCTTGAAGCTACTTCCTGTCACTCCTTATATGAGACTTAAATGGACCCTCGCTTTCTCTCTCTCTCTCCGTCTTGCTTGAACTATCTGTCTCCTCCTCTCTCTGACCTCTGCCTCATTATTCAGTGGACTGTCGGCCTCATTTGTTGTCTCACAAGTAGATGCGTGTGCTGTCAGCTGCTGTCCTCTTGTCTTATTAAGCCCGCAGGTGACTGATAGGCCTCCTTTTTCTCACTCACTTTTGATGGGCATGTCTAGTCGCTCTCTGTTCATGATTTGGCCAGTTTCCTTATGAATGAATGATTTTGAAGGACATGATTACAGATTTTGCTTACTTTCTTTTATTCAGAAGTGTTCACTAAGAAGAGCTGTTTTACAGCAGAAAAATATTCTGTGGCTTGGAACTAAGGAGAGGGAATTATAAGAAATGATTTTGATAAAAAAAAAATATATATATATATATTTGTCTTAATCAGTTTTATATATTTGAACGTCCTTGGAGCATAAACTTCACGAAATTTTTTAGATTTAGGTTTAAATACATAAAAACATAAAACTATATTACCTATTTTAAGGATGTTAGATATGGATGTTTAGATGTTTATTTTTTTTATTGGAAAACTGGACATTATTTTTTTAGGTAATTCAATTTTTAAAAATCTGCATAATGATTCCATTACTGATTTTTTACATACTTATATGGAAGCTTAATTAATTTCATTTTATAATTTAAACTTTAAGTCTGCCTTGGTTGAAGCATGCAGATGTTAAAGAATCGTTAATGAAACCAAACTTTAAATAAATTATTGCCTAATACTGATATGTATTAATATATTTTGGCTCTGGATTCCTTTAAACATTTTTTTTTTAAATTAATCTTTTTTTTCACTCCATTAAAGTTGGGTAGAATTGTGTAAAATTGCTGCCCAACAATGCAACATACTTCCTTTTATATACTTCCATTTACACTTTTTGATCGTTACTTTTGTTGTTAGGTTTAGTATTGAGGTTTTTGTGTTCGGTTGGGTACTTCATTACCTATATTGTTTGGATATGTTATCTTATAGATTATACAACATCATCCAGTGGTACATCATTCAGCTGCTTAAAAGTATAACAAGAAATCTACTGTATTGTTTCTAAGTAAAGAATGAAATTTAAAAGCATGGCTTAGTTCAGTGCTACACTGAGTAAAATTTATAAACAAAGTGAATAAAATATCCTTGAAACAGAGTATTGCAAAGTAAACTTTAAATGAGTAAGTAGAATTTACTTAAACTCTACTTAAACTCTAATTTACTTATTCTCTTTGTTAGTTTTACATAACTTGGTTAAGTAGATTTAACGTAATTCTACTTAATTCTATACATGTGAAATTTACTTTAAAAATCAAGAACTTCAAGAGTTCAAAAACTTTTCAGTGTAATATTATCACCTACTTTTGTGGCGACACTAATAATAGTTAAGTATCAAATTTGCCCTCTGAAATCGATAGAAACATTTGGGTTTGTTGTGTCACATGGACACTGTCTGTAGGAGCAACTCTCAGCTCTATGACTGGGCTCTGATTGCGCTGAGAAAGGTGTGCATTATGTAACAGTGGGAGCCCAGGGAGATGAGGGAGATTGGGGATGTGCTCACCTGTGAGTGCTCACATTCTGTTTGTGGGAGGAGAAAAATCCATGGAGCAGCTGCCTGAAAGAACAAAGTCACGACATTTCCCTGGAGTATTTCCCTTCTGTCACTCTTTTCCTCGGATTCTCTCACTCAGACTTCCTCTATATTGTATCTACATTGTACAGTGTGTTTATAGAAACTAGTCTCCTTAATATTAACATTATAATATTTGTTGATGATGCAGTGAGCATGCTGAACTATTAAATGTGTGGTCTTACTAGTTTTACATATGAATAGATGTGAGTCTTTTCGTATCCACATGTTCCAAAATGAGCTATTGGTACAAATATTAATGAATTTTCTATCATTTGGAGCCACTTTATTATCCACATATACCAAAATGAGCTATTGGTACAAATATACATTTTTTTGTCATTTGGAGCCACATTAATTAGTTACTAAGATCATTTTGTGCTAAGTTGCTCTGTTTTTCTATCTTTGTCATTTTCTTTTTTTAATTGGCCTTTCTATCTGTTTTCCTTTTCTTCACACCAGTGGATTTAAACCAGGTTGGCTCTGCACCATCTAAGCTCTCATATTTCATTTGCACTTGTAGTCTAACTATTCCTTTAATTTGTTTTGTGATTTGGTTTGGTTTTACTGGATGTTGTTTAATTCTTAATGAACTTTCAAATTACATTTGATTGATTTTAACCTGCTAATTCGCTCTTAAAGAAAACGTTTGTAGTGCAGGTTAGAAAAACCAATTTAGGTTTAGACACCCTCACATGCTAATTCAGAATGTGTAATCAATTTAGCATTCCACTTGATTCTCTCTTATGTTGTCGTCTTTATCTTTCCATTTTACCTCTCATTATTTATTATGGATTATCAATTTTAGCGTACATGGACTTTATCAAGCCTTTATCAATGGTTTTGTGGCTTGTTGTGTGAAACTCTTATGTTATACTGTGCAGTGCAGTCCTCCTGCTAAGTTTCATCCATCACCACTGATGCAAATGTTTGTTCGTCTGGCATTCCATGTGACTAGTCTGTCATGCTCCCCCCATCCTCTGCATCTCTGTGTCCAGCCTCACGCTCACAACACTCTTTGACAGCAAACAGGAAGGGATTCAACACTGATGTCTTAATACAGGCCACTAGCTTGAAGGTCTTGCTCATAGAACGTGGCTGAAGCAGGGATGCTTTCCTGAATAAAACACAAATTTAAAACACTTTAGGTTTATCTTTTTCTGACCAATATTAGAGTAATGTTAGATGTACAGTATAAACCTGAAGAGAAACATGTCATGTTAATTTTCTCAATAAATATCATACCATTCCAATAAATGTCATTATCATTTTCACAGCTCTAAAAATTTATAATAATAATAATAATAATACATTTCCATGGGCCCCCTAGAACCCTCTTACGACTCACTGGGGGTCCTAGAACCCTTATTTGAAAACCCCTGTGCAGAATGAAAATGAAAAATGAAACAGGCTATTTATATTCACAAGGGCATTGACAGACAGCTCCATCTTGTTACCTTGGTTTTTGTGGTTGGCAGTTGGTTAGTTGGAGGGGGAAAAAATGAGTGTCCTTATAGACTTGCTATGCGCCTTTGCTTTTTATATATATATTTTATGCTAATGTTTCTTTCATTCATGCTTCTTATTCCAGGGTTGTCTATGTGTTTTATTCCATTATTATTTATGTTTACTTCATCCAGAGACACATCTGCTCCAGACACCCACACCTCTCAAGTGAAAAGTAATGCTTAACTGCAAACACTGAGAGATTTATTCCAATTGTTTCAAAACTATTCTTAGTGCTGTCGTGACAGTGATTGCCCTGAGTGAAGAAGTCCACTATCTGTGTGTTTTCTTTTCTGTCATTCACAAGTTTAACATATCCTGAAGTGATTTTTTGTTTTTTGGAAGGATTTGATGAGAGCGCTTTAAAGATGAAAGCTGTTTCAGACATCACATGTGCACTACTGTGCTACACACTTTAGACAGCTTGATCTATAAAGCAGTAATTGGCCTGGACTGAGCTGAATCATAGCGGGAATACAGGGATCTATCAGGACACATTGACTTTCTCTGCACAAATCTCACCTGTCGAAGAGGGAATAAATAGGCTTTTATCTCTATGGCTGTACAGCGAAGTCTTGGACAAGTATCAAATCATCATGACCTGTTTAATGTAAACTTGTTTCAGCATGTATAGATATTTCTAAATGATATTCCATTGAACTTAATGGATAGAGTTGGGCCAACACATAGGGCCCTATCATACACCTGGCGCAATGCGGAACTGCACCCGCATACAGGCGCATATTACTAACGCGCTCTTTATATAACAAAACAAATATTGCGCCATTGACTTTAGACCAGGTTTCAGTTGGTCAATGGCGCAGTCTATTTCAGTAGCCTCAAAATAGCAACACGCCAGCAATGCACCTGAACACACCTCATTTTCAGACCAGCACGGCCATGGGTGCACAAATGAGCGCAAATGCATTTGCTATTTAAACAATGTAGCACAGGACTTGAAAATTATGCCGCATTGCGTCAGGTGTATGAAAGGGCCCTTAGTGTTTAACTTTTGACACATAACACACTGGAGATGTGGCGCTCATGTGAATGTCGCAGTCTGGCCTCTTTCTACACTAATTTCCTGTCCTGTTTCCACTATATCTGTCTCATAAAGAGCTCAAAACTTCCTAAAATAGGAAAATACAACCTAGAGACCTGTACAGCCTGAAATAGTTCTGGCCTAAGATAGTCAGGCTGGTCTGGTTTGATTGTTATATAGTAGGGATGCATGATACATCAGTACTGTATTGTTCATCGGCGATGTATAGTATACTTTGGGTTTATATTGGATATTTAATTCTGCATGTAGACTACCTCTGTCTTCATCCAATGCTCATTTGAATGTAATATTTAAAAAAAATAATAATTTAATAACATTGTTTAATGTGATCTTTAGAAAATCTCAGAATACTTATCTATTTTTCAAATTGTATATCATGTTGATGCCTAAATTTACTTTAGCATTTAAACAATTGATTTTAGTTTGTAGTAGTCTTTTTTTATTACTTTTCCTTAATTCTTTCTTTCTTTCTTTCTTTACTGTTTTTTATTTAGATAAAATGGTATAGAGCTTTAATATCTACCATTTATCGATTATTGTAGATAGCGTGAAATTAATTATCAACTAATCTGAATTAGGCAAATTTTTAGGAATGCAGCAATATGGAAAATTTGGCCTCTATCTGCATTTTATTCAGCTACAGCGATATCTATGCCTTTGTCCAAATAAGGGATTTCCTGGAACGTCATAATATTTATAACTTTATGAGTCTCACTGTGCAAGGGTATCTCCATTATGAATTAAACAGACATTACATGAGTGTGTTTTATGCTCCATAATGCTCAAATCACCTCATTGTGGGTATAATAAATATTTTGCTTTAATATATCAACCTAATTTGCCGCTGATATATTGTGCATCCCTAATTTTTAATATCAGTGCATCCTTATTTTGGTGGAAGCCCTATACAGTTGAACCAGTTGGACACCTGTTTGGCCTGGCTTGGAAGACCAGCTAAACCATCTTATAACCATCTTAAGCGGGTTTAAGCAGGACTTGCTTAATTCTAACTTGAAGTAGATGCTGCTGTAATGGAATGTGGCCAATAATAACAACAGTGCAGCTGTTCTGTTCACTTTTGAGAGAATAAGCACCTCAGTCGAGCTCCCATGATTGCTTGCTCACATAAAATGGAAACTTTTCATCCTGCTGTGGAGGCAACGTTCACTTTCATTATCTCCTGATTGCACCCCGTCTAGCTCAGGGTAAGTGGAGTCATGTCGACTCTTTAAGCTGGGTAACGCTCGCCCCGCAACCACCACTGAGGGTGTGGTTTTGCATACAAAAGGGCAACAAGAAAAATGGAGCATCATCTCCGCATAATTAAAACTGTTCATGCCGGAAGCGTACTTTCAATTATAACAGGCCTGGTTAATCTAGTGGCTAGTTATTTATTTATTTGTATGATGGACAGGAAACGAAGATATTCGACATAACAAAAGACTTCTGAGAGATGGGTTATGCTGGAACCGCCAGGTGTTATTTATATATGGATGCCACTTTCTCAGCTGTTTCTCAGCTGTGCGTTCAAAATGATACAGGTGCCTTACCATAGCAGCATATGTCATGTGTGGGTGTATTATGTAAACATTTCAGGGTTGTCCATGAATCTTTGTTTTATAACACTACTAAAGTGATACTAATTAATAATGGATTTTGTTAAGCATCGCAATCTATATTTAGAGACCAGAATATCATAGACCCTGTTTGCACCTGGTATTAAGATATGTTTAGGTCGATTGGATCACAAGTGGATGACGCTAAATACAGTAAACGGGGTGTAAAACGTTTTGAGCTTGTCCACCTTTGACCACTTCCAGAGGTAGTTGAAAACGCATTTGACCGGATTGCTTTCATAGTGTAGATGCTCATGAGGTCAAATGTGTTTGAACAGGCACAAAAGACCGCCTACTATCCTAATGCATAAACATTACGAGAAGCGCGCTAGCCAGACAGGATTTAAACTTTGTCACCTGAAGACCCAAGTTTGGTCTGAAGACAAAAAATGTACCAAGCACAATGTTCTCTCACCATTCCTGATTTCTAACATGCACTCACCGCGTTTGCCGTGATCTTACTGCTATCAGAGCAGCAACGAAAGCTGATGCTCTCTGTATGATTTTCCCTCTTCTCTGGGCGCATGCAATTGTGCAAGCTTATTTTGTCCATTACATCTAAAGATACCCACCCATAGGCCCTCCCCTCGAAGAAATCAGGACAGAAGTTGTTGAAAGTGGGCAAAAGAGACGGATTAAAACACCAGGTGTAAACGGGAATGTGTCTCTCTCATCTACTTGTGATCCAATCAACCAAAACGCATCTTAATACCAGGTGTAAACAGGGCCATAGAGACATGGGCCAGTTAGTAACCACTCTAGCAACCAGTTCACTTAGAGTTCAGATAAATAGAAATCACTTACTCGCTGGTGGTTATACTGATCATTTAAAGGCAAAATTTTGAGGTGAAACTAAATGGACCTCACTCCACACTAGTTTTATTCCCTTCTTTTCATTTGTACTCGACAGCACAATTTACAAGCCGTGATCATTTTATAACATGATCGGATATATCAGTTGCAAAGGATATTAGCTTTTAAAGTGCAAATATTACCTGTTGTCCCCTTGACACCTACAGTAATGTTTACAAAGATAGTCAAAGTTATCGCAAAGACTTTGCTGCTCGGAGCACCGCTGGCTCTTTCATACCTAGCGTGCATGTACTGCAAGCTATATGCTTTATTAATCATCATTAAATCTCATAGGGGGTAATTAGGTTCATTATTACGCCGGTTTCACATTGCAAGCGTAAGCAGTGATATACACTACCAGTCAAAGGTTTGGAATCGATAAGATTTTTAATGTTTTTAAAAGAAGTTTCGTCTGCTCACCAAGGCTGCATTTATTTAATTAAAAATACAGTAAAAACAGTAATATTGTGAAATATTCTTACAATTTAAAATAACTGTTTTCTGTTTGAATATATTTTATAAAGTAATTTATTCCTGTGATTACTCCAGTCTTCAGTGTCACATGATCCTTCAGAAATCATTCTAATATGCTGATCTGCTGCTCAAGAAACATTTATTGTGTACAATTGTATAAAATATTTGTGTACAATATTTTTTTTTCAGGATTCTTTGATGAATAGAAAGTTCAAAAGAACAGCATTTATTTGAAATATAATCTTTTGTAACATTATAAATGTCTTTACTGTCCCTTTTGATCGATTTAATGCATTCTTGCTGAATAAAAGTATTAATTTCTTTCATTTCTTTAAAAAAAAAAAATTTTTATAACAAATTTATAGCTGTCTCACTTTATATGTAGCTATATGTACATCTGCAGTTACGCTCACGTGCTGCTCACCCACCGCTCACGCTTGCAGTGTGACTCGGGCATTAGATTAAACAACATGCATGAAAGGTGTAAAAGGTGTTTTTTTATATTAGTCCTCTAAGTGCTTGTTGTCTGACTGAAAGTGTCGCTCAGAGCCGTGATGGAGAGCACAGGCTGTTACACTAATGAGGTGTCTGGAAGATAGTTATTACTGCAATGCTAGTTGACACAGTTGATGAACAGCAATCAAATAGTATTATAAGAGACTGAAAGCTTTGAAAGGACCATAGTGACATGTTTAGAAACGTACAGTATAACCTAAATGTACAGTGCACTAATGCTCAGTCTTGACGGTGAACAAACTAAAGTATTACAGACAGGTTTTAGCAATTTGCTTATTGCTGTTTCTCGCTTTGGTGTTTTGACATTGTTTTCATGAGGGCGACAGTGTGGAGTGGATTGTCTTTGTTTTTTTCTCGCACTCATTATCGCTCCTGGTTCAAGGAGATGTGCTCTCATTTGCATGTGGGCCCCTAAGGGCTGGAGTCTTTATGTGTATCAGGTGATTCATTCTACTTAGAGCAGGACTCTTTTACAGAGGATTAGAATAAAACCAATCAATTAGCCCTGAGAAAGAGAACAGTGAAACTACTAAACAACTTCAACTCCACTTCTCTGTCTTCCTGGGTTGGAGACTCATACTTTGCCTGAACATCAAATGAAGAAATTATATTTTGCAGAAAGCCTACTTTGAAGATAATTAAGATTTTTTTTTTGTATTGTGACATTATTTTCATGACAGTTAGCACATTTTAGCCCTAATTTCCATTAATTCTATTCTATATCACGTTAATTGTATTCAAGTATAAAAAATTTTTTTTCACTGCATAATTATTTCATATTACAATACAGAGAACTGGGGAAACATGCTTAATTGTCATAAAAATAATGTCACAATGCACAAATTCTTAAAGGTGCAGCATGTCATATTGACAACTAGTGGCTGAAATGGGTACTGCAGTTCAAATTCAAAATATTCGAGAGAGTTGTTTCCTCTGCCCCTGCTTCCTCAGACTCGACGCTCACGTGAGTTGCCAGACTGAGGACACGCAACAGGAACGAGCACAGTTAACAATAGAAAGCTTGATCAGCTAATTTATACGTTTGCAATGTTTGATCAGTTATACATTTGCGATTTTTTTTTATTGCCGAGGCTTTTTAGGTCAGGTAGAATCTGCGACCTCTGACCTAGTTTGTTTCCTGGCTACCATGGCTACAATATGCTGTGTTTTCCACCAACTGGCAACCCGGGGTGTCAAAATACTATTGAGTAAATTGGAAGTGTGCGGGGTCACACAGACCAAAACAAAAACAGACATTTCGACACAGAATGCACATTTCAAAGTAGAATAACTGGCTGTAGCATTGTTTTATGGAGAAACAAGTATTTGAACTTGGCATGTTTCCTAAATCTCTGCAAACATATTATGGTATTTTTATGCTTTAGTACAGTCAAAGAAATTACATGCAGCAGCTTTAATAAACTTTCTTTAAGTAAAATTATATGCAAAACAATCTGTATTATTTTGTTTTTTCATAAAATTTCATAAAAATTATCCTTCAAGCTGATTTTTTTTCCCAGTCCCTAACATTTAACATTGCCAGTTAATCCTTAATTTTTGATTTTCAAAGGTTTGTCTTTATCTCTTTAAGTAAATGTGGAGATTTTGTAATAATTATTTATTGTGACCATCAAGTTTTTTGTTGAATGAATGACATGTGCCATGTCATCATCGCTTATAAAAAAAATAAAAAATTCATGCACCTCTTGATTGAAATAAATGTGATATTATTTCCATCAAGAGGTGCATCAATTTTTGGTCAAGATCTTGTATTGACAATGCAAGAGGTGAGCACTCTGTAAAGTCTCCTCCAGCACATCCCAAAGACTTTTAATGAATTTAAGGTCTGTTCTCAGAGGTGTCAATTCATGTGTAAAATGATTCTGCATGCTCCCTCCCAACCATTCTTTCATAATTTGAGCCTGATGAATCTTGACATTGTCATCTTGGAATATGGCCATGATGTGTCTTCTTACATGGTTGTTTAAGAAATGAAAAGCTAGACACTCATTCACTTAGGGTTAGAAGAACTGTTGTCAAACATACAACATGCTAGAAACATAAACACTGCAAAAATGATCCAGTCATAGACTCTTAAGCATTTGTCTATTTAAATCCAAACAGCGACTTTTCTTTTTTTTCTTTCTTTTTTTTTTTTTTTTTGGCCAGGCAGTGTATATTTGTTTGTGTCTGGCCTGTATCTTGTTTTACTGTGGCACTTGTCATTTCTATGGGCCATTCTAAACAGTGTTACTCTATCAAAACAAAGCTCTTAGCATGAAGAGCCATTACAATTATGGAAGCACAGTTCTATCCTGAGGGCTTGGTGAAACATAACATCCTCCACATATATAAATATATATCAAATCATTCACAGTACAAAAGGATATTGCAGCCCTGTCTGATGTTGCTAGCATCTGCATTTTTATTACCATACATCGCAAAGTATTTTCTGCACATGTATTCTGGTTCTATATAGATAAACCTTAATGATGTTTTATGACATGTCATATTCAATGCTCTCACATTCTTATTTTATGCATTTTAAATCTATTCTTATTTGACTGTATTCTGAAACAATAAGCTTCTAGTTGTTGGTTACATGTGAGCTTTATGATATACATTATTATATTATATCTAAAAATAAAACTAAGGCATGGCTTACTGTGCAATTGCTTTGGTAGTATGGAATGAAATGAATAAATAGAGATTTAAAACTTCGGTCTGATAAGTGACAGTGGTTTATTTACATCTAAATGCGTTTGGCCTTTTGTTAAAACATGCTAGAGCTGTTATATCTAAATAATAGTCCCGAATGTCTTAACCTTAGTTCACAATTTCACGCTTAGCGATTTTATTTGGGAAACATCCTGATCGGCTTGCTGTTTTGCATTGTTCTTTCAGATCATTACAGTGGCATTTGGTCTTATCCTTAATGAGGCTGCTTCATTAAAGGCAGACTAATTGGTGTAAACTCCTGCCTAGTCCAGCTGCAAAGTTGTCATAAGGCTGGTGTGTTTGATCAGTAAAGGTCTGGCCTAAGTTTGATTCTAATGAGGTGGGACATCATTGAAGGTCTTTTGCAGAGGACACTGTCATTCCCTTCTTTGCTATAATGAACAGAAATAGTTAGTACTGAATGTATTAAAGAGCAAATAACTTGGTGTCACCACTAATTTTTCAGCTCCTGGTTTGATGGTTATATAGCTATTATGTTGCCTAAATAATATTAGAATAACTAAATCATGTTACCCAACAGTTTGATATAACCTTCTGGTGAAATGCATGAGAAATTTATAATTGTGTATGATCAGCAGATTTTTTTAAAGGAACTTTAAAAGTAATAGTTCATCCAAAACTAACTATTATTTATACTTATCCTGCCATTCAAACCCATATGATTTTCTTTCTTGCATGGAACATGTATGGAGATATTTTCCAGAATATTCTTTTTATTATTGTCTTGAAGCAATGTTCCTTGGTGGTTTTAGCACTGCACATACAGTACCGCAGCATTTATGCAGCTGTGACACAGTATGCAACATTAATCATTTTTCTCTTTTATTTTTTCCTGTAGGAAAGGAGTCTAAATGCGTACCCATACCTGGAGATATGCAAAGGAGATCTGATCCATTACATGTGTCCTCTAGAGAATCAGATGGACTTCTGCGTGCCTGAACTTTATGAGAAGAAAACGTCTGATGGCATGGAGGAAACAGTGGAGCATAAAGACGCTGATGTCACAGATTCAGGGGCGGGTATGTTACTCATCAGGCCAGCATAAGGATGAGAATTTAGAATGAAAAGAATTTTACTGTTCTGGCTCCGATGCCGATTCCACTTAACGATTCCGGTTCTTTCATGATGCTATTTTTAATAAGCAAGGACAATGTCCTGAAATGATGAGATAAATTTTATATTTCGACAGAACAATAATAACAAATAAGAAATCAATTCCAAAATGTTATGCATGTTTGGTCACTGCAAATTGTAAAACTTATTTAGTGAATATTTTAGTAGAGTAGTTTTAGTATCGATTATTTTAGATATTTAGTATTGATGATGATAAATAATAATATTTTAATATTATTAATCATCATCATCATCATAAATCAATATGATTTTTTTTTTTAAATGTTTCAATATTTATGTTTTAAATGTTTATATATGTATTTATTTATAAATTATTTATTTAATATATTTTTATTAATATTATTATTTTTATTTATAAATTTATTTTAGTTAAATATTTTATACCTATTTTTATTTTAATAATTTAAATAATATTTTTTAAATTAAGAGCATTAATTTATTTTATTATTAATATTATTCATGTCATTATACCATTATGCAATATTTGTTTACAAATTATACTTGTTTTGTATGATTCCAAGCACATTATTTCAAGACTCTGATGCATATATTATATATTGCATACATTACAGTGTGAAAAAATGCAGACATTCCATTAATGGAAACAAGCGCCATGAAAATCATTCCATAAAAACTCTGTCTCTTGATTCTCGTCCCTTGTCGAGTTATATCGCAGTCTAGCAAAGAAAAATAGCAGCTGTGTCTTTATGTAGTTACTGACAAGAATACAGATGGCTCATGTTATTGCCATGTTCAATGTCCAGTTCTTCAGTTACCCCTGCTTGGGATCCCAAACCATTACCCTCATATTAGATGTTATAAATCTGTCAGAATCTGCCAGCAACATTAAAACAACGTGTGAGCACTTGCATGAATGTGTTTATAAGGACTCATTCATCGTGCATTTATTCCAGAGCAGTTGCACAGTAGTCTCACCTTATCTGCCATATTACGTCTCAGCTGTGAGCCGACAAGCTCTGTGAAACTGAGAAAAATTAAGGTGCGTGGCTCCGTCACAGCGGCAGTTGTCCACAGTTCAATCTGTGGTCAGTAAAACAAATGGCTGTGAAGATTGATGCTAAAGTCCGAGGGCTGTTTTCTGCTCTGCACAGCTAAACAGAGTCATTACTCCAGCAGGACAACAGCTAAGATCAGTGTGTGTGTGTGTGTTCGTGTGCGCGCGCCTGCAGCTCTCTTAATTAAAGGCCGTTCAATCACAGCTGCTCAGCTGGATCTGACAAGTGCAGGTTGTGAATCAAACTCCTTCATTTGGGGGATTGCATGGCAGTTCAGAACATCTCTCTTCCACTCTCTCTCTCTCTCTTTCTTTCCATCCATTCCTTTTCTACCCTCTTATTCATTTCTTAGGTGCTTTAACTTGAACCACAGAACCTTAGATTCACGCATTGAGAAATGCTTCCATCAGGGCTTGAATGTCAGCGCAGGTATATCAAGCTCATTGGACACATTCAGTGAGTTCAATGTGAATGTGCAGCGACCTCTGTTCATACTATACACCTAAGTAGTATATAAGCGTGTATGTGTGTGTGTGTGTGTGTGTGTGTGTATAGCCTATATACACACACACACACACACACACACACACACACATACACACACAGTGATTACTGTAAAATAAATCTAAATGTATATGGTTTACTCTCATTCTCACTCACAATCTCTTTTACTGTACCTACTGTATAATTACGTAGTGCTGTCCTCTTTCAAAATCCCTTTCGTCTAAAAACATTTTACTGAACAAAAATCCTGAAGCTCCGTTAACAATCCCACTGGACCCAATTTAGAAACTAATTCAGGCAAATGCGATTTAAGAGGCTTTCCGAGGAAAGATATGCTTCAGCTTTGTTGAGATTTCAAACCGCTTGAAGAGTCTGGAAGCAATTTCTAGGACTGGAAGGTCTTCCCCACAAATCAAATATTTGACCTGTTAGTGCCAAAACCGTTTCTTGTTTGTTCAGTGATATACAATGGTGGAATGAAATTTGAGAGGCCCTTCATATACATTGAATTATTAATTAATAAAGATATATTTTATATATATATATATATATATATATATATATATATATATATATAGTGTATATAAAATATAAAATATATTAAAATATAAAATGTATTTAATGTATGTTTGTATGTATGTTTTTATAAAAACATAAAATAAAATATGTTTTTCATATTTAAACTATTGTGTCTATCTCCTGTGGTCTGACACTCTGCGACTCAGGCAGGCTAGGATCTGTCTAGAACTGAACCCGATAATGACAAAAAGGTGAGTTATTATAGCCAGGAAAGTGATTAGGAAAAATGGATAGAGCTGGTGAATTAGGGACCCTCTGAGCATCATGCTGTGCTCTCAAGTGACCATTCTCAGATGTGACAATGATCTTTTAGAGGGTGTCATCCAAGCTGTGAACAGAGCTAATTCCAGTGTCATGGTACTCATGAGCACCAAGGGCACACTGTGCACAATGTGAAGGACAAGTACAGGCAAATTCACCAGGACCGGAAAGCCCAGTCTAATCTTAGCAGTGCCCTTTTGGGTTGTTAAAAGGTTTCTCACATACTCCGACTGAGAGGTTATAATTAGCTGTGGTGATTTGAACAAGAATGAGTTGGTTTTAAATGAACAGTTTGGGTAACAGTTCCTGATTAAGTATCAGTACATTTGGTTTTATACTTTAATTAAAATATATATTAGGGCTGTCAATAGATTAAATTCCTTATGCAATTAATCTTTTTTTATGCGATTAACCTTTTTTTTGTGATTAATCACTATTATTTGCATACTTGTTGTCAAATTAAGCGTACATCATTTATCTTGTTTAACGTGTTTATTTTCTCTTCATTTGCTTCATCCAGCAAAGTAAACTATCCGATTGAAGGATTCTCACAAAACTATCAAGCTTTTTTCAAGGTAAATTTAGGTGTATTTCCAAAAAAGGACACTCGGAGACTCCAAAAGGACACTAAATAACCAAATGATTTAAGGAGTCCATATAATTCATAAATTCATAAAAAAAAAAAAAAAAAAAAAAAAAAAAAAACCTTACAGTATGTTTACAGTGCAACAGCATTTTTTGGAGTGTTTGGAGTTTTTTACAGCTTGTTTACATTTTAGACGTGTCAAGTTACGATACCGAGCCCTACGGTGGCCCAGTAGTGCACAACACAACGAAATTAAAAAAGCAAACATAAGTTAACAACACAACGAAATCGAGCCACAACGCAACGGAAATGCTCCCGACCACTCTCAGAGTTCGGTAAAGTTAGTTTTCCTTTCCAATGTTCTATAGAGTCGGCAGTGATATCAATACCACGATTAGTTTCAACAGTATGTAACCACTGTTTAAATGTTAAAAGTATAAAAATTACTTTTAACATTTAAAAACAGACATGTTCAAATTCCAAAGCTTGTCAGTCTTGCCAACAGGAACTAACAAGCTTTGGAATTTGAACATGTCTGTTTTTAAATGTTAAAAGTAATTTTAATGAATACAAATTATACGTTTTAACCACTTGGTGGAATTGGCAGACGTTCCCTTCATCATGCGCCGTGGTAGCGCGTCAAATCATTCACAGGTATACATATGAAGCAATTGTGCACATAGTTGATTTCGAATTAATATTTCATATTGATATACAATGTTTACATACTTAAAACTAATCATGGTACTGATATCTTTGTAAGACTGTCGACTTTATAGAACAGTGGCAAGGAAAACTAACTTTACCGAGCTCTGAGAGCTCTGGTGCGGGAGCATTTCCGTTGTGTTGTGGCTTGTTTCCGTTGTGTTGTGAACTTATGTTTGCTTTTTTAATTTCGTTGTGTTGTGCACTACTGGGCCACCGTACCAAGCAGAACCATATGGAGATGCCAAAAAAAAAAAAAAAAAACCTAAACCACAGTTGACCTGACTGGATATATCTATACTACATTACATGGTTCCATTCAGAATTACTAAACACAGCAACATACACACGACAGATAAAAACATTATCCTGAATGTATGTGGAAACAACGTGAATGTAGCCTACTGAAATGTGTCTGTGCATAAATTCAGTGCATCAAGAGCGCAAATGTATATATACATATCTTTTTTTTAAAACATTTTGAAGATAAATTATTTCATGTTCCAACATATAAATTCATACTGGTCATGGTTTGCATAGCTGAGTAGGCTCTTGCTTTGACCAGGAGTTTATTACTGTTATAAAAAGACCATTCATTCAGGCATTTTAGAGAGGAGATATTTATGTGGTGGGCAAATATAAGGTGTGTTGTGGCACCTAATGGGGTTTGAAAAGGTCTTCCCCTCATGGCTCCTCTTTTCTGCCTGTATGAATCTCCACAATGAGCAGAGAGCTGGTGCTTAATTGAGATGCCATATCTAATATGTTGAGATGGACTAGACGAGAGAGGGATCATTTCTTTCCATCTAAAATAATGCTGGCAGGGAGGACGAGAGGTTAAATTCACTGCTGTATTAAAAGAAATTAGGCAGAATGGGAAGTTTTATTCTAGTTCATATAGCTGGTATTAGACTCTCAGTGTAGATTCTCTCTCTCTTTCTTCCCTCATCTCTCTCTCCCTCTTTCATCTATCTCCATCCTTATTGTGATTCAGTCACTTTATTTCTTCGTTTTAAGCATTTAGTTTCAGCAAGGGATTTCAGTTATGACCCTCTTAAATTGTACCTTACAAAGAGATCATAGCCTCTTGCCCAAAAGATTTTTTTCAGACTCAATGCAGTTTCATTATTCTTTTGTCCATTTTTTTCAAGTAACCTTTCTTACCATTTTCAAACAGCCCCTTACTCGATTTCCAAAAGGATTTTGGTCTGTGTTTAGGCTTATGTTCAATTATATGTAAATAATCAATGTATTGACTTGTAAAGCCACTTTGTAATGCCTGTTCAATGCTTAACTTGTCTGCCACAATAATGTAGTGTCCTTGAATTATCTTCTTTTGGAGGCTTTTCTCAGCAACTATTAATTAATCCAATAAATTAGCATTTTGTGGAATTAATTAATTTATTTTTTTAATGTAATCAATATGCAGCCATCGTAAAAAACAGCTGCTTTGAGTCTTTGCCGTGTTTAACATGTTTTATAGTAACCACTAAACTCGAGTCATAAAGCTGCTATTCCTCTTTAAGGAATTCCTTTTTTTAGCCAAGAGAATCGCAGCTGTTTACCGACGTCTAACCTTTAATTCTAAGTTAAATATTTGAAATCTCTCTGGAGGTATTTTTTTAATTTGGCACAAACGCAGCCTTTGGGGGTTGTTTTAGCTCATATTTAGCTTTTTGGCAATTATAACTCTCACCTGGTGTGTGTCACGATAACAGCACAGCTTCTTGCAATTATACTGCTGTTAGTAAATGACTGTAACCCTCTGATGCTGAAATGCCATTAAAGGATCCCCAAAGGCTATCAGTGATAACAGCAGGACTTTAAACTTTTCTTTTTTTAGTTTTATAATTCAAGTTCTTCAACTTTACTTAGCTTGTTTTTAATGATAATGTACAGTATGTTCACTCAGAATTGTTCCTAATGGTATTAAAGGATCTTCATGAGTAGAATCTCATCCTTTTGGGCACAATATACAGATTTCCTTACATAAAAATGTGCCCTATATCTTAAAAACAAACAAAAAGAGTCTTTATTGGCATCATTGCTTCTATGGAACTTATTGGGAAAAGGTTTTTTAGTTTTTTTAAAGGGATAGTTCACCCAAAAATGAAAATTCTTTCATTTATTACTCACCCTCATATTGTTCCAAACCTGTAAGACTTTCGTTCACAACAAAAATGAAGATCTTTTTGATGAAATCTGAGAGCTTTGTCTCTCCATGCAACTGACACTTTGATGCTTCAAAAACTTCATAAAGAGAGAAACCTAATCCATATGAGTCGTTTAGTCTAAATTTTCTGAAGAGACTTAATTGCTTTATATGATGAACAGATTGAATTTAGGCTTTTATTCACATATAAACATTCATCAAATCACACATCAGTTATGGTAAATGGAAGCACAATTTCTTGTGTTACGCAGTACGTTTGAGCTTCCAGAAGAGGTTGGTTCTCACGCGTCGAGCAGGTTCGATTGAGCTTATGTTTATGTTTGCTGATCAATGTTTATATGTGAATAAAAGCCTAAATTAAGTCTGTTCATCATATAAAGTGATTGAGTCTCTTCAGAAAATTTGAACTAAACCACTCAATTCATATGTATTGGTTTTACAATCTCTTTTTGGATAAGTTTTACGATCCCACTTTTTGAAGTGTCAAAGTGTCAGTTGTGTCTATGGAGGGACAGAAATCGCTCAGATTTCATCAAAAAGATCTTCATTTGTGTTCCGAAGATGAACAAAAGTCTTATGGGTTTGGAATGACATGAGGGTGAGTAATTAATGACAGAATTTTCATTTTTGGGTGAACTAACCCTTTAAAATGTTCTTCACTCTAATAAAAAATTGTTCTTTTTAGATTTCACTGTTCACTGAAAGGTTCTTTGGAGAACCCAAAATGGTTCTTTCATGCCATCGCTGTGAAAACCCCCATTTGGAACCTTTATTTTTAAGTTTAGAGGGATACTGTCTTACGTGGGCAAAATGTTAATTGATTAAACTGTTAATATACTTTTTTGTTCCAGGTGAGCTGGAGCAAAAGTCAAGCTCAGTGTTCCAGGAAGTTGTTGAAGAGAGCAGGGATGTGGTGGAAGCCTCTGCCCCATTGCTGGAGAGCTCTCAGCCTGGCCTGGGTGAGGAAGAGGGTCAAAGTGAGGATGGGGACCAAGGGGGCAAGGGGTCCAGTGAGTCTGTAGGCAGTGGCTCTTCCTTCGAAGAGCTGGACATGGAAATGGAAGAGGAGAATGAGGAGAAGAAAAACGAAGCAGAGGAGGAAGACCATAATGGACAGCAGAAGCCAGTGATGGTGGGAGAAACAATCGGGAACAGGGAGGAGTGAGGGATAAAGCGGATTAGAGGGAATGTGGGTGAATGATGAGCGCATATGTGAGTGTGGGTGCATGTGTGAGAGAGAGAAAGTTTGTCAGTGTCTTTGAAATCATCAAAGGCTGTTTTTTTCTTTCCAAGTCTTTGAAATTAACATCCCTAAATATCTGAAAAGTTACTTCTTTGTTATCAGTAAACAAGAAATTATCCCTTTCAGATCCTTTTATTAAAGACTTAATGAAATGCACATTATTCTTTGGCTTTGTATTTATTTCTGAGAAAACTAATTGTATATGTTGCTTTCTCTATTGTCTGTCTTCCCACGGTAATCATGAACTGCATTTAGGCAGCAGTAAATCAGGCAGATTCTGAAAATGAGGTAACACTATTAACGCAACTAAATGAAGCTTAGTCAGACATTTTATTTCATTAACATGTTCTACAGATGATGTATTCAGTAGCGTCTGCTTCAAAACATGAATAATTCATTCCAAATGCTGTCTGTTGCTGTAGGATAGAACTGAAAAAGAGTGAGAATAATAAAGTGCATGTTGTTATTAGTGATTGGAGTGTGTTTAATTTGACCTGGTTATACTATTTTTGTGCTCCCATGGATGTAATTGATCTGTTTTTTGTTTGTTTGTTTTTTTGTTGTTGTTGTTGTTTGTATTTTGAAAAGAGGAAATCAGTACAAAAAAAGAGAGATGAAGTATACAGAAGATATTCATGTATATATATATATATGTGTGTGTGTGTGTGTGTATATATATATATATATATATAATATATATATATATGTATATATGTGTATATATATATATATATATAATATATATATATATATGTATATATCTATCTATATATATATATATATATATATATATATATATATATATATATATAGTTTTTTCCTTTCATTTTCTTACGAGAGAAACAGGGTTTTTTAACATAAGGACTGTTGTCAATAACACTTTATTTCGATAATCTACGTTAGGCATTCTACTAACAATGCAATTAACTTTGCAACTACATCAAAGTCCCTCAGGCAAGTCATTTCACTCGGTGGCCATCTTTGAAATGCCTCTTGGGCAGCTATTTCAGTAATGCAAGTGCAGCTCCTTTCTCTTTGAATTGGGAAATTTCTCCAAAGCTGCTCACTGAGCTTATGATTAAATTTTATATTTGAAATCACCTGTCACTTCTGTTTTAGGTTTTGGTTATGTTAATGCTTTCATGTCTTTTATATTGATATTTCTCACAGTCATGTTTCATGTCATGTGGGGGGAGGGGGGGGGGGGGGGGTGCTATAGGGTCATGACAGATCTCCTTGGTCATTGGATAGAACTCTGTGCAGATGAGACTAAACGCCAGTGTTCACAACTGAGGTCAATGCGAGCGGTGAGCAAGTCTAGTCCGGTGGTTCCAAGTCCAAATCCGATGGTCCCAGAAGTCATCCCTTTATCCTCAGTGCTTCCGGTAGTGGTCATCATGTGTGTGGGCCGCATACACTTCCTTAGATTAGGCGACAACCGCTGCTGCTCCTCCTGAGGCGGCAGCAACTACTGCATCTCCTTACAATGTGGCGGCGACCTCTACAGCTCCTTCTGAAGCAGTGGGGACTTCTACAGCTCCTCCAGAGGCAGGGGCATCCACCTGTGAACTCTTTTCCTGCCATGTCACAGGCATGAAGGCCATTCATGAACTGTCTATGCCCCATTTCACAGCCAAGGAGGCCGGTCACGAACTGTCTATGCCCCATGTCACGGCCACGGAGGCCAGTCAAGAACTGTCTATGTTCTCGCCATTGCTCCATGATCCAGGCCTGCTCCACAGTCCAGGTCCACCTGATTCTCCATGGTCTCATCCTCTGCTCCACGGTCCAGGTCTGCCACCATGCAATGATCCAGGCCCACTTCCCCTTCATGGGCCTGGCCCTCCATCCCTCCCCCTAAACCGCCTCTCCACCCTCCTGGACTGTTTTGTTTTGATTGGGTGTTCCGCTTTCAGTGGATAACACCTTACATCATCAATGAAATCTGACAACAACGGTCTCATAAATCTTGTTTCTAAACTCTCAAATCATGACAAAAATACCTGCATTTTTCAAGCTGGACCAGCCAATGCACATGCACAGTCATAAGTATGCATCTCGGAACACTGACTTTTCCTATAGCAACCAGAGCTTCTAATGACAGCTGCAGTGACGCAGTGACTTTAGTTTACCAATTGGCAATTGGCTTTTTTACTTAGAAGGCAGGACTTTCTGCCATATTGTGCATTGCACTTTCTCCCATTTATAGTAATATGAGTGTACCATCTTTGTGTATCAAAAGTTTTTGAACTACATGTCAACTACCTCTCATTAGAGTATTAGTAGACTGTCTTCTTAATATCTGCTAAAACTTTTGATGGTCTCCCAACAGACTTTCTACTGGCTATACTATGCAAGTACATGTCTACATATTCTACTAACCCTAACCTTCTAACAGTCTACTAATACTCTGAGAGGTAGTTGACATGTAGCTGCAAATTAATGAGAGTTAGTTGATAAGTAGGTACAAAGTTACTTATAGTTAGTAGAATATGTATAATGCATAATATGTATAAGTGGACAATCGAAATAAAGTCTAACCCTGTTGTTTGTTTAGATTTGTATTATTCTTAGTGTGTCTGAATCCGTTGCATCAAATTGTAATTTTCTCTTTTGGTATACTGACAGTTACTCTCTGATGTTCAGCAGGTCATTTGATCATTTACACTGTAATTCTTCAAAAAAGTATATGTTCAAGACAAACGGTGTTCACTTTAACAGCTATTGCAACCATTTTAGTAAAGAAAGAAAGAAAGAAAGGATATGAAATACACATACATGTTTTGGGTCTGTAAGAATTTTGTTAATTCTTAAATTTTGAAAGAAGTCTTTTATGCTTACCAAGGTTGCATTTATTTAATCAAAAATACAGTAAAAACAGTAATATTGTGAAATATTATTACCATTTTAAATAACTTGTTTATATTTTAATATGTTTTAAAATGCATTTTATTCATGGGATTGTAAAGCTGTATTTTCAGCATCATTACTCCAGGCTTCAGTGTAACATGATCCTTCAGAAATCATTCTAATGTGCTGATTTAGTGCTCAAGAAACTGTTCTTACTACAGTATTGTCAGTATTGAAAATATATATATATATAATTCAGTATTCTTTGAAGAATAGAAAGTTCAGAAGAACAGCATTTATTTGAAAAATAAATATTTTGTAACACTATGTCTTTACTGTTACTTTTGATCAAAATTAATGTGCCCTTACTGAATCAAAGTAATAATTTCCTTCTTTCAAAGTTGTTTCTCTGTTGCCTTATGCTATTCTTCTTGATGCTGAAGGAGCACTAGAGCACTAATTGATGAGAATACTGTCTTATTAACTATTTAAAACCTCAGAAACCCCTTCTGTTTAGTGTTCTCTTTTTTCATGCATCAAGTAAATGTGGGGGATTTGCCATTGACAATACAGAGTGTCATATCCAAAAAGCTCAGGCAGGTTCTCCATCTCCTGAACACTTTATCACAGGATTGCTGCAAGCTAGTGAAGCACAGAAAAGGAGGAGCATTGAAGTTATGCTCTTTTTGACCTATTTTCATTTGTTCATCAAAAAGAAACCCAAAAGGTGGCCATATTGTGTCAAAAACAGAAAAACACTTGCAATAGTGTTGCTGTACTGAAAAGTAACCTGGCTGTGATTACCTGTGGCTGAATCATATTTGTGCATATACTCATAACAATAGCTGTAAGCAGTGTGATATTGCTAAATTAGATTTTGGCTATTTTTAAATTCAAAAGTGTCCCTATCTGTTTTCCATGGAACATAAGATGTCAGCTAAATTGACAGTTTCAGTCATTATTCACTTTCATTGTATGAACAAAGATGCCATGAAAGTAAATGGTGACATGCTGTCAGTCCTTAACATTTCTGCCTGACATCATCTTTTGTGTTCCACAGAAGAAAGAAATGTATAGGGGTTCGGAAGGACATGATGGTGAGGAAATCATCATGACTGAATTTTCGTTTTTTTTACACATGAAAAAAGCTCTTAAAATGCTCTGGCTTATCTCTCTGAGGGGATGCACACAGTATGTTCTTTTGTACATCAGTTTATTATTTACTAACTCTGTCACTTAGAATGCAGTGTTTTAGGATTGTTCGAGGAATATGCCATCTGTAAGTAATTTTTAAAAACAAAATCTAGACGTTGGTGGCGGTCTACAACCAGCCGATTTCACAAGCATGCTCTCTTTTAAGTTATAAAACATAAGCAAAGATGATATGTGACTGGCTCGATGGGTAAGAGGTCAACAAGCAATCTATGTTCGGTTTGAGAACATCCTCATGGGAGCTCGTGCTCTCTCGCGCGCTTTCTACTCGTGTCGTGTTGAAACTTGTCCATCGACCTGAAACGGGACATTGATCCCATGATGTGTGATTCTGACAAGCCAACCTTAATATATCGCCGTCACAGACTGGTGCTTGGCCAATTAAAAAAAATCGACACCATCTGACGTCTTTTGCGCATTTACATATCCCGTGTCTCGCGGAGCAGTTAGAGCAGATTGAGTGAAGTTGTTGTCAGCATAATTGTCTTGGTAGTTTATCATAGGAGGTCAGCGATCGTTTCTGTTACCGATTAGAAATGCCGTTGTAGATGTTTTCTGCCAGTGGTCAGTAAATTGGAAACGCATCTAGCATACATGCCGACTTCATGTTGTTTTTCAGTTGAAGAAATCCAGTCGATATTTTCAGCTCACCGTTTCAGGGTTAGACATCAAATCAGTGCAAATCTAATCTCATCAGAGCACGCACGCATGCACACACGCGTCATCAATAGGTATTAAAACTTACGCATAAAAAGGTTAACTGTGTCACTTAAAATGTATTTCTTTAACACTCTGTAAAGAAATAAGCAAAAAGTTTTGTGTATAGTGAAGCGCGTATTCTTTAGCGTTTTTAGGTAGGCTAATTCAGTCAAGGGGGGCAAAAAATCTCAAGGAATCCAATGACGCGCGCGACGCCTTTTCAGTACCACGGACAGTTCCACGCGCGCACAGCGTCTCCGAGGCGCGCGCTCAACGCAAACTTCACCCGCTGAATAAAACCTGGATTCCACTGCTGGAATTCAGCCATACATTTTAAATACAACATTAGAGTAATAGGAAACTGTCACCAAGGATACGAAGAAAATACACGGACTTATAACCGGATGTCTTCAAGTAGATCCGCCTGGAATCTGCCGATTAGAGGTGAACTGGACAGGTCAGGTAAGACTGTTATCATCTGAATCTTATCTGTTTATATAAATGTGTTATGTGTGATCTCTGGAAATCGGTTAGTACGACAAATGCAGACAGGAATAAACTTAATGTTGTTAACAGTTGGTTAAACATCATGCATCACATCACACCTGACACAATCAAGAAATAACAATAATAATAGACTATTAAAAAAGAAATGTCCTTTTAAATTAAATTGTTGCATTGGTTTTTCATTTGCATAAGGAGTTCGGTTTGAGACGTTTTCAAAAAGGCAATAAAAGCAAGCGTCAGATCAGATCAACAATCGCACAGGTAACATCTCATCACATATTGCTTTGAATAGCAAAACACTCCCGCTCCGGGGTGTGTCTGTAAACGCATTTCTGTGACTGGATGTATAGAAAGCATGTACCCATTCCAACTTTATTTGTATAAAATGTGGTTTGTTGCGGTATTCAACAGTTTCGTGAAGTGAAAAAGCAGTGGATAGATTCGGATTAACAGGCTAGCTTATTACAAGTTTGGTGACGCTGTTTACTAGACGAATCTTATTAAAGGCTAAATTTCAACACTTGTCGACTATTCACACCACCCTCAAACTTCGAGAATCTTAATATAAAGTCTTACATATTTAGACTTTTCTAACATGTTGCTTTATAAAAAATAAAAAAAGAATAGAATTACGATTGAACAAGTATAAAATTGTGTACATGCATTGTAATAGCTACACTGTAAACATTTCATTATATTTACGTGATATCATTTTAGCAACGCCAGTAACTTATGCTTACGTTCTATACATTTTATCCGTAAATATATTGTAGGCTTATTCATACTTTTTACTTCTAAAACTATTTATATAATATATAACATATATATAATATTTTACAGTAAAGTAACATCTAGGCCTAATATACCGTTTTGCTGTTAATGGTATGGGTACCAATTAACAGGGTTTGACTGTAACAATTTATTTTGTTTCTTTAGAGTTTTTACAGTGTATTTGTGATTTTGTTTTTCAACCCAGGTGAGGAAAGAGTGATAACTGTGGAAAAGTGTCTGTGTCCCTGGTGTTTTTTAACCATTCAAGTTTAACCTTGCCCTCGAACCACAATAATAGTGGTGTTTGTTCATGCCCTTGGTTTTGATTCTTGAAACGATCAAAATCATGATGGATGTATCTAGGCTAAATGTGCAGGTTTTTCCACGTCTGCTGTCTCTTAAAATTGCATGCCATTAATCATCGATTAATGTTTTCGCCCATTTTTATGAACTGTGTTAAAACTACTAAATGCAATCGAGATGGAGATAAATACATGCTGTAGCCTATATGGGTTTGGCTTTTGGCGAGCAGGGCTGCCCAAAACAAGCTGTGGTTTAAAAATAACAGAAACCCAAACAGAGGCGAACAACCGTTAGGCTGGTTAGTTTAAATAATTCAAGCTCGTGCTGGACATGCTCTTATATCCTCTGCTGTGAAGACTTGCGCGAGAGTCAAGAATCGCGCAAGTCTCTGCTCAGAAAGGTTGGAAAGCGAGAACTAAACCGGTTCCTCTTTAAAAACCAGAACCGAATTATTTTCATGACGTTTGATTTCGTCAACGGTTCTCGAACGTGCATTGTTTTGTCGACGAGGACTGAAACAGTCCGCTTCCTGAACGAATGACTCTTGAGTCGGTTCTATTTAGTGAATCAAAAACAGTTATGAATCTGTCGAATGTGTGCATATGTCATTTGTTATAGCCTATAGCTCTAGTTTAAGTGTCTGTATGTTTGATTAGTATTTTTATGTAATTTATCGAATTATATGTATTCTGCCCCCAAAGAGTGTGAAAAGTCAATTATTAAATGTATTTCTCATTTTTTATATCTGTTCTGTTCTCCTCTGAGCAAAAGATAAATAAATCAATCCTTCAGGTCTCAGTGATCCAGCAAAGAGGAGATGCCTTTGTGAGCACGATGAAGCTGCGTTATCACCGCCATGGCATGTAAAAGTGCCTGCTTATCTGCAAGTAACACAACCACATTGAAAATTGATCAACAATAAAAGTAAGAATTGCTAACACGGAGTTCACCTAATGGCTTTTTAGACTGGACAACAAGCATTTTAATGAAGAGTTTACGGTGGTGGGATAAGTCATAGATGCAGACATGTGTCTTTGGCAGGAAATAGATTAACCTCTCGTGAGATTAATCTGCTGTGGGAGTGATTGATAGGTTACAGCAACAATGAAAGTAATGGAGATGTATAGTGTCATAGTGGCTTTGTGTGAGTACTGTCACCTCACAGCAAGAAGGTCCCCAGTTCGAGTCATGGCTGAGCTGGGCGACCTTTCTGTGTGGAGTTTGCATGGTCTCCCTCTTCTTCTTATTTCGTTCCAAACCTCTTGGACTTAACATAAATTAAGATATTCTGAGAAATGTGTAGTGATTTGAAACAACATGAGGGTGGGGAGAGACCATATAGAATGCAGAGAATACGCTACAGACAGCAATTAGAGAAAGTGAGAAACAAAGGATTTTCTATATGGATGTTCAGAGCCAGCTCAGTAATCTCAGAATCACTAAAAATGTGTATTAATAAGCTTTAATGGTTTAATGATGCATTAGTTGCCTTAAATATATAAACAATATGAGGGTGAATATATGACGACAGATTTTTAATTTTTAGGTAATTATCATGTTTAAGTAAAGCTATAGATTTTACATTTTGCTTTGCCTCTCTTGGTCCTTGGACAATGGGCATGACAATTGAGTGTTTTCATTAAACAGAAATCTATCTTATCACGTCTTCATCCCAGATAATCAGAGATCATTTATTAATCTACCACATGATTAACAGATTAGATGACTGTTTTATGAAATGAGGCAGCTTAATTCACTCTTATCATTTAATAGCATAATAAAGTTTGGTTTTATTATGCTAAACTTTATGAACAAAGTGAGAACTGAATGATGAATATAACCAACTTCTACAGTATGGTTAATGGTGCATTCGGTGTATAACTTACCGCAAATAGCAAAGATCATCAATTCAACGTTGATTAATGTTGAATCAGTGATATTTGCTTTGTGCAATGCCATTTACACCATAGAGAATTATACTGTAGCAGCTTTTTAATGTCACCACTTTGTGAACATCAACTAAAAGTTCTATGTGAATAATGTCTTTAGTTTCACAATGGCTGTCTGAGGTAATGCTAAGATCCTCTGGAATGCATCAGACACATTTGATAGCAGATGGTGTGTGTTTCTTGTCAAGCATCTGGTAAAAGACTTAGAGAGAATCTCTGTGACCATGCAGATCCCAGGAGAGACTCGTGCACAGAGACAGGAGGATCTGTGTGTCTTTTGTGCTTCCGTGCAATAGGGCACGTGTGTATATTTGCATGTACTTCTAAGGGAAAGGGAGGTAAACTAAAACAAATGCAAATGTATACACGTAGTGGTGTTTCATCACAGTGGGTCTATGCTGTGTACTTTTTCCAACTGGGAGAAAGGACCATATGTGAGTTCACTCACACTCCCGAGAGTATGTGTCAGATAAATACATAATGTGATGTATTAGGGTTGCATTAAAGTGTTTAAAGGCAAAAGGGAAACCCTGTATGCAGCATCTCACAGGTCTCCAGTGACTGAGACATAAATAATGTAGAAGTTTAGAGAGGAAGAGGAGAGACCATATAGAATGCAGAGAAGAAGATTTCCTTAAATCCTTGTATTTGTAAAGGACACTGCAGACAGTAATTAGAGAAAGTGAGAGACAAAGAGTGAAGCATATATATATATATATATAGAAGCTAAATGTGAGTGAAAATCCCTTTTTGCAACTGAGCAATCTCTTCATCTTTTCCGCAGTTGATTTCACAGTAGTTTGGTGTGAGGGGGGATTTGATTGGCAGCATTTTAATTGCTGTTTCCTGTCTTCTTCGTGCTGTACTGGACAGATATCATTTAAATTTTATTTGTCTCTTACTGTGATCTGATAATAAGTACCCCATGTGAAAAGGTCAGTAGGATAATTCTCTTATAATCTAAAATTTACCTTCTAAAGCTTTAAAGGAGATCTGTTAGATTATTTTGTATTATTGTTATATTATCAGATACCATAATTCAGATCAAGTTGCACTGCATCCCTCTGTAGTCCTTTTTCACGGTGGCACTAACTGGAAAAAGTCTGTTTGAAAGTATTTTAAAATCAGTTCTGTTTTCCTTTGAAACATTAAATTCAAACAGCCAAATCTAACAGCAAAGTTAAGTTTATAAGCATAGTTCACCCAAAAGTGAAAATTCTGTCATTATTTACTCACCATCATGTGGTTCCGAACCTGTATGACTTAGACTACTTTTTTCTGTTGAATACAAAAGAAGATATTTTGAACCGTTGGATCTCACTGACATTTAGAAAGGGGACATTTTTCAAAAATATCAGTAGCAGAAACAAAGTCATACAGGTTTGGAACCACATGAGTAAAAGATTTTGTAGTAAATTACACCATTCTGATTTTGGGGTGAACAATCCCTTTACCCAGTTTAAAAAAAACTACATTTACTAGAATAATACAGTAATATGTTTAGTGTTTTTATGTTACTACTTGCACTTGCTATGATTACTATACTGAAGTAGTCTTCTTTTTCTAATTATCAACAAACACTCACAATGAGTGTTTACCATTAAAACTAGCTCTCTCATAGGCTTTTGGTTCCTGTGGACTCTGAAATCAATGTCCGACTAAGGGATTCAGTAAATGAGTTGTTACTAATCCAGCTTGATCCATTCAGGCCATTTTGTGAAACTGGAAGGGATAGTTCACACACACAAAAAAATTGTCATCACTTACTCACCCTCAAGTTTTTCCAAACCTGTATGAGTTTCTTTCTTCTGTTAAACACAAAAGACGATATTTTAATGTTGATAACCAGACAGGTAGCCATTGACTTCCAAAGTATTTTTTTTCCTACTATAGAAGTCAATGGCTACCATCAACTGTTTGATTACCAACATTCTTTAAAATATCTTCTTTTGTGTTCAGCAGAAGAAAGAAACTCATACAGGTTTGGAACAACATGAGGGTGATTAATAGGCTTTAATAGGCTGTGAATGGTTTTTTTTCCCCTCTTTCAACAAAACTTTTCTATGTTGAACGTAAGTAAATTTAAAGGGTTAGTTCACCCAAAAAATGAAAATAATGTCATTTATTACTCATCCTCATGTCGTTCTACACCCGTAAGAACTTCGTTAATCTTCGGAACACAAATTTAGATATTTTGATGAAATCCGATGGCTCAGTGAGGCCTCTATTGAGAGCAAAGACACCGAACTTCTCAAGATCCATAAAGGTACTAAAAAATATATTTAAAACAGTTCATGTGAGATCAGTGGTTCTACCTTAATATTATAAAGCAACAAGAATATTTTTTGTGCACCAAAAAACAAAATAATGACTTTTCAACAATATCTCATGATGGTCGATTTCAAAACATTGCTTCTGAGCTTTATGAATCTTTTGTTTTGAATAAGTGATTCGGATCTCCTATCAAATGGCTAAACTGCTGAAATCACATGACTTTGGTACTCCGAAGCAGTGTTTTGAAATTGACCATCACGAGATATTGTTGAAAAGTCGTTATTTTGTTTTTTTTGGCGCACAAAAAGTATTCTCGTCACTTTATTATATTAAGCACTGTACTAACATTAACTGTTTTAAATATGTTTTTTGAACCTTTATGGATCTTGAGAGGTTCAGTGGCTTTGCTTTCAATAGAGGCCTCACTGAGCCATCGGATTTCATCAAAAATATCTTAATTTGTGTTCCGAAGATGAACGAAGGTCTTACGAGTGTGGAACGACATGAGGGTGAGTAATTAATGACATAATTTTCATTTTTGGGTGAACTAACCCTTTAAATATTAAATATTTTCACGTCTTTTTAAAAAAAAAAAATGTGTACAACACTGTTGTATAAGAGCAACACTGTTGTACTGAATATGCAAATTTGAATTCCACTCCCATTTTTTTCTTGGCCAATCATATTAGAGGACTAGAACTGTTTAAAGTCACTATGAAATCAAAATGGATGATTCTTATTTTTTAAAATGGAATATTGCAGTTTTAAATTTAATGTACAGTAATTTTTTTTAAATTCATGTGCCCTCATAATCTTTATTCAAAATAATTTCCCCTCCCTCGTGCAGTGACATCTCTTCTCTTCGCTGATGACATGTCTACTGGCGAGAGCGCAGGACGACCTGTCATTCACATGAGATCACAGCAATAGCAAACCACAAAGATCCAACAATCCAATGAATTGCTGATGGAAAAAATCAAGTCCCGCCCTACATTTTTTCTTGTTCGAGAAGCCATTTCACTTGGATACTTCACAATAGGGAAGAAAAGATGGTCGCGACTTCCATTTAATGTCGACTTTTATAAAAATTAATTATTTTATTTACCACTTTTGATGTAGACATATTTTACAATCGTGTTATCTGTGAAGAGAATCATTGGATTGTTTCCTGGTCTCATTTCCAGACAGTGCTCAGTGTGTTTAGACTTCTCTGACAGTCATTTTGGCCCCTTGGAGTAAGCTGTTGTACACACTTGATTGCAATTCCCCCTTCAAATGGTGGTTGATGATGTGGCCGCTCAAAGGGCCCTGAGTAAGGTGTTCAAAACCTCATTTGGACTGCAGCCACAGACTCTTTGGATGATTATCAAATAACGTGCCTGCTGGGTTGTGGCGTTCCTCACACTCACAGTTGTTCGAATTGGATTTGTGGTTTGGAGCTCCGAATTAAAAAGACATTTGTCAGCTTGTCGAAAAATGTACTGCAATCCAGCGATTAGCAGAAATTGAAGTTGTAATTCTGTCAGTTTATTGTTTTCAGCTTTATCACTGCCAGGATGGACTTGGCACAGCAACGGCCCAAATGTAGCGAGGACCGAGAAGCTGTGTGAGTGTGTAATGTGCGTTTATCGCATGGCTAACTGTGGAAAATGGAATTTAAAACTGAGTGTTCAGAATTCAACGGCTGCGATTGCAGTTTAACTGATGAGTGATGTGGGCTACTTTAAATAAAGCAACAGGTTGGTCGCATAAGAACAGGTTATTGCCGAGAGGGATTCTTGGATCGATTTAAAAGCATGTACTCACAAACAGCAGCGTAGATGCCCTGCTTCCCTGGAAATTTCCTTCTTTTTTTTTTTTTGTCATCTGAAATGTGGCCTGAAATTCATTTACATAGTTTCTCCTCTCTAATCAGTGCAGAAGAGCCCTTGTACGGAATTCCTCTCTTACCTTTTCCTCCGTCTGCCCTGCGGTTACATAAAGATGACCTCTCTCCTAGATGTGCTATTACCATATTCATGCTGCTCTTTTTGCCAGCATGAGATTGAAAATACTGAAATGGATTAACACTTTGTGAGGGTTTGCGCAACTCCTCCTCCTCCTTAATGTTGCTCATTCCTTCCTCTCTCTTATTTGCGTTCGGTCTCTCCCTCTGCGCTCTGCCAGCATCTCTCAGTTCCCCTGCGTTTTCACACCGCGTGTCTGGAGCAGTCTTGAAGACTGGCAAAAGCAGTGCCATCAAATTGAAGAGGCCATCTGGTGAAGCGGAAGATACAAGCGATAGTAGAGAAGGAGTGGAGAGAAGAGAGAAAGAGAGCAAGATGGGGGGAAAATTGGACTGGATATTCAGTCAAATTTATGGGTCTTTAATTGCAATATATTTACATAATTTGAATAAATGTAAATGTTATTTTCCACTTCAGCACGGTTACAACGAAGTGACATATCTCTAGTGTAAATATGCAGATATCTCAGTAAGTGAAGATAAGCTAAACAGCTTAAAGTCAACATTAAATCAAAATCAATCAATCCAATATACTTTCTTAAAGGGATAGTTCACCCCCTCAAAATAAAGACATTTTGTCATCACCCGTGTGTTGTTCTAGATCTGCTTTCTCCTGTGGAACACAAAAGAAAGTTATGCAAAATGTTCACTCTTCTATACAAAGAAATAGCTCCAGGGTTCCAAAAAGGGCAAAAAAAGCACCTGAAAAATCATTAAAATGTCCATACGACAAGTGCAATATATTCTAGGTCTTATGAAGCCATTTATAAATATTATTATTAAAATACAATAAATTGCTCTGCTTCTAAAATTACTCATTTCCAGACTTATTTGGATAAAATCAAATGTTTTTTGTTAAATATTTTTTCATTCAGAAATATGTTGCATTACAGGAGTAAAATTGTTCTGCATTGTTATCAGTACTCAGTAAACTGATTGTTTAGTTCTCAATCTCTGATAGTTCTCTCATCCTAGTGGAAAGTAATTGGAAAAGCATTGTTTTATTACTTATTTGCACTAATGGAAGGCTTATGGAAAGTTTATAGAGTTTAGATGTTGTCCCAGCTAACAAAAACATGTTGTAAGAACATCTTTTTCAGTGTTTTTTCTTGGTTATGCAAACGTTAAGGGAACATTCTATTTTATCATTTTGCAACTATTATGGAAATGTTACTTTCGAATGTTCTCTGAAATGTTTTGATGAACGTCCAACAAAAACATTTTACAAAACACATTCCATCAATAATGTATTAATAATGTTTTTGTGCTAACGTTTTGATAACATTATAAAAGACCAGGTAACTTCGAATGAACATTAATGTTACATTAACATTAATGTTACATCAACATTAATGTATATTAATGTTACTGGAAGGATGTTTGTTCATAAGTTTGAGAGAACCTTGCCAGAACATTAGGGAAGTTCTGAGAACATTCCCTGTTAGCTGGGGTGGTCATGAGAAAAGCCAGTTTCTTCAATATTTTACCTGAACATTTGTAATTGATATCTGATATAAAAAAATGAGTAAAAAACTGTATTTAAGAAAAAATTACCTAATTTACCCAAAAAAGGATTCTGCCAGCATTTGCATACCTTCATGATGTTCTATACCTGTGTGTTTGTTTGTTTCTTTGTTGTTGTTGTTTGTGTGTGTGTGTGTGTGTGTGCGTGTGCGTACAATGAAAGTCAGTGCGGTCCGGTGCTGTTTGGACCCCAGCATTCCTCAGTATATCTTGATTAGTGTTCAGTTGAAGAAACAAAACCATACAAGTTTGGAACAAAGTAAATAATGACAAAGTTTACATTTTTGGGTGAACCTTTAATACTGCAAACATCTTTCTAGCAACAATAGTGCTCACATACATACATACTAACTCCACCCTTGTTTTCATCCACTGTGCTTTGCCATTTGCCCCAGACCTGATTCCTGTTCATAAATATGGTGCATTTTTAGCACTTTAACATTATACTGAACACCAATCCAAGATTGACTTCAACAGAACCTCATCTCACTTTCACAATACTACCTATATAGTGTCAGATATTACTTAAGCTCATCATCCAATAAATAAATTCTGTCGTGAAGAACAGTGGTCTCAAATTATCTTTATGTTTCCGAAGGGATGCGAATATTAATCCTTAAGAGATGCGGTTCAGGGGATGTATGTCGTAAAAAGATATAGCCAATTTACACCAGCTTTACAAGAATTCCCATAGGGACTCCACTCCCATCCTAGCAGGCTAGATTGGCCCTTTCAGCCTCACTTCTTTTGCTCCCTCTCTCTCTCTCTCTTTCTCTTCCTTTCACTCTTGTCTGGCAAGTTTCCATGGAAACAAAGGGTAGGGAGAAGACCCTAATGAGTAGGTGTGTGTCTCACTGAGATGAACACATATATTGTTGAGATATGGATACACACATACACACACACTCCAATTCCAAAGCACTGTCTCTCCTGCTGGTCATTGCTGGACTGTTGTTTGGCTCTTCATTCTTGATTTTTTCATTTGATGTTTATGACACGCGGCCTATTGAAAAGAAATAGTCTAATTTACAATGTACTTTCTCCCTCAGGTTATTTATAGTCTTTATTTTTTTAACATGGCGTTTCACTAAGACAAACCAGTTTCAAATTTTGAAAAAATAAAATAAAAACAACAATGAAAATGTTGTGGATAAATAGGCTGTTTATGAAAATTTTCTATACCACCTTTCCATAAATCAGAAGTCACAAACTTAAATTTTAGGGTCCTGGTGTCTTTATTGATTGATGTTGAAAAATAATAATTTAAAAGTAAAATAAAAGTAATTTAAAAATTAATCGCTTAATTTTCTTAAGATTCTTTTAATATGTTCATCTGATCTAATCAAAACTTTAACTTTAAGTTAAAGCTTTAACCCTTTTGTTTCTCAAAGTAGTCAAAGACTTTTCAGAAAGTTATTTTTCAGTATATTTTCTATTCATCACTGCAGCAGTAATTCATCTAATGATCGAATGATGGAGAAGAGCATTATATCCGAGCATATATTGCAGAAGCACATATATAGAACACACTTTTGACATTTTAAACTGCTGATTCAGCATCCTCCACAACTTTTCACTCCCAACTGGCCTTCAAACTGGGGAATTGTGCTGTGCAAAGTGCATTCAGCACAATTTCTTAAACATGTTGGTTACCTGATTTGCATAATTCCTTTAGTGAATCAGGCACCGAAACTATTCAGACAGCAAGTGCAAATGGTGCTATCAGCAGGTGTAATTCATTCTCAGTGAATTCTCCCCTAGAAGTATCAACCGTATACTTCAGAGTTATGTATGTTTTTATATTAACCGAACATGAGGGTTAAATCACTATAGTTTGTTTCTTATTTCACTCATTGAAATTCTAGTGGTGTACAGTTGAAAAGTCATTGTAATGTAAAAGTAAATAACCACCTTGACATGCAGTCTCTCAGCACATACTCATTCTCACACACTCCAGGAGTTGCGGCTGCAAACCTCATAATTATACCGTTCACAGCATCTGAAAGCTAAACTCAACACCTCTTAGCATGTGTGAAATTAGTATGTATGCTCCCCATTGATATGCCTGTGTATAAGAGAAAGATAGAAAATGAGAGGGCGAGAAACAAAAATAAGCTTGTTTGGTCAGTTTGTCTACAGAGGGAATCTTTTACAAAATCATTCTGTTTTGATGCGCATGCTGTAACTGCATTGTTTAAGGTCACTGTCTTATTTAGTGCAAATATATGCAAGCTTCTGTACTCATGTGTTTGTGAATCCTGTGTGTGTGTGTGTGTGTGGGGGGGGGGGGTGATATGGAAAGTCACCATAAAACATGGAAACTGTGTATATATATATATGTGTGTGTGTGTGTGTGTGTGTGTGTGTGTGTGTGTCAGGCTCTGTGCTCAGGGGACAGTATGACCATTGTAGTGTAAAGCTAACTCGCCTGAACTCATAGAGGATCACTATCAGACAGCTTGTAAGACAACAGCTGCTTCACACACACACACACACACACACGTTAGGTTTCGGTATCTTTGTGTGGACTTTTTATTCTATACAAACTGTATATTCTATCTCCTAACCCTACCGGAAAACTTTCTGTATTTTTACATTTTCAAAAAAACTTAGTATCATTTATAAGCTGTTTTCCTCATGGGGACCAAAGAAATGTCCATTTTGAAAAGGACATTTGTCCCCATAACCCATTACCAGGACCACACACACACACACACTGGTATTCCTATCATTATGGGGATATTCCATAGGCGTAATGGTTTTTATACTGTACAAACTGTATATTCTATCCCCCTACACTAACCCTACCCCTAAACCTACCCATCACACAAAACTTTGTGTATTTTTACATTTTCAAGAAACATCCTGTATGATTTATAACCTTGTTTCCACATGGAGACCTAAAAAATGTCCCCACAAGGTCAAAATTTACTAGTATTACTATATTTGTGGGGACATTTGATCCCCATAACGTAGGTATGACCAGTACACACACACACACACACACACACACACACATACATACTTACCCAAAAAAACACACAAGTGAACAAAGCTCAATGGACTAGCCAGGAGCCTAAGGGAAAGGGACCTTAGGGAGGCCATACCTATCGCTGTGAGCTAACGAATCCAGCTGCCTGATGGAATAACAGAGAAATTCTGAGAAATTCATTTCTGAGAGTTACAGAGAAAATCTGTGCAGCCAAATGAGGATATTTCAACTGCACAGCAAACTACACCGGAGTCCCTTATTTGGGGATTTCTGTGCGGCTCACAACTACTGATAAGCAAAGAATAAAACAAATGCTAATGGTCCAATTTCCCCTCAGTTTTATTGTAACTGCTCATGAAAGTGTTTAAAATTAACTAATCAGATTTGTATGTGTGATCTATTGTGTGATATAAATGTCCTGGAGTCTTATTAATGATATAAAGGATTTGAAATTATTCAATTTAACAATGCAATAAAACAGCGGTATTTATGATTATTATACTTGATATCTTTAAATTCCCCTGCCTTGATCTTGGTGTTATGGAATTGTTTATGATGATAACTTTCTGGTTCATAAACAATTCAACATGACATGATTTGCAGTATTAAATTGTAAACTTTACTCAAATGCTATTTAATTGTAACTGAATTCAATAAATGGCAAAAAAAAAAAGAAAAAAAAAAAGACATGTCTAAGTAGCTCAATAATGCATACTAGCATGTAGAAATAGTGCATACTAGCATGTTAAATGTAATGTTTACTCATGTTAATGTCAACCACACCAGCTTCACTCTTCAACACAACGATAACCCTAAAAACTCCACCATATATAATAGAAAAGCTGCAAAATCCCAACACAACAGGACATTAAATATGAATAAGTTTATACTTTTTTCATCTTGCATAAAAAAAATTCTGTCATCATTTACTTACCCTCATGTCCTAAAGTCATAAAAACATAAAATAAGATATTTTGAAGAATGTTGGTAACCAAACAGTTTTGGTTCCCATTGACGTCTATTGTATTTTTTGTCCATACAATGTTTTGCAGAAGAAAGAAAGTCATATGAGTTTGGAATGACATGAGGGTAAATGATGACAGAATTCTCATTTTTAGGTGGACTATCCCTTTAAGAAGACAAACATGACAGATGAAAAAGTGCATGGGACAAATTAGATTTTTATTGTGGGATGTACTTGCCCCCACGCTTATTCTTCACCCTAAGAAAACTGTTCTCGTTAAAAACAAACCCAAGGGCAATGTTAAATCACAGCAGTTGTTGTGTATTACAGTGCAGCATCTAATGCTCACTCTCTCTCTCTTTCTGTTTGATCCCCAGATTCTGATCAAGCGGGAGATGGCGATGATGCTTGAGTTTGCCTACGCCTGCTTACATGCACACTGAAGTGTCTGAAGTCTTCCCTTAGCACGGCTTGAGCACCATCCCTTTCTGACACGTAAGAGGACCAAAGACTGCTAAACAGGGATTGACCTGCAAAGCGCCCAGAACTTTACACACCATGGCTCAGAGGTCAACTCATTTCAGAGGTCACGGTCCCTCCTGGCCGCTTCATCTCACTCTACTGCTGCTTCTATTGGCCAGGACACCCCAGGCTTTGGCTATCCCAGGTTACAACACTGACATCTCCAAGAAGGAGATCATAATCGAGGGGGATCTTGTGATTGGAGGCCTGTTTCCTGTTCATCAAAAGGGGGAGGGGGCTCAGGACTGTGGCCGTATCAATGCACAGAGAGGGATTCAGAGACTGGAGGCAATGCTGCTAGCCCTGGACGAGATCAATCAAGATGATCAGATTTTGCCCGGGGTAACGTTAGGTGCCCACATTCTGGACACTTGCTCTAAGGACACTTACGCGCTGGAGCAGTCGCTTGAATTTGTGCGCGCTTCGCTTACAAAAGTGGATGATAGTGAGTACACATGCCCGGATGGATCCTACGCCATCCATGATGATGTTCCGCTTGCAATCTCCGGAGTGATTGGAGGCTCCTACAGTGATGTATCCATACAGGTACCGATTCCTGTCCTGTTTGAACAATGTTTATTCATCTGTTTGTTTGTTTCCTTTCAGCAAAATGTCTTGATAATCAGATTATATGTCGTGATGTAGCGAGTCATAAATGTGCATGAGGATTCATTTGCATGTATATTGCGTTTATCACACTATGGCTGTCATTCAGACATATGCACAAGCCCGCAGTATAGTTCAGTTAACCATGTAGAGCCAACTGTATCATATTTGATATGCACATTTCTAAGGCTTCTAAACACGATCAAAACTTATTTGTATTTTCTGAAGGTTTATTGTTTTTTCCTTGAGTATGAGCTCCATATTCTCCTATATCATCTATATGAGCCATATATAGCCAAAAGCATCAAATAATGATACTCAGGAAAAAAAAAAACAGATTTTGTTTAAAGTTTCAATAAACTGTTCCAGTATTATTAATTATGCCAAGCATTACAGTGTTAAGCAAAACAAGAAGGTAATATTGAGCAACTTAGATTAAAGTCTGCAAGTTACTACTTTATTTTTGCAATGGCACTGAAAATACTTCTAAAGAAAGAACTGCTGCATGTCTCCGAGCAACACACTATGGTGTTTAATTCCTAAGCGATTCAGTGTTTTGAACTAATCGTTTCTAAATGAATCGGGATTTTTTAACAAATTCGTTAAATAAATGATTCCATGACTCATTCATAGAGAGAGTCAATTGTATTGTTGCCAGATAATCAGCATTATTGAGTGAATCGGTTGAATTAATTATTCAGTTCAACTTACAGATAAAGACAAGGGCTGTGTCCAAAATTGCATACTTCCCTACTCTATAGTAGGACGAAAAACAGGATGTGACAAAAGAAGTATGTCCAAATTCACAGTACTCGGATTACCTAATACTTCTGGTGAGATTATAAAGTGTGCATACAATGGACATTTTACTATCCCATGAGGCCACAGGAGAGGATTTGTGAATGGCAGTGAAGTGACACAACTGATGCTAGTAGGTCACATGATAATGACATTAGGGCTGCACAATTAATTGGACGATTTAATCGGATAAAACGGATGTGATTATTTTTTTTATGCGCGGCTTGTCAATGAAGTATGGCTCCAAATGCTAATCTTAAAGCTAATCTTAAACCATCTTAAAGCACTGCAAGTTTGAATCGCTTATAATGTGCATTTGAAAAAGCAACAAGCGTCAAACATCTTTCCAGACATTTATTAACATCTTGTCCAACAAAAGACAACATTTAATACATGTTTTTACTCCAAATTCGCTTCATAACGACAGTTGAGCATCCTTCTGTGAGATGATGTGGCTTCTTACACAGAATAAGGCAGTCGTGTATTTATTAGTCATGTTTAATCAATCAAAACGTTTCAATCTTCAGTTTATTCAGCTACAGCGATAGTATGGGATTTCCTGGAATGATCCGTGTTCTACTTCAGCAGCAGGGCATATTTGCAGTTTCTGTGCGAGATCGCCCTCTGGCGTTCAGATGGAGAAGCATTTACTACTGATCACAGAGCCGTACATCTCTGACAAGCTGCGCATAAAATAATCACAGCCTTTGCTAAATCGCGTGCGATAAATCGTGCAGCCCTGACATCATGGCAAATGTAGTACGTCCAGATTACACTCATACTACACACATATTCATATTATATAGAATATACTTTTGTAGCTTTCACAAAGCAAGTACTTATTCATAATAAGTACCTACTCAAGAGAGTATGCGATTTCGGATGCAGCCAGTCACTTGTTTCCTTCCTGAATGAATCAGTGTTTTGAAGGAATCAGTTAAATGAAAGATTCACTGACTCACTCATATAGACACTATCTTGCCACCACCTACTGGCAAAACAATGCAACTTGCAGAAAGAGTCACTGAAAAATCCCTATATAATCCCAATTTTTTTCTCTGTGAACATAACCATATAGACATATTTAACAATCTCACATCTGTGGGTTCATACTATAGCATTTAGTAAGGAAAATTTGCAGTCTCTTAATGAGAAAAAATAGTGGTGGTGTCTGGCTACCTGTCATCCATATGCTCAACCCATCCAATTTGCCACCAACCATGTGGCGATGTCAGGACAGACGTGCTGCAGATGTTAGCTTTAAGGAATCAAGACAGTGACAGCTTGATTATACTCTACACAGATCTGCTCTCTGAAGATCTAAATATATTACAGAAAGAGTTAGAATGATAATTAGTACAAAATGTCTAATATGCATAATAAATTGATTGACTTGATCAACATTCCTGCTTTATGAAAGTTCCTGCACTAATGAAAGTTAATCTATTGTGAATAAATCATACTTAAAGCAGTTGTGCTATCGGAAATATACCGCATTCCTGTTTAATTTTAATCTCATCTGGCTCTTTACATGTTCTCAATATGTGTCTTACACATTCATATCCGTCAAAAACATTCAGCCAGAATGCTCTTTTCTCACCAAGGATATTGTAGTTTTGAATTTCATTTTATTCCTCTTTATTTTCCTATATAGTATATTCTGTATCCATAAACTAAAAATAATTTGTGGCATTTTAGTTTAGTGTCAGTTTTTCCAATTATACTATTTAATTTTAATTAATAACAATGCTTTCATTTAGTTTTTGTTAATGACACCAACACTGCATCCTACATTATTTGTGCCACGGCCATTAATTGTGTGGCTTTTTGAGGAAGTGTAGTATTATAAATAATAATAATAATTAAAAAAAATAATTGCTTTATTATCGTAACATTCTTAAATCGTTGCTTTTGGTGTGACAGGTAATATGGTGCTTGTTAAGATCTACTGCAAATACCAATAGTACATTTGACAATTTAAGCCTTACTGAATTGAAATAACAAGTTAATTATTTATCCCCTTCAACAGAAGAATGTTGGCTGATGAATGGAAGCTTTAAATAACACATTAAAATCAGTGGCAGTCAGATACATGCTGTGGATGGAGTGAGTCACTCGGTGAGATAGAGACAGAGATAGAGAATTTTGTTCATTCTTAAGGTTTCACAAGCATAATTACTGCAGTGCCCGCACAGGGACATGGAATGCATTAATAATGCAGAAAAAACAGACAAAGAGGAAGAGAGTGTTGAGTGTATGAAATTTTATCACTATATAGAAATTCCCTTCCTCTCCCTCTCATTTCTACTCGAACTGTTGTTTCCACTTTTCCCTATTAATTGTTTTTATTTATCTTGCTTATCTTCCTTTTTTTTTTTACATGTCAGGCATCTGTTGTATGTCTCACGCATATGTACACACAGACACACACATCCAGTTTCTTTCTGACATGTTGTAAAGAGACACTTCGGGCAGTGGAGGGAGATCTTTTCTGATGGGCTAGTGTGAGTGAGACTCATCTCGCAGCTCTCTTCTGGAGCATGTCGCAGGGGAATCCCTGTTCCTGTGCCTTTTTCCGCCACTTAGAACCATCATTTCCTTTAAAGAGATTTCCCCCCAAAATGTCATTTTCTTTATACTGTGGGACACAGAATAAGATATTTTGAAGAATTTCTGAGCTATTTTTTCCCATACAAATCAAAGCATATTGTGACCAGGGGCTGTCTAGCACAAAAAGTACTGTACATTTGAAATATATTTATTTCATTCTAAGTATACTACGAATACATTTACATATTTATGTGCTTAATAAAAATTTATTTAAAACTATAAACTATAATAACTGGCATCTGGCAACAACCGTATGCAGGTCGAGTTCCGGCGAAAGAGTGACCTCTGACCTGAAGTATGACGTAGGATGTAGGAGTAGCGTAAGCTCAGGTGAGAGTAGACACCTCTCGCGATTCAAATAAATAGGGCTGGGCAACAAACAAGCTCTTCTTCTCTTATATTGAAATCCTCTGATATTTCTCTTTAAAAAGAGAATTTCTCTTGTTTTAGACTTCTAATCATGACCAGTGCTCTTATCCTCTGCGCTTCCGCATTCATCAATACGTCATGCGTCGGGTCAGAGATCATTATTCCACCGGAACTAGTCTCATGTATGGCCGTTGCTGGAAGTCAGTTATTATAAATTATAAAGATTTAAATATGGATACTTTTCTTACAAAAACCCATTGCTTCGCTTCAGATGGCCTTCATTAACCACCTATGGATTACTTTTATGATGGATGGATGCACTTTTTTGGGCTTCCAAATGTTGAGCCCCATTCACCACCATTATAAAGCTTGGAAGAGCCAAGATATTTTTTAATGTATCTCTGACTGTGTTTGTCGGAAAGAAGATAGTCATATACACCTAGGATGGCTTGTGGGTGAGTAAATCATGGGATAACTTTCATTTTTTGGTGAACTATCCCTTTAAAGTCTGCTAACTGGAATAACTAATTTTATACTTTATGCACTTTAGTTATCCAAAAGGAGTTCTGTGGTCCAACTAAAGATATACTTGATTGTGCTGAAATGGAACTATTGCAAGTATACTTTAGGTACACTTTAAATATCTTGCATTTAAAAACTGATATTGTACAGAGATCATACTATCCTTACTAATAGTGATATTAAAACGCATTTTAGGCTTAATATTAAGAAATGTGCATTGAAGTACTCCAAAAAAAATTAAATAATCATTTTTTATATCAGTAAGTCTCAAGCAATATGTCAGTAAACATGTTAATGGATACTATTTTACTATAAGTAGTATGAAATAAATATTTCAAATGTGCTTTTTTATAGTTTTTTTTTTTTTTTCTAACTTGTGCACATACTGTATTTTATGTGTTTTATTCCATTGGTTTTTGTGCCAGACAATATAATTTGTTGAGGAAAATATGCACATTTTCAAGTTTTGGAGGCTTTTTATTTTTTTATTTACTAAATAAATCAATATTTTTATTCAGCAAGGATGCCTTAAATTGATCAAAAGTGATAGTAAAGACATTTATAATGTTACAAAATGATTTATTGCAAATAAATGCTGTTCTTTTGAACTTTTTATTCATTATTAAGACCATAGTTTCCACAAAAAAAAAAAATACAAAAACTGTTTTCAACTTTGATAATGATAATAAATGTTTCTTGAGGACCAAATCAGCATATTAGAATGATTTTTGAAGGATCATGTGACACTGAAGATTGGAGCAATGTTGCTGAACATTCAGCTTTGTCATCATAGGAATAAATTACATTTTAAAATGTATTTTAAAAAAAAGAAAACAGTTATTTAAAACTGTAATAATATTTCAAAATATTACTGTTTTTACTGTATTTTTGATCAAATAAATGTAGCTTTGGTGGGCAAAAGTAACTTCTTTCAAAAAACATTACAAAGTCTTACCAACCCCAAACTTTAGTAAGTTTGAACATTAGAATGCATTACCTGTGTTGAATTTTTTTGAATTGGAATTCAATAAATTCCTCTTCTTGACATTCCAAACTTTGTGAATTGAAAGGAAGTAAATTTTGTACAACCCTGGTAAACTATTTTCTTGCTTTTTATTCAGTATTACTCTCATTCTACTCATTCTTTGCCAGTTTTTTGCCTTTAGCAATTTTCTGTTACGGTGGGATAGAATAAATATCCATTATACTGTACATTCTGCAATCCCAAAATGCCCTTAGCGCTTTCCCATGTCACACCATGAGCTGATAACTTTGTATCCATCCTTGAATTTTTAAGCTGTAATTTTTATTCAGGGACGTATGGCTGTGAAATGAGAGCAGGCTTGTTAAGGTGAGACTTGCTTGACAGCAGTGTGAACTCACTGGTAGCTGCGTGGAGTCGACTGAAACAGACGGGAGGTTGCTTCAGGCTTTTAGAGGTTCTCGTGTTAAGACTCCACTCTCCTTTATTGGCGTTCTCTCCTGTGGAGCGATAAGAATGGCGAGCTTTGACAGCACAGACGCAAAACTAAAGAAGCTTTTAGGGCATGAGAGCGAGCAAGAGGGAGAGAGAGTCTGATGAACGAGATGTAATTTTGGTTGAGGTCGGCATTTGGGGCCTTTCTCATAAAAAGTGCATGTCCTTGCCTGGCAGCTATTTATGGAGTTGCTGTTCTAAAGTGTCTGCTCTAAAGCACAGCCCCAACACCCTAAATCTGAAACATATATCATCGGCTTGACAGTACATCAAAGCTGAAGGGATGTCGACTGGTTTACAACGCAATACGTGGTGCCACAGATATAGCTGCAGAAATTTACATGCCTACACAGAAAGCACAAGATGGCATGTCTGAAATGTCTGATGCTAAAAATATGCAGTAATTCCTGTTAATTATGGCCCATAAACATGCATTCAATTCATTAATGTGAATATTATGATGTGATGAGACTAGTGGCAATGCTCTGTCATGCCTCACTTATCCTCTGCTCCTGAATTTTCTTCATGTCTTCTTCCAGCTCATGTTCTTCCTCCTTGTGAAAGAAAGAAGTCGTCTTTTAGTGGTAGTCGATTCATAAGTCATGGCTTTGTTTGTTGAGCTTTCTCTTGTTGAACTTGCTCAGACTATCTTTTGTATCCTTCATCAAACTTTGCACTGAATTATTGATTGTTTGCATGAAATGTTCTTGGCACTCATTTGAACACAGACTTCCCAATGTGCTTCCGGTTTCAGATAACTGATTTATTAGCCCAGCTACCAAAAATATGTTTTTATTTCTGAATGTTCAAAGCTTCCAGTTTTTTAAATGTTTTAATGGTTATGCAAAAATTAAGGGAACATTTCATCATTTTGCAAACATTATGGGAATGTTACTTTTGAATGTTCCCTGAATGTTCTGAAACAAGTAGTAATATTTAAAAAACATTAGGGGAACATCCAACTAAAACGTTTCAGGAAAAAACCTTGAACGATGAATAAATAATGTTTCTGAGAACATTATTAAAGACCTGATAACTGAACGAATATTCTATTAACACTGCTGGAAGAAAGTGCATCCATCCACATCCAACCATAATAAATGTGTACTCAACACATTTAAAACTCTTGCAGTTCAAAAAGCTTATGCTACATTGTACGCCTTCCCTATTCAACTTACGAAAAAAGTGTAACTGACGCGATGCCAGTTTACACTTTCTTCGTAACTTGAATACGGAAGGCGGTCTGGCGGAAGCTAGATATTGTACTTCATAACTTGTTAAATATATAGAGTTTGGTTCCAAAACGCGATAAATGCCATTTTTAAAAAAAAAAAAATGAGTTTCTGCCAAAATCAGTATTGTAACTGGTCGGTTTTGAAAAGTCATTTATTAATTTTGAGCAAAATGCGATATCCGTCGTGTTATTCTGTCATGTTTTCTCTCTTTCTTTCCAAAACACGACAAACACCAGTCTCCCTTCTTTGCAGAATGCAATATATCCGCTTAACCAATCACAGCGCACCATTCCACGCACTGTAAACAGTAATGGCGGCGCTCTGAATACACCCGGCGTCCTAGTTTTCCTTATCTACTTTGTACTTTGTGATCAACAAAAACAGAAAAATGAATAATTTTGACAGCATTGATGAACCTGTGGTGGTTTCTGCGGTGGGGAAGAAACGTAAGTCATCGAAATGTAATCATTTACGTGTGGAGATTAAGAAGATGATGCACTCGAGTCGGGAGGAGGAAAAATGCTGGCTGTTGCTTGCTCCACGACAGCATCAAACTTCTGTCACAGTACCCAAAACTGAATCATGAACAGTTTTTAAAAACCGTTTTTAATACCAGTGTACTCAGCAAATGTGTTTATTTTAACCGTGCGCTGGTGCCAGATACTCTTTAATCGGTAATGACAAACAGAGACATAATTTATTTATAACATTAACAAGATGACTCGTTGAATTAATTTTGGGAGCGACGACTGAATGTATTGTTAGTCAAATGTCTGTATATAAGATTAGTATTGACAAAGTTCAGAGGCTGTCATATATGTGAATCAACTTTGTTGTGTATTTTCAATATGAAAAATAACTTTTATATTGATGGATTAGGCTAATTGCATTTAAAAAAAAAAAAAACGTGTCATGGATTTATTGCATTTTGGGGAAAAAAATAATCCGTTTTTATAATAAACCTTTGAAAATCAAAATCTAGATTTGAATTTTTAATGTTTTTATAACCAAGAGATGCTATGTTAAAGTTTGAAACAGAAAATAGTGGTTTTCATCTTGCTGCTTTCTTGGTAAAGAAAACACATTTTTACTCAAATTAGTCAAATTTGAGTAAAATTTGAGAGCCATGTGGAGTACACGTTTATGATGGATTGATGTGGATGGAGACACTTTCTTCAGCTCACACTTCTGACACCTGTTTACTGTGATTATTAAGCTTGGATGCGTCACGATATTTATTAATATTTCTCTGATTGTGTTCATCAGAAAGAAGAAAGTCATATACACCTAGGATGGTTTGAGGGTGAGTAAAGCTTGGGGTAATTTTCATTTGAAAGTGAACTAATCCTTTAAGCCTTGTCTGTGAAACCGAGGGTCACTTTTCTAAGTGATCAGATTTTTCACCTGGCAGATGACATAACAGGCATAAAAATCTTTTAGAATGTCATATACTGATTTTGGGCCAGTATATGCAGCTACTGTACCTAGAAACCACCCAGAAACCCCCTAGCAATGCCTTAGCAACTAAAAAATACTCTTTGTGAACACCAACTGCATAGCAACTGCCCTGCCAGACACAGGAGTAGTTTTCCTGAATCTCTTTGTGTTGGTCTCTCTAGGCTGTGACAGCATTTCCCTGACAGCAGCGGTGAGAAAAGTCTGTTGTTTGAATCCTTAATGAATTTTCTGGCCTTAGTCCTACTGAAGATGTCCTGCTGGTTGGACAAAACATCTCTGGTGGTATATTCACCTGACCTCACAACCTTCCTGTGATTAAGCTACTTTTTTTGAACCACGGATTGATGCCGCCGGACAGAAGGCTTAACTTGGAAAACTCCCACCGGTGCCTTTGGCCTTCCTAATGAAGCTGTTGTTGCATGTGGGCTTCTGCATGTGAACTATGAGCTGCGAGTTTTTTATTTTTTTATACAAACAAGAAGAGAAATTCAAGAGGACCACAAAGTAATCTATGGAAAGTTGTGGTTACAATGAACTAAATTCTTAATTTTCAGTGCTCATACAAAGCGCTGAATGATAATCCTATAGAAGTTGACTTCCTCTCTGAGAAAATGTTCAGAGCTCCATGTTAATTGTTGATTGTCTGCATTCTGGAATCATACTGAGGAACATTTAGCCTCAGGAATAGCTAGTGATTAATTCATACTGGCAACTACAGCTCTGTTCAGCTCATTGGAGCTCTTAGCTTTCTGTGACTAATAATGAAGCAGTATGCTGCACTAATGCTAACAGACTGACAACAGATAAATCAGCAAAGCAGTTCAGCAGCAATGAAATCTCTGAAATATTAAAGTCGAATGTAGATTTTTTTAAACCAACAGTATAAAGAAAAAATGAGCTAGGTAATTAAGCGTTCGATAGGCATAGAAAGATGAAAGTCAATTGACTGTTCAGCATTCATAGCGACAATTAGATATACTATAAGGACCCTCATAGTTAGAAACATACTATTACCTCCATCTGCATGACAGAGATTGTTTATTGGCGCCATAATGAGCAGCAGTTTATCTCTTTATATGCTTCATCAACACTCAACATCTGCCTGGTAAAGTAACCCTGTCCAATTTTATACATTAATCTGTGATTTTATTTTTAAAGACCCTATAAAATGGTTGAATGAACTCAACTTTAATTAAGTATATTTTTACACCATTGTTTTTCTTCTTGTTGCAATTATAATTTTTTGTGTATGTGGTTATGCTTAAAAAAAGAAAAACATACACTCCCATTCAAGAGTTTGAGATCTATGAAAGCTTGTTTGCATCACGAAATAAAAAATAAAAACTTTTTATTTCACAATTTTTACTTTTTTCCTCAGAGTTTATATCTTGCAGTTCAGACTTTATAACTTGAAATATGCGAGTTTATATCTCACAATTCTGACTTTGTTCATGCAATTCTGAGTTTGGATAAAAAATTAAACTTGGTACCTGTGAGAAATAAAGTCAATATATAAACTCACTGAACTCAACTGAACTGCAAGATTTAAACTCACAATTGTGAGAACAACAGCCAGAAAAAATTACTTTTTAAAAATCTTTTTAATCTATGGCAGAAAAAAGCTTCCATAGGGGACAGTAAGATTTTTTTGTTAATAAATGAATTAATACTTTTATTCAGCAAGTATGCGTTAAATTGATCAAAAGTGACAGTAAAAACTTAAATTGTTACAAAAAAATATATATATTTCAAAAATATCGCAAATATATCAAATATCGCGTTTCTACAAAAATGTTAAGCAGCAGAACTGTTTTTAACATCGATAATAAAGAGAAATGTCACTTGAGCAGCAATCAGCGTATTAAAATGATTTCTGAATGGTATTGTGACACTGCTGAAAATAAATCTTTGCCATCACAGGAATAAATTACATTTTAAAATATATTAAAATAATAAAAAAAAAAAACAGTTATTTTAAATTGTAATAATTCACATTACTGTTTTAACTGCATTTTTGATCGAATAAATGTAGCCTTGGTTAGCATATAAGAGATTTCTTTCAAAAACATTTCAAATACAAATATACTGACCCCAAATTTTTGAACGGTAATGTATATAAATTTCAATAATTTTTAAAAATTCGTTTTGTATGTACACTACACTTGATGTGCTGCTCACTGTGAACCTCAGATCAGAATGAGATTTTAACCGTTTATTCATCACACATCACATTATATTCATTAATCTGTAACTCATGTACTCAAGGATTGTTGAGATTGTGAGAGTGAGCGCTAGGATGGTGGCTAGTGACTTTGATGCCACCTAAAGGGCACATGAAAGTAAAGGCCCCTGTAGAAAGAGAGCGAGAGTGAGCAAGAGAGTCTTCTGTCAGGCTGGGGTGAAGGATCAGAGTTAGATTAGAGCGATCCTCTCCTCTCTAACCGGGTCACACTTCCACCTGACCAAACACATTCACAGCTGTTGCCTGGCAACGGAACTCTTCAAAATCCCGAATGTGGAATCCACATCCTCTGATGTAGAGGCAAACAAAGCTGCACGAAAGATGTCACTGCAGTGTTAGTTCATCATTCATATCGTCCTACGTGTCACTAATATTTGCATTGTCAGTGCCGACGCTATCATTCATCACTATCACTGATGTCAGCAGCATTATCATAATTTTTTTTTTTTTTTCATCATTATCTCCACATTTATAATCCTTGTGTCGTATTCCTCACACGCACCTCTGCGTGTATAAATTGTTGTGTTTTTCCAACATGTTTTTATTGAGCTTGCCGTTTTGGGTTGTGTTTGAATGTGTGTGTCTTTGTGATGTGTAGTGGGAATGTGTTTTCATGGGAAAGGATGAGACAATCTCTAGGGACAAACAGATGGGTTTTTCATGTTGAAAAAATCATGACATCTTTATAAAAGCAGAAGAATCATACCCATTCAAATTGAGGAGGCACATTTTGAAGAGCTTTTAAATACGACTCTTAAAACATTATTTGTACTTTTGAAAAGTTTCACAATTACTGTAGCAGATTTCTATCTATCTATCTATGTTTTTTTTACCCCTTTGATCATGTTTTATGTCATCCAGGGCACAGGTTTCAACATTTCAGCAGCTATTTGTCTGAGAAAAAGTGTGATATTATGATTAATTAAATAGTTTGCTGTTATATTGTTACTGAAGTCAAAACTATTTGGAAGATACTGACTTTTAGTTGTGTTTTTTTCTACCCCTTATTTTTGATATATAAACATCAGTTCAATATTTTTTTTTTTTAATACAATAAATAGGAATTCTACGGAGCCCCGGACATGACATGCAGAAAAAAAATAGTAGGTTAAATCGTGCGCACAATTTAGTAAATCGAGAGAACAAATTAGTAAATCGTGCACACGATTTAATTTTTCTTCTTGCATGTCAACCTAGAATTCAGGTTGATTGGGACACTTTTTCCAAGTCATCTCAATGGCAAATGTGTCCCAATCATCCTGAATTTACCCTATAGTACCCTATAGTTTAGGCTCTGTTTATACCTTGTAGTAAGATGCGTTTTGGTTGACTGGATCACAACGCTAAATACAGGTGTAAACGGGCTGTAAAACATTTTGAGCTTGTCCACTTTCGACCACTTCCAGAGGTAGTCGAAAACGCATTCGACTGGATTGCTAGCGTAAATGCTCATGTGGTCAAATGCGTTCAAACAGCGCAAAAGACCACCTACTCTCCACCTTTACAGACCTAATGCATAAACTTTATGGGAAGCATGCTAGCCAGACGGGATTTAAACCAAAATCCAAATTTGGTTTGAAGATGAAAAATGTACCAAACACAATGTTCTCTCATCATTCCTGATTTCTAACACCCACTCACTGCGTTCGCTGTGTTCTTGTGGCTATCAGAACAGAAACGAAAGCTGATGATCTCCATATGTTTTTCCGTCGTCTTTAGTCGCGTTCATATGTAAATTGTCAAGCTTATTTGGCCTTTAGATCAAAAGATCTGAAAAAGCCAATACATTTACCCGCCCATAGACCCTCCCCTCGAAGAAATCAGGAAAGAAGTGGTTGAAAGTGGACAAAAGAGACTGATTAATCAGTCTCTTTTGTCCACTTTCAACCACTTCTTTCCTGATTTGTTTTAATTTAAAACACCAGGTGTAAATGGATATGTGTCTCCCTCGTCCACTTGTGATCCGATCAACCAAAACGCATCTTAATACGAGGCGCAAACAGGGCCTTACAGTTTGTGCCAGCACACAACCCAGAGTTCATCTTTATCTTAATTTCTGAATTTTTATCTGTCCCCATCTCTATCTCTGAGCTGTAAGAGTTTCTGCAAAAGTGTGTTTCATTTTTTCCCCTGTACTCTGTTTATACATATTTCATAGTAACACTTTCTGTGGTTGGGAACAAATTGCTGGGTGGAGCCAGCACTGTGCCATTCACTGGCTTTATAGGAATGTGTGAAAGTACAAGCACAATGTGTGACATTACATGAGTTAAAAGAGCATTAGTGAATAAGAAGTGAGTGGGAGAATAGATTGATAGTCTATGCAATAATGAATAGATGGACAGTCGGATCAATTCATTCTTAAGCTGTAAACAGATGGGTCCTGGACATATGAAAGGAAAAAAATGTCCATAATACACATTAAATTTCTCTTCTCACTCTGCTTCTCATTTTTGAAACCCTTACAGATATAATGCAATGCTGCTTTGCACAGGGTGTGTGTCTCTCTTTGCTCTGATGCTTCTGTTTCTTGCATTATAAAGAAAGCCAAAATCATTGATTTCAGTAGAGACTGTGAGTCATTGGACCAAGGAAATAGTGCAATACTCTCTGTTATCTCCAGCTCAGCTTGGATCTAGTGTGAGCAGAAGCTCCCAGAGCCTTACAAACAAGGTTACTGCTTACCATACAGTAGCTACAGCGTAATCTCTCTCCCCCTCCCTCCCTTTATCTCTCTATCAGTCTCTATTCTCCATTTTACTCTTTTTTTTTTTTTTTTTTGTGCCTCTGGATCGTTCCACTTCTAAAATGTCAATATGAAGGCAGTGCAGAGGGTGTATTGATAGAGTGGATGACAGCAGGCCAGTGTTAAGAAGCTGTGTAAATGAATAAGACATGAGCGCCCAGTCAGACTGCAAACATGTCTTTATGGAGAAGTTTTTACATGCTCATCAGTAAATGTAAGATGTATGCTGATGATTCCTTTACAGTGTTTTCAATTGAGTGAGCCAAACTGATTAAAAAAGTTAAAAACAAAAAACTATATGGAAAATATTTATCAACTACAACAATATTTCCAAGAAAACATGTTTGAATTAGGGCTATCAAGCGGTTAAAATTTTTAATCTAATTAAAATTACACGATGTGCCGATTAATGAATCTAATAAATCACAAATGAATTGCACATTAAGAGCCCGTACACACAGAGATGCGTTTAGCTGTATACGTAAAAATGTTGTATCGTATCTGGCATTTTGGGAGCCTGAAACCGCTATTTTTTGAAACCGGGTCACAGAGTGGATAAATCTGAAAATGATACCCTTGTGTTTTCGTGTGTGCAGCCAAACTGTATATTAGAAAGACGGAAAAGAAAAGATTGGATAGGGAAAGTTCTGGCTTCCTTTGGATGTGGCCTAAATTTGGCTGAAAAAATTACCCCTAAAAATTTGAGAGGAAAAAGTCAAATGCTGACAGAAAATGCGACAATTTGAGTGAAGAAGAGACCATTTCATTCTTACCGTTACTGTCCATTTAGTATAAACTCGATAGTACAGTCGGCAATACAAGGATGCGCAAGGCTAGAGCTATGTAAACAGGTCGCATGCTGAATTTATCCAATCAATTACACTCACACCGCAAATATGCAAATAAGAACGTTAACCCAGGGTTTAGGAATGTATAATGTGAAACATCAATTTATGAATACCCAGGATTAATTGTTAACCCCGGGTAAATTATGAGCAGTATGAAACGTGAAGCAAGATAACCCAGAATTCCTTTTACCTGGGGTTTAGAATGACCCAGGGTTAACTATTTCAAGTGTGAAAAGCCCTAAAGATAATTTAAAGTCATTATTGTGTTAAATGAGAAAAGCATCAAATAGACATTACAAAAAGTAGCTTTAGAAAGAAATACTCTATTTGATTCAACATAGAATTTATTACAAATAAACTTTTAGGCTATATGATATGACAACTTCTTATTTACTGAACTGTTGTATCGGGACAAAAATAGCACTGGTATGATATTGCGCTCATTACTCGTGTGATATTGCTTATAATATGATATAAATTTGAGACAAAAAAATCATACAGGTGCTTTTTTGCCATGAAATCTTGAATTTTATAGGGGCATTCTAACAGCATTCTATAGGCTCCATCATGCAGTGAGTTGTTGCCCTGCTCTATGCTCGTCATCATCAACTGTACAGTCAAACCAAAATTTATTCAGACACCTTGAACATTTCATTCATTAATACAGTTTACTCATTATAGTTTAAAAAAATGGTAATAAAATATGACAAGATCTCAGAGTTAAACTGTGTCAAAAAAAAAAAATCTTAATTATGTCAGATAACACTTAAGCAAAACATGGTCAGGTCAAAGTGTCTGAATTATTTTTGGTTCCAATTTTTTATAAATTTTACTGGTAGTCCACTGTATGAAGAATGTTTGGGTATAATATGTCACAGTTTACTTTATTTTGCTATCCTCACTTACATAAATGAACTATAGTGTCCTGCACCCAGTAAAAATATATCAAAAATATCAAAAATGTCTGAATAATTTTTGGTTTGAATGTATGAAATGTTGGATGACAAACACAAAACACATAAAAAGATTTCACATTTACTTAATTTTGATATTGTGATAAAATTAATGAATGTGATTTTCATCTTAAATAATTGAGTTTCCAAAATATTAAAACATATGGAGAGATGAAAATGTATTGCACAAGAGGAATAATTGGAAATGTTAAATAACAAACATACAGTATGTCCACTTCTTCCGTCAAACACAAATCCACAAATCTGTTCAAGAGCCATCCTCTCTTCTAGAATAATTAATCCATTTTACTCTTCCATCTGCAAATCCATGTGGCTGGTGATTTTCTTAATTAAATCCTAGGCTGTGTCTTGAAGGCAGACTCTCAGCATCATGACATTATGAAAAAGGGCATTAGCTCCATATCTAATGTGTTTAAGTCACACAAAGCCATTTGGTATAATAGAAAAGCGACCCACGGCTAATCAGCGCTAATCAATTGGATTGAAATGCTCCTCAAAATATGATTGAAATTCCTGTTGAGAACATTAAGCTGGTACTGTAACTGTGACCAATTTGAATTTTAAAACCTTTGATGATCTTTTAGTGTCTGTGCACTGCCATCTGTTTTTTAATATTTCATCTCATTCATTCATTACCGGTGCTTGCTAACACAAGCAATATTGCTACTATTGATCATACTTTAAGTTACCCTAAAACAGTGCGTAACTTGTGTCACATCATTTGTGCTGCAGACATGCTATCCAAAAACATAGTACTTTATTGTAAGTAGTTTGTAACTTGTTTGTACACTGGATCCTTGGTATTTATCAAGCTGTTCCATATACTAAAACACTGGCTTGGTGAAAATCATCTCATTATGATTGGCAGCTTTTTGAATGTCATCAGGCAGAAGTGATGTTTGAATTAAAGATCCCGAACCATATTAAAATAAATATCCATGAGCACCTGCATGCACTTTAGACTGATGGAAACAAATTTGAAGCTACTGTAGTACAAAGCTGGCTAATGAATACAAGACTGCTATTAAATCTAATTTAAGAGCAAATTAGAAAATGGACTATAATTAAGAGGTGATTAGAGCATAGACTATAATTTAGATAATTACTGATAGTCTCTAGTTATATTTCTGCAACACCCTTAAAGTTACATGTCTTAGATACACGTTATATTGCTTCATTTTATCCATTAAAAATTCAGTATTAAATAAATATGTTGTTGGCAGTTCACCTTGCATCAAAGTAAGGGTGTGTGAATCTAGAGGACATGAAGGAAAAGTAAAACAGAAAGCAAAACTGGCAGCTGTCTTCTAATATGTATAAATGCAGACAGTCTGAACTTGTCACAGAAGGAGGGTTTTAGTTTAAGCTAATGTTATATGACATTGAATCGTCAGAAAGGCTGATCTCAAAGCGAGGTATAGGAAACCTCTGGGGAAACAAAGTAACAACATTAACCTCTGCTTCTCAAAGGCACTCTTTCATTTTCAACCCAACTTGTTTCTATAGCAACAGATATGAAAAATGTATGCTGAACTTTTCATATTGCGTCTCTCTAAGAACTGTAAAAATGCCCCTGGAAATTCTATATATAAGATGATTCTATACGAGATTACTGAATCTGTATACTGTAGGTCATTATTCTATGCATTACAGAGAGAGAGTTTTATGATAGAAGGTCATATCTAATATCTGTAAAATATAATTCTGGTGTCACCTATTATCATTAAAATACATCTTATCTAATGTTAATTCAATTTAATAATTATTACATGGTTTTATTTGAAAGCTTGATTCTGATTGGTCAATTGCAGCATTCAGTGAACTGATACTTCCTTAAATAACCACCTTCATTCAGTATTACTTTAATATTGTTGTATTGTCCGTCTTGTTGCTAGGCCAAAGCTCATGCTGTATGTTGTAACTCAGCTAACAGTTCATTCAAATTTATTAAATAATGTTCTCAAAACTTTAGCACAAACATTTTATTTAAACTTCAATAAAGGCCTTCTGAAGCGAAGCGATGCATTTGTGTAAGAAAAATATCCATATTTAACAAGGTATAAAGTAAAATATCTAGCTTCCGTATTCAAGTTACGAAAAAAGCGTAACTGACGCAACGTATTTTATTACACAAACACATCGCTTCACTTCAGAAGGCCTTTATTAACCCCCCCGGAGCTGTGTGGAGTACGTTTATGATGGATGGAAGCACTTTCTTGAGCTTCATACTCGTTGGTCCCGTTCACTGCCATTACAAAGCTTGGATGCATCAGGATATTTATTAATATAACTCAGATTGTGTTCATCAGAAGGAAGAAAGTCATATACACCTAGGATGGCTTGAGGGTGAGTAAATCTTGGGGTCATTTTAAAGTGAACTAATCCTTTAATCTATTAATCATATAGAATCTTTATTAGTGCTGCTGCAGTAATCATTAATAAATGGTTTAGTTCTTCATGAGTCATACATTAACACTTGATTATCTGTGCATTAATTAAGCATGAATTGTATTGTAAAGTGTTACCCATATTTTTGTTAGCTGAAAATGGACTATATTTGTCCTAGCTTACAATATACAGTACATGAAAGATTGTAAAATAATTTCAATTCAATATTTCATGTCCACGTTTAAATTTATTAGGTGAGCAGTCATTTAAGTTTAAGCACTTGATCGTTGTGGTTTATTTTGTGCTAATGACCAACATGAGCTTTGTAGTATTAGTTTTGGCCCCAGCAGTGTCATATAGTCAAAAATTACATTAATATTGACACAAAACAGGCTGCCATGCATTAGTAACCACAGAACATGAAAATTGCTCTTGTACGCATTCTTAAGGTACAGCACTTACAGTAAGTAGGGCAGTGTGTAATAGATTTTACTGCCATCATAGCAGACAGGTAGTATTTCTAAGTGGCTGTTTAAGTGAAAGTACATGAGGAAAGGCAGTTACATTAATAATTTGTTGCCTTTTTGTTTGAAGGAGAAAGCTAGTCTTAAGTCTGGAGGATGTGAAGAGCAGGTTGTGGCCTTGGTGCTTAATATCTTTATTCCTTTTTTGCTTACAAAACAGTGGTCGGTAATTGCTTTATTTTACCATGCACATACTTAGTTTGTGATTTCCACATATAATGGCATTTATTAGGAGATTTGCTATGGTTAAATTAACAACTGATGCTGAACTCTCTCAGACACAGAGTGAGTGTGTGAAAGGTGATACATGCTTGGTCTGTATAAATAGTTTTAGTATAATTAAGATAGTGATTACCGACCAGAAATACTTGAGCAGATCCCAGGAGGGACTTTGATTGTGCTTTTTTGAAACAAAACTGAAATTATGACTTAAATTTTAGGGCTTTTTGTTTAAAATATTTTATAGTGATGAATCAGATTATCAAAGGAAGTAAAACAATTTGTGTTGATATGATTTGCTTTGATATTTCACACTTGTTGAGCTTCATCAATAATTATATTACATATGAAAAATACAGATAACTTTTGTTAAATGTCCCATCTGGATTAGGAAGCACTGTGTTAAAATAACATTTTGAGATGCATGCAGGAAAAGACTATCTGTGTATTTCTCTTTTTATTAGACCTTTTCTTTTGTGTATGAGACGTGTATGCACATACATAGCCTATTCACTGTGTTCTGGTTGTGAAAGTTTATGTGATGTTGAATATGTTAAGCTGTAAGTCAGATGACAATTTCATGTTATGCAATGTTGACATACAGTACAGAGAAATCCTGAAGAGCTTTCTTATTCGCTACTGCCGTCTTCATGCTGACTTTCCCTTAGGTTTCTGAGGAACTGCCTGAGGCAAAGACCAGTCAGGCTCTATTGCATATCACATGATCACAACTGAAAAACACTCACATACAGCTGGCAAAAAAGTGTCTCGGGTTTACTGAGTGAAGTGAATTGGTATGCAAAATCATTTAGATCTGGTGCTTCAGCATCCGTCAACACCTATAGCCACTGAATGAACTCTCTCATAGAGCTACAGTTTTTGTACATGCATATTTCACAAATAAATCTCTGTTATGACAGTGGAAGGGTTAAAGTTTTTTGTTTTTTTAAGTTTAATAAATGCTAGAATAGAAAGTCATAGTTTCATGAATTGTGGATGACGATGCTGCACACATGTCGAATATAGAGAAGGCAAGTTTCCTGGGGTCATTTCCTTTGGACTGATATTATTTCATTGTGAAAATGGAAATGTGAAGTGTTGCCATTAGGGTTCTCAGAGATGAAAGAAGTGAGAAGGGTGAGACTAACTAATCACTGCAGTATGCTAAGCATCTGGTGATAACGGCCATAATTTGTGTTATCAGAGGAATTACATTCTCATGCTTAGACCTAAGTGGCAGACTAACTACAGCTTCTTGTTTTTTTCTTTTGATTGGTTAAACTGGTGTTAAAAATGGTTTCACAGGGTTTGGGTTTTGCATGTGCTTATTTTATTTTAGTGTAGAGGTTTTTTAAACTCTGAATAACATTAATTTGAATAAGAGTCTGTCCTGCAATCATTTTAATCATAAGAACAATAAACTATTATATTATGAATGTGTGTATACAATATCGTTCAAAATTTGGGGTAAGTACAATTTTTAAAATGTTTTTGAAAGCAGCCTCATATGCATTTTTTGATCAAAAACAATAAAAACTGTAATATTGTGAAATATTATTACAATTTAATATAACTCTTTTATATTCAAATATATATAAAATGTATTTTATGCTTGTGATGGAAAAGATTCATTTTTAGCATAATTTCTCCAGTCTTCAGAATCACATGGTCCTTCAGAAATCATTCTAATATGCTGATTTGTTGCTCAAGAAACATTTCTGTTGAAACCATGATACACTTTTTTCAGGATTCTTTGATGAAAAGACAGTTCAAAAGAACAGCATTTATTTGAAATATAAATCTTTTGTAACTTTGGGTTCTGGGCTGAAAATGAAAACCCCACAGGGTTGTAAGGTCTAAGTAAACATAATTTTGATCACGCCGTTTATGAGAATTATACTGACAGCCAGCACTCGTGAATCACAGTGAAATACTGTGACCATTTACACACTTCAGTAGTTTTTCATCACAGTTTTTCATTTGTCCTTTTGCAGGTGGCCAATCTCCTGCGTCTTTTCCAGATTCCTCAGATCAGTTATGCCTCCACCAGTGCGAAACTGAGTGACAAATCCCGTTATGATTACTTTGCCCGGACTGTACCCCCTGACTTCTACCAAGCCAAAGCAATTGCTGAGATCCTACGCTATTTCAACTGGACTTACGTCTCCACTGTTGCCTCAGAGGGCGATTACGGCGAGACGGGCATCGATGCCTTTCAGCAAGAGGCCCGCGCCTTGCAAATCTGCATCGCTACGTCCGCCAAGGTCAGTCGTTCCATGGACCGCTACAGTTACGATGGAGTAATCAGATCTCTGTTGCAGAAGTCCAATGCTAAAGTAGTAATCCTCTTCACCAGAAGTGAAGATGCAAGAGAACTCTTGGTTGCAGCAAAGCGCATGAACGTTTCCTTCATCTGGGTGGCCAGCGATGGCTGGGGGGCGCAAGAGAGTGTGGTGAGAGGGAGCGAGACTGTAGCGGATGGAGCTTTTACCATTGAGCTCGCGTCCTATCCGATCCCTGAATTCGCAGCGTACTTCACAAACCTCAATCCTTACAACAACACACGTAACCCCTGGTTCAGAGAGTTCTGGGAAAATCGCTTTCAGTGTACCCTGCACGACATTAATTGTGGGAAACATTCTCTCCGGGATGGCAAATTCGAGCAGGAGTCCAAGATCATGTTTGTGGTCAATGCTGTCTACGCTATGGCCCATGCCCTTCACAACATGAGACAAGCACTGTGCTCAAATACCACCAAACTCTGCAGTGCCATGAAACCAGTGAATGGAAAAAAGCTGTACAAGGACTACATCCTGAAGACAAATTTTGACTGTAAGTGTTTTTGTTTTTGTTTGTTTGTTTATGTTCACTTTATAATTAAGAGTAGTTCACCCAAAAATGAAATTCTGTAATAACTTATTCACTTTGTCATTCGAATTCAATAGGATTTTTTGGTTACACTTTATTTTAATGTGTCCCTATTACTGTGTAATTATACATATAAGTACCGAGTAATATAAATTAAGTACATGTACTTACTTTAGGGTTAGGGTAAGATTAGGGTTTGGTTTAGGGTTAGTTGCATGTAATTATGCCTAATTTTGCCAAAAGTTGGTTCATGCTGCAAAATGTTCACACTGTTCATTTTCAAAAGAAGAAAGGACTAAAAAGCACCATAAAATTATAATAAAGGTGGTCTATGATTTGTCCTATAAATCCTATATATTCAAAGTCATCTAAAACCATATTAAGGCTTTGTTCAAGGAACAGACTAAAATATAATCAGTTATTTACCAAAACTCTTACATTATATGGCTTATGTCTTTCTGCATGAAGATGTATCACTGCATTGTACCAACTGTGCTGCACCAACATTAAATATGACAATTTGCATTTCATGAAAGAAAGTCATATATGTTTCAAACAACATATTATTTGAAAAAAAAAGTATTATTGATAAATATTAAAAATGAACACATATTTCTAATTTGTAGTATGTGTGTGTGTGTGTATATATATATATATATATATATATATATATATACACACACAGTGGTGGTCAGAATTATTGGCACCCTTGGTAAATATGATCAAAGATAACTGTAAAAATAAATCTGCATTGTTTATCCTTTTGATCTTTAATTCATAAAATTAGCAAAAATCTAACCTTTCATTGAATAAAAATAATTGAAAGTGGGGGGGAAATCACATTATGAAATAAATGTTTTTCTCCAAAACACGTTGGCCACAATTATTGGCACCCTTTTATTCAATACTTTTTGCAACCTCCTTTTCCCAAGTTAACAGCTCTGAGTCTTCAACTATAATGCCTGATGAGTTTGGAGAACACCTGACAAGAGATCAGAGACCATTCCTTCATACATAATCTCTCCAGATCCTTCAGATTCCCAGCTCCATGTTGGTGCTTCTTCTCTTCAGTTCACTCCACTCATTTTCTATAGGGTTCAGGTCAGGGGACTGGGATGGCCATGGCAGAAGCTTCATTTTGTGCTCAGTGACAAATTGTTGTGTTGGTTTTGATGTTTGTTTTGGATCATTGTCCTGATGGAAAATCCAACCACGGACAATTATTGGATTTCTAGCAGAAGCGGTCAGGTTTTGATTATTTGATAGAATCCATGATACCATGTATCTGAACAAGATGTCCAGGACCTCCAGCAGAAAAATAAGGCCCACAACATTAAAGATCCAGCAGTATATTTAACCGTGGACATGGGGTACTTTTTATCCATGTGTGCACCAAAACCATCTGGTGGGTTTGCCGCCAAAAAGCTTTTTTTAGTTTCATCTGACCATAGAAGCCGGTGTCATTTGAAGTTCCAGTCATGTCTGACAACTGAATATGCTGGAGATTGTTTCTGGATGAGAGCAGAGGATTTTTCTTGAAACCCTCCTGAACAACTTGTGGGGATGTAGGTGCTGTTTGATCTTTTTTTTTTTATTAGGCTTTCGGAGACTCAAGACTTTACTAATCTCTCCAATTCTCCAGCTGTGATCCTTGGAGAGTCTTTGGCCCTTCAAACTTTTCTCCTCACTGCGCATTAGGACGCTATAGACACATGTCCTCTTCCAGGCAGATTTGTAACATCTTTAGTTGATTGGAACTTCTTAATTATTGCCCTGATAGTGGAAATGGGGATTTTCAATGCTTTAGCTATTTTCTTACAGCCACTTTCTATTTTGTGAAGCTCAACAATCTTTTGCTGCACATCAGAACTATATTCTTTGGTTTTACTCATTGTGATGAATGATGAAGAGAATTTGGCCTTTGTGTTTCCTCATATTTATACTCCTGTGGAACAGGAAGTCATGGCTGGACAATTTCATGTTCATGATCACCCTGGTGTGCTAAAAAAAAATGTAAATATGAATGGGAACATACTTTAGAGATATTTTACTCATAAAAAAATTCTAGGGGTGCCAATAATTGTGGCCAATGTGTTGTGGAGAAAAATATTTATTTCATAATGTGATTTCCCCCCCACTTTCAATTATTTTCCTCAAATGAAAGGTTAGATTTTTGCTAATTTTATGAATTAAAGATCAAAAGGATAAACAATGCAGATTTATTTTTTATAGTCATGTTTGATCATATTTACCAAGGGTGCCAATAATTCTGACCACCACTGTATATATATATATATATACACACACACACATTCAGAAGCCTATATATTTTTATAATCATATTATATATTTATATTTTTTTATATTGAAGTATGGAGGATTTAAGTATCCAATCAATTCAACATTAACAGTTCTCTTAAGGCAATACTGTAATAAATAAATAAATAAATAAATAGATAATTCCCACTATTCCAACCTCATCTTAAGTTGATTTGGTTTTTGTTATATTTATGGATGGCTTCCATATGCAGTTTTCAATAATCTTGAATCCAGGGGTTCCAGCTCTATTGTTCACACTATAGCACGCAAAGATTAAAGTTAAAATTTGCTCTCATCTAACAGTTTAAATCTCAAAACAAACACTTTTTTAATCAGTATATCTTAATAAATGTATGTCTCTTCTTTGTTTAGTCAAAGCAATCAATTTGAAAGATAAATAGATCTAGGAAGTTTCCCCCAGGGGAAAACTGCTGCTGTAAAATAGATTACACTAATGCATGAATCCAACATATGACCTGTGTACAGTCTAAGTGTTTTATTACATGCATTAGCCTCATTAGCCCCATGCTAACTTCTAAATGATTTAAACAAGTACAAGCAGGGATGTAAATTAAATGTCTGTGCTGAGTGGTCAATTGCTTATATTAGGGAACTGGCAGTCTGTCAGGTTCCTATAGCTATTCTTTATATATTTTTAAATCTTTTGCCATCTGATTGTTTTTTTTTTATTTTTTTTATGATGTGCTTCCAAGAATGACAAATTACATCATAGAAACCAGGCAATATATCAGCCTCTTGATTTCCATTATGTAAATGTGCCATTCGCACCTGAGTCCAATGCATCTACAAACCTAATGAGAAATAGTCAGGGCAGGACGCTGAAGAAAGTAGGGTGGACTTACATAAGAAGGTCTTTCTGGGTTGGACATTTTTCTGCTTACAAAGAAATACACTTTGCTGCTGTAAAATATCTATTTATCTGTTGCCAAGTATGTAAATAAATTATGTTTATCATTTGCCCTTTGTGTCCACAGCTCCATTTCGCCCAGCTGATACAGAGAACAATGTTCACTTTGATGCTTATGGAGACAGTCTGGGCCGCTACAACATCTTCCATTATCACAGAGAGAATGATAAGTATGTCTATAGGAAAGTGGGGTATTGGGCTCGGGATTTGACTCTGAACACAAGCTTGATTCCTTGGGAAAGCCAAGTGGTGCCCACATCCCAATGTAGCGACCCATGTCGAAAAAACGAAATAAAGAGCATGCAGCCCGGTGACGTTTGCTGTTGGATTTGCATTCCCTGCCAGCCCTACCAGTACCTCCTTGATGAATTCACCTGTGCGGATTGTAGCTTTGGACAGTGGCCTCTGGACAATCTCACGGGCTGCTACAACTTACCTGAGGAGTACATTCATTGGGAGGACGCTTGGGCTATTGGGCCGGTCACCATCTCTTGCCTTGGCATGCTCTGCACACTCTTTGTCATTGGCCTCTTCTTAAAGAACAATGAAACACCAGTGGTGAAAGCTAGTGGACGTGAACTTTCCTATATTCTTCTGCTAGGTGTCCTCCTTTGCTATTGCATGACCTTCATTTATATCAGCAAACCCTCTGCCGTAGTATGCACGTTACGGCGGCTCGGCCTGGGCACTTCCTTTGCCGTTTGCTACTCTGCATTGCTGACCAAGACCAATCGCATCGCTCGGATTTTCAACGGCGTTAAAGATGGAGCTCAAAGGCCGAGGTTCATCAGTCCAGCTTCACAGGTGGCCATCTGTGCTGCTCTTATTTCCTGTCAGCTCCTGGTTGTTGTGGTCTGGCTTCTGGTTGAGGCTCCAGGGGTGAGAAAGGAGGTCAGTCCTGAAAGAAGAGACGTGGTGACATTGAAGTGCAACAGCAAGGACTCTAGCATGCTGATGTCTTTAACCTACAACTGTGTCCTCATCATCCTCTGTACATTTTACGCCTTTAAGACTCGAAAGTGCCCAGAGAACTTCAATGAAGCCAAGTTCATCGGCTTCACCATGTACACCACGTGCATAATCTGGCTGGCTTTCCAGCCAATCTTCTATGTTACTGCCAGTGACTATAGGGTAAGTAAATATGAACAGTACAATGCATGGTTACTTGTGGCAATACATATCAATACTTCACTAACAACATTTAATAGCTTGTCAGCTTCTTTCTATGGAAATAATAGCCTCTAAATAAGATTTACGTTTAGAGTCAAATTGATATGTCTTTTGCAACCCATTTTACTTCCATAATGTGACGTATTTCTGAGAGCAACAGGATATTCAGCAGGACACAAATGTGTAAAATTTGAATGAATTTCATTCATTTACTGGATTGTGAAAAGTATAGTATGGAGCCAGGTGGTTCGGAGGAGAAGTGTTGAATACTAAGAGGGATTTGTGGCATCAGGCCAGAAATCATTTCAGAAAGTCATCAACAGAAAGTCATTTCAGAGGTAGAGCCAATATATATATATATATATATATATATATATATATATATATATATATATATACACACACACACACATATATATTATACATACATGTATACATACTGTAATGTCAAGTCATTTATAAGGTTACAAAGCAACAGTTTGTATCAATCTTTCTGAGTTATGACAACTTTGAATTAAATTAAATTCAACCAACAAACTACATTGAGTTAGAGGAGCTTAATCCTTAAAATTTAAAACGTAAAATCCACAGCTCGCATATCACATGCTTAATGTAAATGCTATTTAGCATGCCAATTTAATGAACAAGTAAGATACATGTATTACTTGTCTCTGCCATTAGCACAGTCATTAATTATAGAATCAATATAGTGTTCATCTTCATGTCATCTACTCCTCAGCATAATGGTAAAAAAAAAAATTAACATTACAGAAACTGTAATGTCAAATATAACAGCATTAAACATCTAAAAAAAAATAACTCTTCATTTCAACATTTATTCTCCTTATCCACTTCTTTGCAAAGCATGCTGGAAATCCACTACCCAAAAGTTATCAAGACAATTTTATTAAATCACTACAACTACAACTACACACAATAGTTAATGTAATGATCAACATTATTATATCAACAGAACTCAACAAAATAAAGTTTGCACCTTAAAACCTTAAATTAGACCAACAAATTAGAATTTTTAACTTGCAAACATTAATTTATTTTACTTGTGGTAACAGATCCCCTGAATTACATTTTAGATTGTAGGGCTGGACGATTAATCGAAAAGTAATCGAAACCAAAATTCAGAACCTCTAACCGACGTAATTTTCCCATGTCGGTTATTTCATTTTTTTAATCCTGTTAATACTTCCCACGTAAAAACATACTACCACATGTAGCCACTAGACTCCGCCCCGTCCAGTCAACACGCAGGTGAACGGCGAGTCAAAGCACAGAGACAGTGCACGATTTAGACGATCGGATGTGTATTATTATATTCGGAGGCATGAACATTCACAGTAGCTGCACAAAACGTGTAGATCACGCGCACTGAGGAGCAGAAACTACTTGTCAGCGCTGTCCTGTGATTTATCACTAAAGTAGCTTAGAAACTCAAAAGTTATTATAGCATATATTTTTCTACTTTTGAAGTAACTATTTACAACCCACAGCTTCACAATTAATAGAGAGACAGTATGACCTGGTACGTACTGGTACTGTGCTAATTTCAAAGGTGTAAAGAGTACCTGAAAACCATAATTGAGTAAAAGTACTGATACCTTACATCAAAAATGACTACACTACAAGTTACAAGTAACCAATTCCAATATGACTTGAGTGAAAGTCTTAAAGTATCTGATTTTAACAGTACTTAAGTATTTTACTCATGCTAGGCTCAGAGATGCACTAGTCCTGAGAGACATGCCAGTGAAAATAAGAAACAATTGATTTGTAAAATGAGAAATCAAGTTTATTTTCTAAAATCAAAATAAAACTGAACACCTCAATGTTGCAATAAATCAAGGTCGACACAACAACCTTTTAAACTCTCAAGTCTCAGTTGAGCTCAAGTGCACAGAAAGGCCAAAAGTAAACCAATATCCTTCAAAATGGTCTTGTTAATACAGCGGATAAATAAAACAATGTTAAGTAAAATTAAATAGTCAAAGTCTGTATGTGCTGGTTTGAGTCTCATCACCAGATTTCCTCATCTATTAAATAAAACATCTGCGATCAGCAACTACCTGCTAATGTACTCACATTCACGTAAAGTAGCCTTGTTGACAAGTTTTGGGGGAGTAAAGGAAAAATACACAAGATATAGTACCTTCAATGCCCTTATGTCGCTTCTTTATATCAGAAACAAACTGCTGCAGAAAAAGTTAGCTGCCATGAAAAATGTAATTTGTAATTGCATTACTCATCATAAATGTAGTGGAGTAAACAGTACATTTACTTGCTCAAAAATGTAGTCAATTAGAGAGTAAAAGTTGCCAATATCTTTGATACTCAGTAGAACTACAAAGTAACCAAAAAGATACTTAAGTACAGTAACTAATTACATTTACTCAAGTACTTTACACCTCTGGCTAATTTATCTTTATCTGATTTACAACGAGCAGAAATCTGTAAGAAATGTTACAAACCATAGATAAAATAACTTCTGAAAGTGAGCTGTTATGTCAGATCACTCTTTCAATAGGAAAAAATATCCCATCTTTAATAGTCAAGCATATTTACAGTACAAACCTTGTAAGTGAACTATGAGGGCAAAAAATAATCGTTCATTAATCGTAATCGAGGTAAAATGTTCAATTAATCGAGGTTTTGATTTTAGGTCATAATTGTCCAGCGCTATTAGATTGTATTCATCAAAATTATATCATGGTTTCCACAAAAATCTTAAGAAGAACAACAGCATTTTCAACAGCTATCCGAACATCTTAACGATCTTTTGAATGTGTATGTATGTATTTAAGTAAAGCCTCTGATGAATTGTCCACAATAAGACCAGGAGCAAAAACGAATAAATAAATGAATTTAAATGATTTTTTTTTAGTTAACTTTAAATTATGCGAAATCATTTAGATTTAATCTTGCATGTGAGGACCACAATATCATTTAACAGTTTCTCTGAACATATCTTCAAATGTCATTTATGCTCAACATAGATTTGAGATTTGGCTATATGCTATATTCTCCTGCAGAATTGTTAATGAATGCTTTGCTTGAGTGTTCTGTAACAATGTGATTTCTTTGAGAAGTAAATCTTGTGCCCGGGGGATATTACCAGCTCTCCTCTGGGAATAGATATCAGAGGGGCTGTTTCAAATCACACTGCACACACAATGACAGCATGGAATATTTTTCATCATTTAGATAATAAGCTTCTCTTATAACCCTTAATCACTTTCCGACACTGACTTTATCCTTTATTTTTAGCATATATACAATTTCCCTGAGAGCGCGAGTCTGGGAGTTTGCCTGATTGATTTTTTTTGTTACCTTACCTGCCAATTCAGATGGCAGATAGAAAAATCTCTTTGATCACCTGTCTTTTGCACTGATGAAAGGAGAAGCTCACATTTCATGTGGCTCAAAAGCTGTTCAGTGTAGAACAAAGAAACTGGGGATATTTCTTCCCGGCAAATGACTAGCCAATGAAAACATGCTATTCACTTGGTCTGAGTATCCTTTAGTCAAGTACCTCAGGACAGACACCATTAAATAAACACTCATATATTTCACAACATGAAGCATACTTCTTTTAGTTTTAACATTTTGATGCATGCAATATTAATTTGAAAGGAAAAGTCCTAATGTTTATTTTCAAAAACAAGAATATAACAATTTCCAAACATTTTAATGCTGATTTATTATTATTATTATTATTAGTTATGTCATTTTTTTTTTTTTTAATTTAGCTATTTACTTATTTTTTTCAAACATAGTGGTTTGGAATTAACATTATACCCTGATTGGTCAAAATTCAACTGTTGGGAATCAAAGAGTTACAGTGCAACACAAACTTACTTGCCATATATAATTTTTATACTGTATATGTGCATCCATAATAGTCTAACTGCCCAGTACTGGTGCATACAGCCAACACTGCTGGTAAAACGGCCACTGTACATGGTATTTGGATGCTCCAGTGAGCAAAAAAAAGAGGATAGAAACATGATCCAGAGATGTTATGGCTGTAGGGGGCTTCTGTAAGGGTCGGTTCTGCATCATCCATTCAAGACTAGACGAAAGAATTCAGAAAAAAGGAGTCAAAAAGGTCTCAGGAGAGAGAAGGGAATCTCCTTGAGTTCTGATTGGACAGGATGTCATTTTCTGTTCAGGGCTTCTGCGTTTTATATATATGTGCGTGTGTGAGGTGATGTGTTAGAGCATGGGAGGATGATTCCCAGCTGGGGCCTGTGCTCAGAAAGCAAGGTGTGCCTTAGAGACCGCGACCTCGCCACACTCCCACACACGCTCACGAGAAATGCTGCAGCCTCATTCATCCCGCAGATATCATTTTAGTTGTATCATTTCTTCTTCTCGCCCACCAACTGCTGATATATAGAAGAAAAAGCACATGCTGCTTGTAAAATGTGTATGATAAATATTTGATCTTCAGAATCAGACTTAAATCACAAATGCGGAACCAAAATAAAATAGTGGGCTCCAAAAATCTGAGACAATACTAAGAAATGTTGAATTCAAAATCCTGAAAGTAAACAAAGTACAGTGTAAATTGGTTGCTAGTGACAACTTTAATTTTTTTTTAAAGAAATTAATATTTTTATTCAGCAAGGACGCATTAAATTGATAAAAAGATACAGTGAATATAATGTTGAAAAAGATTTATATTTAAAATAAATGCTGAAAGAAGGAAATGCAAATTCACACCTGTACAGTAGAGGGCGCAGTTCAAACAAACAAGCTTTTCAGATGTGCTGCCATTCTAGAGGACGAATAGGATGAAGGAGATGTAAATGAGCAAATGTATGCTCGCATTTAGTCTAGAATAACCATTATGTTTACGTCGCGCACACAATGAATCTGTGCTCCCGACTTCTCTCAACAATGGGACAGGAGAGGTGTCAGTCAATATATAGGAAAACTTGCGTTACTTATTTGAAAAAGTAACTGATATTTTGTTGTAAATTTAAAAGTAATGCATTACTTTACTAGTTACTTGAAAAAAGTAATCTGATTACATAACCTAATGTTTCTTCAGCAGCAAATCAGCATATTAGAATGATTTTTGAAGGATCATGTGACACTGAAGACGGAGTAACAATGCTGAAAATTCATCTTTGTCATCAAAGGAATAAATTACATTTTAAAATATATTCACATAGAGAACAGTTATTTTACATTGTAATAATATTTCACAATATTACTGTTTTTACTGTATTTTTGGTCAAATAAATGCAGCCTTGGTGAACAGAAGAGACATTACAAAAACTAACCCCAAACTTTTAAACAGTAATGTATATATGCAAAAAACTACAGAATACTGTGATTGGTCAAAATAAATTATTCCAGAGCCATGTAATATTATTTGAGTCTCTTTGAGAACCAGATTTCCATTTGCAATTGGGTTCTCATCTGCAGGTTTGTTTGTGTACTTAGCTGAGTCGTTCCAGTTTTTCACTCAGATATTGTTAAAGAATAATGATGATCAATTATGGAGGAAACACAGACTACAACATAACGTCTCATTCAGCATGATATTCTATATAAAAAGTGCATGTTTATAGAGACAAGAGCAAGGTTTGCTGGGAAAGAATACAAGACCTTTCCTAGCACAGCTCTCCTCTGAATGATGCATTATTTAAAGCATTTTGGTTTATTCTGATGCATTGCCTCTCTCACAGAAACACTTTTAATTCTGTTGTACTGAAGAAAGAATGAGTTACTCTTTGTTCATTTGGCATTGAGAAATAAAAAAACGATATTATTTAACAAGGTCGTATTGAAGTTTCTCCAATGCGTGACCCTGAGAGGGCTGTTAACCATAGCTTTGTGATCTAGTTCAGATCGAAACAAGCTGCAGTTAGCTGTTTAGGTTTAGAATAAAAAAGGAAACTTTTTATAATGAAAATTTTCCTGTTGCCCAACTCAAAGAGCATAGCAATGCCAAAGCCGTGGATATGAAACCCAGGGAACACACATACTGATAAAAATGTATGGCTTGAATGCACTTCGATTTGGATAAACGTATCTGCCAAATTAAATGTACAATGATACAAAGCAAACATCTCAGCCAAAACAGTGAAAATCATAGAAGCAGTTCCTGTTGATTCACCCCCTCTCTCATCAAAATGTTATTTGGCGATGCATGTCTCTAATACCAGTATTAGTATGCATGAGATTGCTTATACACGGCACACACACCTGCTTTGCACATGGATTCATCCTCTTAAGATACATCTTTAGCCACATAGGCTTTGGCAACACTTTGGAATTGAGTTCAATGGAAAAATAAATTCAATCCCATGTTAACATCCCTGTTGAATATGAATAAGCCAGTCAGGTGGTATCACAGTATAAATTTAATCGCTTTTTTGTGTCTACTCTCTCAGGTACAGACCACTACCATGTGCATCTCTGTGAGTCTGAGCGGTTCAGTGGTGCTGGGCTGCCTCTTCGCTCCCAAGATCCACATCATCCTCTTCCAGCCCCAGAAGAACGTCACCACGCTCAGAGTGGCCACCACCCGATTCAGTGTGACCACTGGCCCTGGCTCCAGCTTCTCTCAAGGTACAGTATCATTTATGATCTCTGTCTTCAATATATCAGCATCATCGTCAATATAATCAATCAACAGCAGCTGTTTAAATCAAGCATATTGATCAACTTGTGTCTCCCATATTCAAAATATGGATTGGCATTGTCTGAACTGCCTTTAGAAATGAAAGATATTGACCGAAATATATAGTACTGTATGATGGCGAAGTAATATTGGAGCAGAAACATAAAGTATCATTGGCCCTGTGAGAGCAGATATTTGGCTTTATTGCATTACAATGATATTACTCTAGCACTGAAATATTCCTGAGCTTATAGGATAGAGTGCATATATGAATCTCACAATAACATATTTCACCTCAAAATCAAGTGACAAATAAGTTATATTTAGTATTATGATGCAAATGTTTTGCATAATGACACAGACAATTATTCTTACTACCTTACAGAAAAAATACTCATTTTCAGTAATATACTGTAAAAATAATAAATATATATTTTAAATGGTAAGATTTTGAATATACATCATGGTAGTATTTGTGGTTCTGCCTTTAATCAGTGCTGCATAAAAAAATATACAGTGATTTTTGCTGTTTTACAGTAGTAAAAATATAAGGAGAATCAACACAGAAAAATGGAAATTACAAGAAAATGCAAAAGCAAAAATTATGCATATGAATAAGAAATATATAAAATTGGGAGTAAAAAGTGGTTATTTATGATGAAAATAGTGTCAAAATGCAAAACAAAAAGTAAAAATAAAATAAAAATTCTAAATATTATTTTATTCTGTTTATGCAACATGTTTTATTAATATATAATATAAAATGTTTTAATGAGATTCACCCAAAAATTTAAATTTTGTCACCCTCGTGTTGTTCCAAACCTGTAAGACTTTCTTTGATCTTCAGAACACAAATGAAAATCTTTTTAATGAAATCTGAAAACTCTCTGTCCCTCTGTTCCATTGACAGCCTACGCAACTACCACTTTCAAGGCCCAGAAAGGTAGTAAAGACATCATTAAAGTAATCCACGTGACTCCAGGGGTTTAAATTCAATATTATGAAAACAATTTAATCGTTTACTGTACCACTTTATTTACAAAATATTAATCTTCAACGCGTGTTCATAAGAGCACCACGACGCATGCGTATTGTGTTGGCATGAGAGCAGACTTTGTTACGTGAACACGCATTGGAGATTAATATTTTGTAAATAAAGTGATCAATTTTTTTTTTTTTAAAAATGTGCAAACAAAGCACTCACGTCGCTTCATAAAATTGAGGTTAAACCACTGGTCACATGGATTACTTTAATGATGTCTTGACTACCTTTCTGGGGCTTGAAAGTGATAATTAATGACAGAAATTCCATTTTTGGGTGAATAAACCCTTTAAAAACATCTATTGAATGACAATGCTGATACACTGTGATTTGCAACTTACAATATTTTTATATTATTAACAATGTCTTTACAGCCTCGGCCTCCAACATCGTGCCTACAGTATGTAATGGCAGAGAGGTAGTGGACTCAACAACATCTTCACTCTGAGAAACAGGATTCCTGTTTGTTTGCCAAATGCGGTATACAGATAAATCTTATCTTCACTAGTCATGAAATCAAGTGTTTGCTAATGTTGAGGAGGCTATTCGGAATAAAAGAATGCCTGTAATGTTGTTCTCAACGTGCTGTGAGTACAATATCCCATTTTGTTTCTCTCTCTCTTTCTCTCTCTGACTAGTTAGATAATATCAGTGGGATGCCAGTTTAAACTCTGTATACCTGTTCTTTTTATGGAAACCATAATAAAGTATTGTTTGAGATATGGAGTTAAAATATAGTAAATCTGTTTAAAGTATTATATACAAGCTGTTTTTAATGTAGATTTATGGTGATTCTGGTTTGTGCTTTCTTGTAATTTATGTAAATAAAATGTGTTTTATATGAATACAAGCTCTCCTGGTTGGTTATACTGTCTTATATTATATTATATTATATTATATTATATTATATTATATTATATATCAATGTACATTTAAGAAAATAACACTCTTCAGCTTTAAATGATAAAATATGTATAAGCAGTGTTCATGGTACAGCTTAAAAACTTGTACATTGTCCCCATCTAGAGGATTTAGGTGCTCATCACATCAAACTGTCTGAGGCTAAACTAAAATGATCAAGGGTTGGGCTTTATTATTAGTTTTTTACAAGCATTTACCAATACTTAAAATACTTTTTCTAAACTCTTAACACAGCAACACACATACATCACACATGTGGCCAAATAGTTAATTTTCTGCCCCAAACCATATTTTGTTAAATAAACACAAACTCTACATTTCAAAATGCTAAAAACCTTTTTCAACATATACTAACTCTAACAAAACACAGCAAACCTGATTCAAAATTGAGTCGTTCTGTCAAAACATAGCACTAGTTTTCTATCCATCGTGAACATATAGTCAATGAAAGTGCAATGACTGTCAAAATACTAACAGTTGATGGCATTACGAAAACTGCATTACTTGTCATGTTTCAATTCTACCAACAGAAAAAATATGAAATGCATAGTTTTTAAAATTCAGTTTCCTTTAATGTTAGCCATTCTACATATACTTTATAGAATGTGCAGTAGAAAAAAAGAAGAAAGTAACAGAATTGCTCAGGGCAGCCACTGGTCAAATAAGTCCCCTATGCAGAACTTCAGTTGCCCCTTGGTTGAAATCTCTTTCTGGGGGTGGGTTTGTGGTGTTGATGGTGCTCCCGTAGAGGGTGGGATGGTATCCTCTTGGTAGTTAGTGCCCTACGCAGACCCCATATTCTGCATATATGGAACAGTAGTAGTGGAATCGTTGTAGTAAAAGCTTTACATGAAGCTTTTACTGACATAAAAACATGAAAATGCTGCCATTGATCAACAACAAATCCAACATACATGGTCTTTGGTTATTATGGAAGCTTTTTTTCCACCACAGAATAAAAAAGCATGAAAGGTAATTGTGACTTTTTATCAATCTATCTATCTATCTATCTATCATCTATTTATCTATCATCTCAGAATTGTGATTAATAAACTATAGAAATTGAGAGAAAAAAAGTAATGAAATAAAAAGACAATTACTTTTTTATTTTCTATGCATGGCAGAAATAAGCTTTCATAGGTTCCACATGTGTAAGGGGGAAAACCATAGAGATGCACAATCCAGCACACATTTGTACTCCTCTCCCATATACCTCTTCTTCTCCCTTGTCCTGATCCAACTACTCCTCTGCTCCTTCATCTGTTCCTCTCCCTCACCCAGACATTTTTTTCTCTCTCTGCTCCTCTGTGTTGTTCTGCATCCACACTGAACAAAACCGATTCAAAGAGTCCTATTTTACTCTAAGTTCATGTAATGAAAATAACTTCAACACCTGACTATGCCTCCAACTGAGATTGGAATCTGCCATTTCTCAATATTTCAGTGATCTGCTAATTGAAAATGCTTATCATTTGTTTCCGTATTTGTTTGATATGTTTTTTTCAATACTTTTGAGCTGCTGTTGTTGCAAAAGTAGAGGTTTTATACTATATTTAGAGATTGGAACATTAGGTCTTCATTTCTGACTTGCTGTGTTTAAGCATTTGCAAATAAGATGAGAAAGATCCATGATTTTGGTATAGGGTAAGCTTATATGAAAAGAAAATTTAAGCATTTTAGAAACGTGTTAATTGACTGCATTTTGTGTGAAAACGACATGAATTATGTTAATGGTATGGCCACAACAGACGGATGTTGTGTCCTAAATGTGTTTAGAGTTTTGAAAATGTGACTACAGATTGGACAAATGTATGTTAGCAATTGAAAAAAACTGTAATTATATTAAATGCCTATTTGTTGCACTGTCTAAAATAATGCTCTGAATGACCCTTTTACAGGTGATATGCAAGTGCAATAAATGATGCCCCTAATTTCATTGTTACATAAATTTATTTCATACCATGTTAGAAGATAAACCAGTAAGAAAAATAAAAAGACAAAAATTGCAAATGCTGCTATTACTACAACTGTAACGCACATACAGCAGTCTACAGAAGAATCATGTCTCATAGACAAAGTATCGTATTTATATCCTTCATCCTTAATAATCACAATGTCCACACATACAGTATGCAGACTACCACAGTCTTACAAAAACTGTGTAAGCTACACTGTGTTGCACAATCAATCACTGGTGGTAAAATGACAAATAGGAAATTGTCCCGTCAACCTGATACATTAATTTTTTGTGACGGTTACATCTGCATTTCTGCCTCATTGTTTTTATCATTTATAATAGTTTTATAATGTTTCTTTTGTAAGACAAAAGTATTGTAGCAACAATAATAATAATATGACAAATGACAAATGAAATTGCAGGACGTCCCCATTTAAGATGCACCAGAACCTGAAACTTTGGCAAATATCAGAGAAGTAAAAACACTAGCAGCCCTACTAAGGAGGACAAACTTTTGAGGTTTATTGATTGATTGATTGATTGATTGGTTGGTTGACTGAGTGAACGTCATGACTCATGAACATTTTCAGAACCAAAATGTGTTTGTTTTAAAACATTACAACTTCGGTGACGTAATTTAAGACAACTGTAAATTGTCAAGGATACGAAAAAATGACAGAAAATTCTGAAAGATATATTAATACCATATTAGCTGATGGTTTACAGTATTGTAGTAATTGTATGTTTGTGTAAACTACAGTTACTGTGGTACAAAGGGCTAAATACCTAGGAAGGGTTGTGACGTAAACTTTTAGAAACACGGAAGTCAGGCTGCCATACAGTCCCAAAGTGTGAGAGTGAATCTGCAAACTTTCACTGCACCGTCACTAGCAGGTCAGTATCATTTCATCTGCTTAATAATAAAATCTCGAATATTTTTTTTACGGGTCGTATTGCTCTGTAGATAATATGTTGCTAAAGGTAACGCTGCAAGTGGAGTGTGCACTCGTTTTAGCCGCGAGCTTTGCGCCATACCTCTTGTTCAGAAACACTTGCAATTCCACATATAACGTTATATGTGTCTTTGTGAACACATTTGTCATTTAGTAAATGTTTTCATTGTTGACTAGACACACCTTCGTGATTTCTATGAAGGCGTTATCAGAGAAGCTCTGATAGGCTGCCAGGAAGATTACGTCACTAACAGTAAACTCCAGCATGTCTGCACATGTCTCAGCAGGACTGTGACTGTGTTGAATTATTGTTTATCATGTTTTGAAATTTTATATCATACTATTTCCAAACTGGGGGTTTGAAAAATGTTGATTAGAAATAAGAGTATATATAAAGAAACATTTGGAATATTTTCTTAATAAATTGCCAGTTGTCCATGTTAGAAATTCAGTTCCCAAAGGTGAAATAATTTAAAATTCACCCTTATGTTTACTTAACTGTGATATTGTGATAAAAAAACTAAAATATTATTTCCTTTTTAAAATGTATTTTAAATATATTAAAGGGATAGTTCACCCAAAAATGAAAATTCTGTAATCATTTATTCAACCTCATGGTGTTCCAAACCTGTATGAGACCTGTATAGGGGGAAAAAAAGTACCATGGAAGTCAGTTGATACTGTCAACTACAGTATGTGGTTATCAACATTCTTCAAAATATCTTCTTTGTGTTCAGCAAAAGAAAGAAACTCATACAGGTTTGGAATAACATAAGGGTGAGTAAATGATGACACAATTTTCATTTTTGAGTGAACTGTCCCTTTAAGTATTGCATATTGTACTAGATCTTGCCTAACTGACTCCACATAACCTCTGATCAATTGTTTATTGAATGTATTAATATATACAATATGTAAACATCATATGATTAATTATGAACAGAGAGGAAAGAGAATGGCACCTAAGAGAAGGGCAACATCAAGCACCAAAGCTGGAGGGAAGAAAGTAAAGGAGGAGCCTGAAGCTCCACCAAAGGACAAGTTCACCTCTGTCAAAGAGGCCCTGAAGGCAACATCACCGCAGGTGAAAGGCACGAGGAACCCTGATAGCTTCTGTCATCTATCAAATGCTGAGGTGAGACCAAACAAGTTTTAAATAATGTACAATTATGTTTAAACTAACATTAAAGGGTTAGTTTACCCAAAAATGACAATTCTGTCATCATTTACTCACCCTCATGTCATTCCAAACCCATAAGGCTTTCGTTCACCCATAAGACCCGTAAAACTTTTAGCTCAGTTTCTGTACCTCCGATGACAGCTATGCAACTACCACTTTGATGCTTCAAAAAGTTCATAAAGAGATCATAAAACTAATCCGTATGAATTGAGTGGTTTAGTCCAAATTTTCTGAAGAGATACGACCACTTTATATGATGAACAGATTGAATTTTGGGTATTTATTCACATGGTAAACAGAAGCTCAAGCATGTTCACTTGACGTGCGAGAACCAATAAGGTTCAATCTCGTGCTACGTAGCACATTTGAGATTCCATAAGAACCAATGAGGTTTGTTCTCGCGCATTAAGCATGGTTGAGCTTCTGTTTATGTTTGCTGATCAGTGTTTAAATGTGAATAAAATCCTAAATTCAATCTGTTCAGCATATAAAGCAATCAAGTCTCTTCCAAAAATTTGGACTAAACTACTCTTTATGAACTTTTTGAAGCCTCAAAGTGGTAGTTGCGTAGCTGTCAACAGAAGAACAGAAATCGCTCAGATTTTATTGAAAAATATCTTCATTTGTGTTCCGAAGATGAACGAAAGTCTTATGGGTTTGGAACAACATGAGAGTGAGTAATTAATGACAGAATTTTAATTTTTGGGTGAATTCTCCCTTTAATGTCTTGGGTTCATTGCGAATTGTGAGTTTTCAGTTGTTGTAGAAATGCAAATTATTACATGCCCTGATTCACAGAAAAATCTTGTGTGATCCAAACTAACAGGTTCACGGAGATTACGACTGCATGCTAAACCAAACTAACATTGGAAACAACAACAACAAATTCTATGTGATCCAAGTCTTAGTGTCTGGAGGGAAGTACTATTGCTGGACAAGATGGGGCAGAGTTGTAAGTTGCTTAATTTTTATGTCCATCAAATATGTCGCAACATGATTTGCATAAATGCTCTTGTAGCTTCTAATGGCTGACTTAATTTTCCTGTCTTTCGCTGTTTTCAGGGAGAGTTAGGCCAAAACAATTTAGCTGGTCCATCTACCGCTGATGCAGCCGTTAAGATTTTCGAAAAGAAATTCAAAGACAAGACCAAGAATAATTGGAGCGATCGAGAAAACTTTGTCTCGCATTCTGGGAAGTACACATTGATAGAGGTAGATGGGGATCAGGATGCAGAAGTGAAGGTAATTTAGCCTGTTCATCAGTTTTTGCAGCATTTGATTTATTACATCCTTGATTGAAGCCATGTCCTTGTTGTTGTCCAAAGACTAACACATTTGACAGTTTCCAATGTTTTGTGTTTCTTGCAGGTGGACACTGTAGACGGTGGAAATGTGAAGGTGAAAAGCGAACAACACGTTCTGCCTTGTACATTGGATGAGGCAACTCAAAGACTCATCCGATTCATCTTCAACAACGACATGTTCAAAGAAGCCATGTCCAGCATGAACCTGGGTTAGTTTATTGTGATATAACTTTGAAAGTGCCCTATTATGCTATTTTAAAGGTTCCTAATTTTGTTTTGAGGTCTCCTACAATAGGTTTACATGCATCAAAAAAATGTATTTTCTCATAATATACATTGCAGCATCAACTCTATTCTCACAGTCTCTGAAATGGTTCGATCAAAGATTCGGTCTCTCTAAACCTCTCCTTTCTGAGAGCCTACTCTGCTCTGATTGGTCAGATGACCCTGTCTACTGCTTACAGTGTATCCTCCGGAGGATACAAACAGTAATGATTGCATCAGTTTTAGCGTTTGAATTCACGTCCTCATCCTCATCCTTTGGAAGTGGATTTGCTTTCGCATTGCAGAAAACAGCATCTTCTCGACATGATGACAGCACAAACCGAACTCTTCCAGGCCTCAGCTACAAATATGTTCATGCGGTCAGGGAAAATCTGGGAATTTTCATTTAAATCTGGAAATTTTTCTTTTTTTTTAACTATTGTTAAAAAGTTGACATGTATATTTACAATTTTACAGTACAATATTTACATAAAATATTTTCAATTTTGCTATTGTAATATTTCTAGGTCATATTCTTAGGCAAGACATTCTGACAATCTATTAATTCTTTAATTCAACTTTTCAGTGTTTGAGGGCAGGTCAGATTAGACATTGTCTGAGGGCAGCCAGTGAATACCATAGGCTGGCATTATGGGAATTTTATACAAAACTATGTAGGTTCGTGCAGGATGTAATACTGGAATTACTGACGACTCATTTCAGGCAGTTCAAAAATGGTTCTTTTTTTTTGGGAGACAATAACTCCATTTGTTATGCACTTTGATCTTTGAAACTTTGAAGACCTTTTACATTCACAAATGGCTGTATTACATACTACATGAAAGTTCATATTTGAAAAAGCATAATAGGGGCACTTTAAATGGACTGTAAGTCCCAGTTCTTTTGTTTCTTTCAATAGCCATGTTACTGAGGTTCTTTTATAACTTGTATTTGGTAGCTGGGAAAAATAAGTTATATTTAAAAAAAAAAAAAAGTCAGTGAAATAGACTTCAGATCACTCAGGGATTCATTTCCCATTTTACATGAAGGCCACAGGGGAGTTGTGGCATTGTGATTGTAAACTGAATGTGGGACTTTTTGCTGCCTATTTGAGCCATATCTACCACTTTTCTGAGCTCCATCTGTAACATTAAATAAGATCCATTTCTGTGAAGGAGTTTCATGTGTCATATATTTCTCTGTCAGATATTAAGAAGATGCCTTTGGGGAAACTCAGCAAGCAGCAGATAGCCAAAGGCTTTGAGGCTTTGGAGGAGATTGAAGCCGCAATAAAGAAGGGGGAACAGAACAAGTTAGAAGAACTCACCAACAAATTCTTCACCATTATTCCTCATAACTTTGGCCGCAACAGGCCCCCTATCATCTCTGACGATTCTGTTCTTCAGGGCAAGAAGGAGATGCTTTTGGTGAGATACATAGCAGTTACTGTGTACTGAGAATGTTTCAGTTTCCTGAAATATGGACTAGTTGTCACACTTTTTACTGTGAATATTTCTCAGAATAGGTTTATTTGGTAAAGTCAAATCACGTCTTGGCTACAACAAACAAAAAAAACAAACAAACATTGATCTTGTGTGTTAGTTGAATGTTAGTTCAATCTCAATAAGAATGACCAAAATCCAATCTTTTACTTGTATCTTGTAGGTTCTTGCAGACATCGAGATTGCCCAGAGTCTTAAAGCTGAATCTGAGAAAGCCACAGAAGAAATGAAGGATATAGTGCCTCATCCAGTTGACCAAAATTACCAGTCTCTGAAATGCAAGCTAAGTTTGCTGGATAAGAAATCAAAGGAATATAAGGTATATAAATATTTCAATATTTATAGTCCACATTGGAAATCAGGGATTCAAAATCTAATTTAAATCTGGTAAACAAATTTTTAAAATGAATAAATGATACAATGTTTATTATCAGCATAACACTGAAAAGTTGAATTAAAGAATTAATAGATTGTCAGAATGTCTTGCCTAAGAATATGACCTAGAAATATTACAATAGCAAAATTGAAAATATTTTATGTAAATATTGTACTGTACAATTGTAAATATACATGTCAACTTTTTAACAAAAGCAAAATTTCCAGATTTAAATGAAAATTCTCAGATTTTCCCTGAATGCATGAACATATTTTAAAAACATAATGAATGATGTTATATTATTTAACCTTTGTTACAGTCATTTAAGGCTTTAAGTTATTTAACTCTATAAGTTATGAGTTCAATTATGAACATTTACTAAGCTTGAAATTGATGTATAGATATGTGGTATAGATAAAGAAACTGCAGTATGCTCAGAAGTGCTTTCTCTTTTTTGTATTTAAGATAATTGAGAAGTACTTGAATGCCACTGGAAGCAAAGAACTCACTTTAGTGGACGTCTGGGAAGTTGACAGAAATACAGAGGTATTGCATAATTTAAGTTTAAAGTTTCCACATAGTAAGCAGTAAACGATAAAAGTAAACTGTAAAATCTTAACAGTAAATGTCAAAAAAGTGCAACTGTACTGTAATTCTGAACTCTTGTTAGGTTCCCATTAGCTTCCTAATTTCATTACAACCAGCAGTGAGCACTCGACCTCAGTGGGTTCTGTTCATTAGTGAGTCTTCTTATCCTAATTAAATCCTTTGTGTGTGCATTCGTGTGTGTATTTGCTTGTGTAGGCTGAGCGCTTCAGGGAAAATGATGCATTGGAGAACCGGAAGCTGCTTTGGCATGGAACAAACGTGGCAGTGGTTGCAGCCATTCTGAAGAGCGGCCTTCGTATTATGCCCCATTCTAGTGGACGTGTGGGCAGGGGAATCTATTTTGCCTCTGAAAACATAAAATCTGCGGGCTATGGTGAGAAACAGGACCTTCTTTGCATCAGTATAGACTTCGAATGAAAAAGAACAATAGAAACACATAAAGTTTAATTAGATACAACATAGCAAGATTTCCTTGCATTTCCAGTTTGCAAAAATTGGTAATGTGGTAGACATTACTCAAAGGTACTTTTTTTTTTTTTATCTCTAAAATGAATTTTCTTAACTTTTTTATTGTGTTTGCAGTGCATCCATCCAACAACATTGGCATCATGTTTCTAAATGAAGTTGCTTTGGGAAAAGAATACACCATCACACAGGATGATTTCGGCTTAAGGAAGGCTCCCGCTGGCTATGACAGCGTAGTTGCACGAGGAACCCAAGAACCAGGTTTTTCTAAATACAATCAAAAATCATTACTCATTTCTTTTCATTGACCTGTACAGTATGTTAAGTTCTTGGCAATGTTTCAGTCTCTCTAATTTCTTTTCTTCTTTAGATCCCTCGAAAGATGTCTTCATTGAGTTTGATGGTAAAAAGGTGGCGGTTCCTCAGGGAAAAGCCATAAAACAGCAGCAGTACGAAGGAAGTTTCTTCTACAACAGTGAGTATCTCATCTATAAGGAAAGCCAGTGTCGCATCCGATACCTCCTGGAGTTGAAGTTCAAGTACTAGAGCTGATTTGAAAACATGGAACTGTAGCTACATATATAGCCACTTATAAATGCCACTCTTGCTATGTGATTTCACTCTCACATACTGTATAAAGAGTTGAATGTTTGAGTTAATTAGTTGGAAAGTCTAAAAATATTTAATTACTACATTACATCTTTATCATGTACTGTAAACTTTGGTTGATATAGCCTTACAGTATTTTTGCTCATTATGCCTGTTCTCTGAGAGAGGTTTGAATGTCTTCCTATCATTACTATTCTGTAGTTGATATGTTATTCATATTAGAAACATCACTGCTGGTTTCTGTACTGTCATAAAAAGTTAGCACATATGTTCACCTTTAAACATTTGAAAAATGTTGAATAAATGTGATTTCATTAAAAGAACAACATTTTCAAAAAGGGCCAAAATGAAGAGGGATAAAAGATTGTATTTTTTTTTTTGGATTTTTTTTTGCATGTTTGGATTATTATTATTTTATTTATTTTATTTTTTTGTCAATTAAATATTCTTATTTTACACAGAATAAGAGTATTTTATAAAAAAAATTCTTAAGTATGATGGAAGCCTAATTAAATTCTTTGAGAATATTTACACTAATTTGCACTAATTCATGCAAGCTGCTCATATATTGCTGATAATCATGGCTTCTAAAGGAGGTCTAATGCTATTACGGCCCTTTATGCTTTTGTTTGGTTAGATGTTTGTTTTACCAAGCATTTATTTGAAGTTGTTTATACAATCATATTGTACTACAAAGGCTATAGATATTATTCCATATATTTTTCTCTTTTATGTTGTAAACTTTGAAGGAAAGTTCTATTGTAAATGTTATTGTAACTGCTTAGTACTTAAAAAAACTGAAGTTAATAAATTGTTATAATTATATACTTGTAGTGTTGTGTTCTCCTCATAACCAGTAGATGTCACTTTTCAAAACACAAAGGTTTTATTAAACATGTCCCATTAGATCCACAGCACTGTATGCAATCTGTGAAACTGTGTTCACAAAGGTTAGATTTTCATTATAGAAATGAATCCTTTGCTAGACTTTATATGTGCAGTTATAATCAATATGTTGTTCTGAGATGAAGTGGACAGCAGTATGACAGTCTTTGCCCACATTCTTTAAACACCACACATGCCTATTTGCAAAAACTGCAAAATATCATGAAAAAATGTATATATATTTTTGCCGGCCAATACACCATCAGTTCATCTTGGGAATGACAGACAGAAGTCCAGAACAGTTGGCAGAGGGATTTTGAGCCATTCCTCTTCCAGAACAGTGGCCAGGTCACTATGTGACTCTGGTTGAGCAAAACGTTTTCTCACTTGCTCCTCCAAAATACCCCAAAGTGGCTCAAAAATATTTAATCTGCTGACTGCGCAGGCCATGGGAGATGTTCAACTTCACTTTCATGTTCAATGAACCATTCTGTCACAAGTCTTGCTATGTGTATTGCTACATTATCATGCTAATACAAGGCACCCTCTTCAGGGTACAATGTTTGAAGTTGAACCATTAGGTGCACATGGTCCTCCAGAATGCTTCGGTAGTCCTTGGCAGTGACGCTCCCATCAGGGTTCCCAATTGTCCTGGATAACCTTGAAAACCTGGAAGATTGATGACAAATTTTCCAGTCCTGGAAAACACATGGAAAATTAGAGAAAATGTAAAATGTCCTGAAAAAGTTCTTGGGTTTTTTTGTTTAGTCGAGAACAAAGAGTTTAACACCATTATTTGCAGAAAGTCCGATGTTCAGGAATGCTGAGTTTTGACACGTGAGAGTAGTATTTTCAATGGTGATGTTTAGTCTTGTGATGCCACTTGCAGCAGTTAGCTAATGTTATCAACTGCTCAAATGCATGCAGCGAATGTTAACTGGTAAGCAGCTACCTAATTCAGTAACTTGCTAACTACAGTGTGTGCATAATTATTAGGTATGTTTTCTTTTACAGATAAAATGAGCCAAAAAGACTGAAAAGTCAAAAATTATTAAATTCCCATGAGAAGGATGTAATAATGAAATACTAGAAATTGCAGTTAAAGCATGACCATTGGACAGTGAAATGCTCATTGGTTCAGCAGGGTCAGACAAAAACAGGTGGAGAGGAAAAGACACATGTTAACTGCAAAAGAATTAAGAATTAAGGTGAATAATTAAGTCTGAAACCATCAGGAACCCTTTAGTCTCAAGCACCAGAATTGCAACCTACCTGGAGTCTCCAGACGTGCAAGAACTCAGGATCTCGGAGACTTAGGGTTGGTAAAGAATCCTAAAAAATGACACCCACTTAAGAATCACACACTGAATTGTAGTAAAATACAAGAAGATTTTATAGGCTTTATAGACAGATTGAGAGTGACTCTTGAAGGACCAGCACCATATACTCTTGTACCACTGTTTGAAGGATTCATCTTGCAGAATCTGGCAGTAAGGTGTGGGAGTTCATTTTAAGTCCATCTCTTATTCTAAAAAGTCCACCTAGCAGAGATAATGATCTTCCAAAGCTTAGCGCCAAAAAATAGATGTGTGCATTAAGTGTCAAAGCAGACTAATAGACCTGCCACATATTTTTTACATGTTATGGATTCCTTTGTTGTTCACTGACTTTGTCTTTGACTAATATTTTTATTTTCAAATAGTAAAACAAAACATTAAAATAGTTCCAGTGATTGACACTGGCCACGAGAACAATCTGTCAAAATGTATGATTAAGAGCTTATATTAAAAATTTTATATTTTATAGTTGTCATGGCAATAAACTATGGAATCTTGTTTCCGCCACTGAATAAAAAATAAAAGAGGTAACCTAATTGCAACTTTTATCTCACAATTCTAAAAAAAATTTCTCACAATTGGGTGTTTACATAATTGTGATATAAGCTCGCAATTCCGAGGAAAAAAGTCAGAATTGCGAGTTTATGTCACGCAATTCTGACCTTTTTTCTCACAATTATGACTGTTTTTCTGGCATTTTAGAGTTTACTTTATCTTGCAATTCTTCTTTTCTTAGAATTGTGAGATCTAAACTCGCAATTGCGTGAAAAAGTCAGAATTGTGAGTGTATATTACACAATTCTGACCTTTTTTCTCAAAAAAAAAAGTAAGTCGCAATTACTTTTTTTATTTTTTATTCTGTTAGCGGGAACAAGCTTCCATAGTCATGATGTATGATTAAAAACTGATTTTATAGTTAAGTCATGGCAATAAACTGTAGCTACACCTTTTAAAGACTTATAGAACAATATATTACTTTAGGGCGTGATCCCAGTCTTTTATTCCCATTGTTGTAAAATTGACAATGTCCTTGAAAAAGTCCTGGAAAATGATCACTGAAAAAGAGTGGGAACCCTGTCCCATCAAGCACAGTAGGGGATGCCATGATATTGCTGCCTAAACCATCACTCTGGGCTGCAACAGTCCGGGTGGTAAGCCTTGTAAAGGTGGATTTGGAGAATAAGACGTTTTACATTGTCCACAGCCCAAAATTTGCACTGTTGGCACCATTGTATCTGATATTTGGCATTGGCACCATTGAATCTGGTGTTTGGCTTTAGCAGCCCTACCATGACCACAACTCTGTGGAGCTCCTGCCCAGCTCCGGCCTACATCTGTTATGCATGTATGATGATCTGGGCCACATGTGGTGTGGAATGATGGCACTTGGGTGTACCGCTCCTGTTTGCCAGATCTGAGCCACACACAGGCCATAGCAATGCCACATGTCAGCCAAGAGCAGAAATAAACCAGAACTGAACTTAATTTGATTAACAAGCAGATTCGGTTAACAAGCAGAATTACTGTAGAAAAGAAGAAAACAGAAAAAAAGAGACGAAAAGTGATTACGCCCCTGCCCTCCCGGAGGTCTGTGCACACCACTGGAATCAACTGACGATAAAAGAAGACATTACATCTCTCCAGAGGAGGATTAAACAACTCCACAAACAGCATTACACCTTCACATATTACTAACCAGACTGCCTTTATTTCTGTCATTCATCTACAGAAGTTTAACGCTCATGTTTGTTTCATTTGAAGTCACCATAATAGTGATTCATGTTTCCATTAGTTGGGCTCTTAACTCTTATAATAGGTTTGTTTTCTCTGACTGCTGTGATAGTGTGTTTGTCAAACACAGTTTCAGTACATTTATATGACACTGATATGCTTAAAACAGAGAAGTTTTTCCTTTGAGTTTTTTGCGTACAGACAACACCATTGTCAAAACGATCCCCGTGTCGTGTAAACGGCCCTATAGTTTTATAATCATTGTGAAATACCTGAATCACTGATGTTATATGAATATAATAATTGTGTTGTGACATTAATACATTTGAATACAAACCCTGCTTTATAAACATAAAACCATACTGTATTGTAGAAATTAGTTTGAAAATTGAAGATAAAAAAAAACCATGAGCAGAAAACAGTAAACTACAATGACAAACACAGATTTGAGCATTCAGCGCTAAATCTCAACAATGGTGACAACAAAATATCAATCAAATATCAGACAATCAGATCAACTCAAACGGTACTAAAGGACAGAACAAAAAGCAAATAGTTAGAATTAAAGAAAATAATAGGACATAATTTCATGCATGCTGGGAGTTTTGTGCTATTGTTCCCAGGATGCATTACAGCATGACACTTTTGATTGTCACCTTTGTTGAGATTCATGTGCTGATTGTTGATGTCTTTGTGTGTCATCTTTTTATCAAAGTTTCATTTCCTCAAAAGATCTTAATAACTGTCAGTTTTGTTTCATTATGAGATCTCAATGACAGTCAGTTTCATTTCTTTGTGAGTTTTCAATGATGGTTGGTTTTGTTCCTTTACGAGAATACAGTGACTGCCTGTTTTGTTCCATTATGACCTTTCAATACTGGTCAGTTTTGTTTCGTTACAAGATTTTAATAAAGGTCGGATTTCAGTGTCAGTCTGTTTAATTGGCTACAAGATTTCTACGACAGTTAATTTTTTCTGTTACAAGATTTCAATGACGATCAATCATTAGAATGATTTCTGAAGAATCATGTGACACTGAAGACTGGAGTTATGGCTGATTAAAATTCAGCTTTGCATTACAGAAATAAATAATTTAAAATATATTAAAAAAAGAAAACCATTATTTTAAACTGTAATAATATTTCACAATATTTTTTTCTGTATTTTTTTTTTCTGTATTTTTGATCAAATAAATGCAAGCTTGATGAGCATATGAGACTTTTAAAAACATTAAAAATAGTTATGAAAAACAAATAGAGTGCTTGGGAAGTTGTAAGAACTAAGTAAAGTACTATATCATTTGTAATGTGAAACTAACTAACTAACCAAGTGGCATTGAAATCTCGTAATGTAAAAACAAATGGCCGTTATTGAAATCTCGTAAAGGAAGTTAGTGTTGAATGTTCTATTATTTAAAATGGTTTCTGGTATGTCTGAGTTTTTGGAGTTACCATTGTGCTGAAGAGTGTTGCTGAAGAGCACAATGGTACTAACAAGGTGCTTGAGAAACCCTGCTGTGGTCAACCTAAAGCTTTTTACTGCACATCCACTGACGTTTTGCATGGTTGAACCAGGTCCATATCTGGATGGTACCCGGCTGCTAGAAAGAGTGTTACACAGGCCAACTGTTGCCTGAGTGGGTCCTAATGCCCCAGTACAGTCGCAGTAAGTTGTATTGTACAAAGGATTAACGTAAACCCCACGACATAAGGGATATAACCCTGGTGTAAAATAGTTCGTACAGCACATCACATAATGCCCTGGTACAGTTGCCATAAACTGTACTGAATAAAGGGTGTAACCCTGGGGCAAAAATAATTCCTACATTACATCACATACAGGTAGTTAGTTAGTTTCACATTACAAATGATATAGTACTTGTTCTTACAACTTATGTGGAAGCACTCTATTTGTTTTTCATAACTATTTTTAATGTTTTTGAAACTCTCATATGCTCATCAAGCTTGCATTTATTTGATCATACCAGAAACCATTTTAAATTCCAAAATAATAGAACATTAAACACTAATAGATCTCCTTCTATATTAATACTGAGCAAAACATGAAATAACGTTTAATTTTAACACTGACCCTTCCTTTAACAGTCAGAAGCAAAGCATGCTGGGAACTAGAATTCCACTGTAACTTATTCTGTGAATGGTGTACATACATTCACATTTATGTGGGAACATGTATGTGCAATATATATGCACAATAAAGGATCAAACTTTCTGAATTTTACATATAATGCTATTTTGTCTTATGTCTAAATATAGCCATACACGGTCGATGTATATATTTCAGTACATTAAAAAATATAAGCACTAGTTTCCCATATGGAAATGTATTATGTAATATTGGGCGGACATCTCCTGTTTGCCAGATCTGGACCACAAGTAGGCCATAGCAATGCCACATGTCAGCCAAGAGCAAAGAAATAAACCAGAACTGGACCGTATCTGAGCCACAAAATATTTCTATATTATTTATAGAATTATCTCAGCATTAACAAACCTGTTAACAAGCAGAATCACTGAAGGAAAGAAGGGAACAGAAAAAAAAGAGAAAAACAGAAACACAGTTTCATTGTCCAGCCCCTGTATTTGTTTTAATAAAATTAAGGTCAGTTATTTTTGTAAAATTGATATAATGTGCAAATTCTGATTTTTTGAATGCATACTATTACAGACATGCCTGCATTTAATAGCCTTTTAATCTTTTAATCTTTTAATTTTTCAGCATTTTAACACATACATCTCAAATTTCTATAAGCATACCTGAACTTTTGTCTAAACTATGTTTACATAATTATTCATTTACATTGTGTTTACCTCATATATTATAAATATGTGCATCTCCAATCATATAGTGTTGGGTTTTTAAATATTTGGTTTTTATATCAATGTGTTTTTTTAGCAACTTGTCTCCACAACATATGGAATAACAAGCAGCTGCTAACAAGAGAAATATTCCCTGTAAAAGAAAATCATTATGCTTTGAATGATTTTCAGACCTTTATGTATAAGGTCAATCAAATACAAATGATAATTACAAAACAATATGTTCCTCTTTCAGTAAAATATAATGAATTATGTTGTTATCCATTTAAAAACAAACAAACAAACAAACAAAACAAGGGAAATAACTTTCCATTGTTAAACTTCCAAACATTTAGTATCTTTGAATGGTCCAAGATATTTTCTATATGATGCACCAGACATGTAGAGTCTCTAAGAAAAAGAAAAAAAAAAAATTGCTGGGTCCCATGAGGCAATATTTAAAGTTGGCATGATTCGGAATTTGCCATAGTCGTTTTGATTAAAGATTACAAGGGCAATTAAAAAAACAAAAACAATAATGATGTGCACAGATAAATAATTTATAATAAATACTAACATTCCATAAAAATTAGAAATGTCAACTGCTGATGCAGTTTTAGACTGGTTTTTATTTTTATTTTTGTTTTTATTTTCAAATATTTATTTCTCATATATTTGAGAAATATCCTTACATGTGACAAAAATGACTTGGTCAAGCTACAATGGACCATAAAATATCTTTTTGATTAATGGTGTGCAGTAGGACCCAGGGGATGACTGCCACTCTGGAGGACAGAGGAGTATGTGTCTGTTTGAAAGAGGAAGAAAAAAATCACAGAGATACAATGTGTGACAGTCACAGCCCTCCACAGCACCGGACACTGTGAAAGAGCATCCTGACGGACACCGGCCTAAGTGCTGCGAATACTGATCAACACTACTAGAAGCAGGAAGAGCAGGTGGGACCATATCCATTCTGCTTCACTTGGGTTTTGTTAGATAGAAAGAGAAACCTGTATGAACTTTGCTTCTTAGAGCTGGGGCTTTCCTGGATGATAATACTATTTGATGGATCATGATCCACTCCGGTTGGTCTCCACTGAACTCACCTGAGATGTCAAGTGTTGAAACACTGGCCTCCAATGGGATTGCACTGCACTTGTTTTAATGTCTGCTGAAGTTTCTACACATGTGAAAATACGTCCAGATGTTCAAATCCCAAATCTGATTGAAGACTCAAAGAAAAAGCAAAGAAAACGTCCCAGAAGTTGACAGGTAAGAAAACTCACATTATCTTCTTTCACTAATAATGTTGTGTCATGGCAACAACGGAGCACAACCTGACATGACAGCAGGCCATTCATTTTAATTTAGTGGAAAATGTGTTTTCAAATTTCTAACGAAGTGAGTAAAAGTTCATGGGGCTGTGGTGTCTGTGGGTCGGGGGAGGGGACGGGTCAGCGTGTAGGTGGGTGTTGTGGGGAGGCCACAGCACACAATCAGGTATGACTCATTCGTGACTCCCACTGACAAAAAAACAACAATAACAACAGTCATGTATTCCTCAACTTCATTGATCTCTGAAGGTCAACAACCCATTTGTGCAAAAAAACATGCTCCTGTTGAGTGAAAGCAATCTGTCAGTTGCCAACAAGGAAGGACAGGATGTTGTTCTGCCCTCATTAGCATATAGAGAGACCTGGTGAGTGGGTTGGGGGAAAAAATAGGGGAGATTTTCCATGAAGACTGAAGTAAAAGGAAATTGACACTGATTCTGGGAATGATCTGGCACCTACAGAGGTGCTCAATAATTTAAAGAAAAGCTACTCTACTAGAAAAATTATTTCCAATATGCATTCAGGATTTATTCATTAACTTTGTATGAGGGGATTTCCTTTCCATTTTCACTCAGTTGTTTAGTGTGTCTATAATAACAGCCTTAGTTTTCTGATAATAATTGCATGTTTAGTTTGACATGAAGGGGATTTTGCTCTCTCTCTCACTGAATGATGAGTGATGGAGGTGTTACAGATTTACATAACTAATCATTATGGGTATGAAACAGTCACCAATCCTTTTAATGACCCTTTGCACAATGAATTATGGCGTAATATTCTCTTATCCTCTTAAAGACTGTGGTTTGCAATATGCAGCATCATGGTCTATACAATTTTTTTTTTTTTTTTTTTTTTGGGAACTGTTTTTTTATATATTTTGTTTGTATGTTTAACAATTTTCAGCTTGCTTAAAAAATATTTTTAAAAGCTACATCATTCTGATGTTGATCATTTTGATATTGACATTTTCATATTTAAATATTTATTAACTAACTTTACATCAACAATTTTTTTATTATATGACATTTATTTTTCATCTATTAATTGCATATGTTTACTAACTACTTTACATCAGCATGAGTATCTTTATCTATATATTTGTCCCTATCTATTTATACGTATGTACACAATATATTTATATATATATATATATATATATATATATATTGATATATTGATATATTTAGTTTGACTTTTAAAAACTTTTAGCTTACAGTAGTCTTTTTCCAAAATTGCTTTTATAAAAAAATTATTTACATATATAACTATATTTAGTTATGCATTATATTAAAAATACATCTATAATTAACGTTTATATTTATATGTCACATTTTTTTAAAAATGTAAATCTATATATATGTATTTACAGACTTTGCTCTCTGACATATGACATCATATGAAATACAGTATTAATAGATCTGCTCTTTTCTTCTCAGAGATGGTTTCAACACAAACGCTCGACAAACAGAAGAGAAAACAGCATTTATGCATGGAGAAGCCTGGTTTCATCTCAAGCCCGTGAAGCATGGAGAAAGCTGTGCCAGGTCTGATGCTGGGTCTCCTGACCAATCACACAACTCCAAATGACACGTCCGGCCAGCGCACAACCAAGCCTACCCCTCCCAGCATGGAGGAGGTCATCCACTCGCAATCCCAGATTAAGGATCTTGTTGGGCTGTTTTGCATGGTGACCCTTAACCTGGCAGCACTACTGGGCAACAGCGGAGTCATGGTGGCCATTGCCCGAGCTCCTCATATGAAAAAATATGTATTTGTGTGTCATCTTTGTGCAGTGGACTTGCTTTGTGCTATATTGTTGATGCCTCTCGGAATAGTGTCTAGTTCTCCGTTCTTTAGCACTGTAGCGTTTACCGTTCTGGAGTGCCAGGTATACATCTTTTTAAACGTGTTCCTCATCTGTGCCTCTATTCTTACTGTGACTGCGATCAGTATTGAACGCTACTACTATATTGTTCATCCTATGCGATATGAGGTAAAGATGACTCTAAACCTTGCGCTTGGTGTTATGGTCTTCATTTGGGTCAAATCCATCCTGCTGGCTTTGGTTACACTTCTCGGTTGGCCAGCGTATGGGAACCAAAGCTCCATTGCAGCAGCCCATTGTTCTTTACACTGGAGCCACAGTCGCCTCAGGAAGGTTTTTGCTATTCTCTTCAGCGTGCTTTGCTTCTTGGTCCCCGCTGTTGTGATTTTTGCAGTATATTGCAATGTATACAAAGTCGCACGAACAGCTGCCCGTCAGCACGTACCATTGCCCAGCTGGACGGCCGACCAAGCTAAGCGTCGCTCGGATTCCATCAACAGCCAGACCACTATCATCACCACCACCCGCAGCCTGCCCCAGAGATTGTCTCCTGAGAGAGTTTTTGGTGGCGGAAAGGCTGCTATCACTCTGGTTGTCATTGTGGGCCAGTTTCTTATCTGCTGGCTCCCATACTTCAGTTTCCACCTTCACATGTCCATCACCACTCCACTTCAAAGCCCAGGGGACATCGAAGAGGCCGTCACGTGGCTAGCGTATTCCTCATTTGCTGTGAATCCGTTCTTCTACGGCCTTCTGAACAGACAGATCCGCGAGGAACTGATAAAACTGAGAAAATGTTGCGGCAGTAGACCTGTTGAACTTCGAGCCTCCAGTCATGAAGGTTCTATCCAGGAAAACTTTCTTCAGTTTCTGCAAAGGACCAGCAGCACAGCTGAGACCACCAGGCCCAGTTGCGGCAATTCCAGTCCAAGGAATACTGTGGATCAGGGTGCCAGGTTACCTGGCCAGATCCCTGAGGAATGACTTGGAAAATGTGTGAGTACTGGTATGAATAAAGGTCATGACTTTTGAATTTTTGTTTTTATGAAGAAGAGCATCATGTGCATGACTCTAATTCTATATTAAATTCATGCAAAATCAGATTTAAATGCTCTTTGGACAAGTGTGCTCTATTTATCCATAATTTGTTGTTATGGTATATTGATCAGTGGCAACAGTATTCATTATAAGATTAAATATCAAATTCCTTTTGTTACATGTTGATTTATTTCCATCTGTTAAAATGTTGAGTTAATTGAGAATTGCTCTCATTCATAATATCAACACTCATACTCAATAATTACCATTATTTAAGTTTTGGCTGTTAATGGTGCGTGTAGCCACTATATTGATACTATTATGACACAAATAGGCATTAATAATAATAATATGTAAAAAAAAAAAAAATGCCAGTGAAAATAATAAAAAAAAATTCTTACATTTGAGATGTGCTTTAATGCTTTACTCCAAGGCCACTGTGTTGTATATTAAGAAGTTTCTCACTCCATTACCAAGCCTAATTCAGTTTTAGTTCAGAAAAAAAAAACCTTCTTCATGTTTCTGAGGGAGCTCTGATGTTCATTGCTAATTCCTTGTTGCCCTGTAACCATGGAAATGTGATGAGACAGGGACTTGCATAGCAACAGGGCGCCTTTGAGTATCGTCCTAGCAGATTGGCTGAAATAAAGGGTTACAGCCTAGCTCTTTTTATGAGCTGCACTATATGATAATAACCGGTTTTATGTAGGATGCAATTACCTATAGTTTGAGATGTAGGCTTTTAATGTAACCTCTGAGAGCAATATACTAGAAATCATTACCATGCAATGCAAGTGCAGAGAATGAGATAATGTGGTGCAACTTTATGGTCTTTTGCCTTTTAGTGTACAACTTTAACAAACAGAGGGCAAAAATCAGGAGCCAGTTTGTTTGTCCTCAGCAAACAGCAGCAATGACCTCTTTACCGGTTCATATTGCAGACAAGGTGTTGAATTTGTTTTAATTGTGTAACTTGGGCTGTACAGTATATTTCATTCTTTAGTTAGTAAACATGACAGGTCCGTTTGCTGGCACGTTTAAATGAAAGTGATGTGTAGGAACTGCATATACAAATAAAAGTGCTTCAAGTCACATTTCACTCCTAAATACACAAGAAAAAAAAAGAAATTACATTCTGCATAAAGCCATAAGAAAAATGTTTTAATGTTTACTTTTGAGTTTTTTGTTTTGATTTTGTGTAATCCCCTTTATTCTCAGCGGTCATTTTAGGGAGAAATATGATCTGAACATGTTTTTGGCAGCTTCAGGCATGAAATGAGACATATCTATGCTTTTTGGAGTCATTATATGAAGATAATCACTACACTAACTACAGTGAAGGAAAAGGCCGAATGAAACCTTAATCTCAGAAGCTAGCATGAGGTATCCGTGCCGCAGTCTCTGGTTCAAACCAGGTCTTTCTCATCCGTGATTCAATAGAGAGTGACCTGATCTGTCACTTCAAACAATAAAACCACGAGCCATGCATGTAGAGCGAGGGATTTAAGAACAGAGGGGCAGGGAGAGAGAGAGCCAGGTACATGTGGCATGATTAGGGATTCATAAACTTGAGTGTCCCTGTCATGATCAAAACAAGGCCTGGCAAAAATAGAACCTGAAAGGATTTAGACATGTTGAGGTGAAGATTAAAGGAAAATGATTAAAGAGGGGGGGAATCATGGTCAGATGATTAGCAGCAAACCCCACCCCCCTCCACAATGAACAATAATAAAGCGATGAAGACCTGCTGAAGCACACCACACCAAAAATGTGAAGGGGTCATATCATGTTTTTTTATTATTATTATATTTTTTTATTTAATTATTATTATTATCATATTGTTAAGAGGTTTTTTTTTTGCATCAAAACTGGTCATAGCTTAGACCTTCATGACCATTGATTCCACCCTCTTTATGACCCTTAGACTGTCTTTAGTGGCACGATGCGACAAAAGCAAAAAGAACCCATTATAATCAGTGATGCTGTCTACAGTTGATGCGACACAACACATTCCCAACCGTAAACTGATGTCCTATTCTGATGTACTTCTTCTGACACAAAGAACAAATTTGCAACTCTCGCTTTGTTGCATCCAGTGTAGACAGCCTCATGTTGCACCGCAACAGGCTGAGGCTATCTGCTTTTTGTCATGTTGTTCGCATCCAGTGTAAACACTGTGTGTGAATTAAACGGACCATTTTATGCCTTTAAGACAGGGGTGTCCAATCCAGTTCAGCTCCAGCCCTGCTCAACACACCTGTTTGTAAGTGTCCACAATGATCTCAATTAGTTGATTCAGGTGTTTCTGATCAGGGTTGAAGCTGAACTTTGCAAGTACCACTGTAAAAAAATAAATCGTAAAATATTCTAATTTAAATTTTAAAAAAAACTTTAACAGAAATTTGTATTAAACTTTTTTTTTTTACAGAAAAACACTTATTTTACAGGTATTCCCTGAATTATTACAATAAACCCCTTAAAAAAACAATCAAATGACTTTCAGCAATTACTGCCAAACAAAAACTGTAAAACTAATGTAAAATATCCTAATTTGAATAAAGTGCAAAAAACTTTTACAGAAAAACACTGTTATTTTACAGGTATTTCCGCAATTATTACTAACAAAACACATTCACTATAAAACACGAATCTCCTGCAGTTAATCAGAAATAGCACACATGCATGAATTAATGTAACTAAATGTCACTGCATCAGCAACTACACAGTTATTACTTCTGAAATAAAACTACATTCTGTTTAACACTGTTTTCAGGCTGAATCTGGATTGAAGCATAGGCTCTACTCTTCAGCACAATGGTGACCCACAAAACAGATGATACAGAAACCCTTTAAATCCCAACAGAACATTAAACACTAATCACTCAATATATGTCACCATTATGGAGATCGGTGTTTGCTTTAGTTGGGCTCTTGACCCTTGACTCTTTAACATTAGTAATTCTCTGGCTGCTTTAACTGCGTGTCTTTGTTACACTTTTGTTAAAAGCAAGAGAAACTCTGATCAGATGGTGGTATAACCATCATGAGGTGCCTGATATTTCATTAAGTTGTTTAATATTATTTGTTACATACTACTGCAGAAACTTCTGCATTGTTGTGATACTATAAATGATTTTGTAAAGCCATTATGCAAAAAATGCTTCGACAAAATTACGCAGACTCACACAGACATCAAGAATCAGCGTATGAATCTCAACAATGGTAACAATAAAAAAAAATCTGATCAACTCTGAATGTCTCAAAACAAGCTACTAAAGTCACACAAAAAAAGATTTGTTGCTTGTCACCATTGTTGAAATTCAAATGTTGATTCTTGATGTCTCTTCACCTAAAAAAAAAAAAAAAAAACACAGCTCAAAACATTTTTGTATAATGACTTAAAAATCAGAATACGAGGTTGTCATAATACTGATGCCACAATAAATCATGTGAAATTAACAGTTAATGAACTCAGAGATTTGACCTTATTTGATATCAGTGAATCAGGCCACTTAATGATAATTATATAATCATTAAAAAGTAACCAAAACCATCTGATCAGATTTTCTTCTGCATTTTTTGCCATAACAAACACACAGTTACAGCAGTCAGAGAAAAACAGAGAAAAGTCAAGGGTCAAGAGCACAACTAAAGCAAGCATTGACCACCATAATGGTGACATCAAACTTTTTTTTTCAGTGTTTATGAAACAAGGACAGAGGTCTAAGATATGATGGTCTACATGTGCCACAATGCAAATTTGTTTTTACACATTTAAAAAGTTTAACCTTTAAAGAATCACATACACACATAAAATGAAGACTCAAGTCATTCTAAAATCAATTCTGCATCATACACAACCCTGCATCAATGGCAGAATAGACTTGAATCCTTCATATCCAGAATCCAGATGTTTTCAGGCTGAGCTGTGTGGGGAATTAGTCCTGTTACACAATCAGTGTGATTATCCAAAGTATCAGAGTTTCTCTGTAGTACTGAAGGTGAAAAATGAAGTCAGAAAAATGAATCTCTGAGACAAGGTGCCTCCTATTTTTGAACGTAATATTGATAAGTATCATAGAATTCAGGATTTTTTGGAAGTGAATTCATCATCCTCTATCCTTGTGCTTATGAGTCTCTGGAAGGACAGTCAGGAGAGATTAACAATGTTCCAGCTCTCAGATGAAAAAAATGTCCTCTCACAGACAGTCAAGGCTGACTGTGGTTATTAATAGGAGGATCTGGAAGATGATCTCGTAATGGCTGTAAAGGTTGGAGAATGCAGATGTTTGTGGCTGCTTTCACCATAAGGACAAGGATTTTCCTTGCGAGTTTATAGGCAAAAGTTAAAATTTGCATGAGTTTTTGTTTTTATTCTTTATTATAAGTCTTGTGTTTACAATATTTAATAACTCTGAAACAAATTAGTCTTGTAATTAGTCAAATTAGTCTCAAAGAAGATTCTATCATGCAAATAAGGCAAGTATACATTACCTTGACATTCATTGACTTTATGGGATTTTGTATTGTATTTTTAATATTTTGAGTGTTTTTTTGAATATTTTAAATGAAAATCATTGCTATATAACTATATAAAATATAAATTCAGTAGCATCTCTCCTCAAGGTCAATAAGGACAATTGTGTGTCAGTGACCTTTGGAAATGACATATATTGCACAGACTGTCATTACGTGTAGAACAGCAATAAGTCGTCAAAAACCGACCCTGATGAAGTGCTTCATGCTTTTCTTTACAATCTCCAACCAGTCTTTGATGTTTTTAGGTGAGTATAACAGTAAAATGAACATACAGAATAATTCATTTAATCTGTGTTTGAGAGATAAACTTTTTTCACTACCACTTCAAAACTATCATTATGCAGATATAGATTTTCCTCAAGGTTCATGACCACCACTGACCTTCAGGCCTCCTCCAATGGCCTGACCTTTACTCCTCAACATAGACGCTTCCTTCACTCCCAGGCCCAGCACAACAAGGACACAACACTCCTCATTTTGTAGGCAATGCCATTTAATTTCCCCTGTCCTTCACACTTTTCTTCTGTGCACCTCCCTTCATTTGTGTTTGGTGTCAGTGTTAATTCTAATGTGTCTGTCTCCAGACATACCATGGCTGCAAAAACTATTTAGACACTTAACACTGGTTGAACAATTGTTTTTGCATTGGATTTAAAACAAAAATCAAATCGGACAGCATTTGCTTACAATCAATTTTCCAAGAAAAAAAGTACAAAAATGTGTTGGTTTAATATAGTAAACATATATAATAGATGTATAAAAGATTTACCGTTAGCATTTATAAATGTATTACATTATTAAATAAAATGCATATCCATGCAAAGAAATTCATATATTTTTACGTTATTTAAGTATCCAAATACTTTCCGCAAGCCACTGTATAATCAACACTGAAGTCCAAACTCATTCAATGGAAAACATTTACCCATCCAACTTTCCTTTCTAACCCATTCCACCATTTCAGCCAATGGAAATTAACTAACCTCTGCCAAAGTAAATCATTTTCTATTTGATGTCAGTTGTCCTCTTGGAAAGCTATTTTGGAAGGTGATGAGGCTGCACAAATATTTCTGCTATGTCCCATCTTGGTGCAAGTGACTCCCTTATTGTGATCTTGTTGTTCTCAGTATGTCCACAGGAAGCCTTTAAGACAATCACACACAAACACACACATACTGCACACAATGGACCAGGGAGCACCTCTAAAGGACATCGCTATAGACATAGAGATAACTGAGGAGGAGGAGGAGGTGTCTTCACTCTTGGATCAGCGTGTAATTAATCGAAATGATGCTCCTGATGTTACAGAATCACAAACAGAAGGACAGGATTCATTGGCTGCTCACAGTAACACAAAGGCTCTCATCAAGGACAGGGACCCAAAGGGAATTAACAAGTATCTTGAGGTGAGTCATACAATCAACACAGTGCCAACTAATGGCCTGCTGGTCTTATCAGGCTTACAGACATTTATATGTGTACTAAATGAGTAGTTTCAGCAGCCTAATAGTGGCAACAGTCACATTTAGACCTTTTATTTTGTTTAGACATACTGTGCAAAAGTCTTAGGCATGTTAGTATTTTCACCAAAAAAGCCAGTTACTTATATCTTTTGCTGTAGTGTATCAGTGAGAAATATCAGTTTATATTTCTAAACATTCCTTTTGACATTAATTGTAATAATGCAGTGAGATTTTTTGCATGCACAAGGAGTCTGACAACAGCCGGTATGTTCCACACAGAGATTTGATCTCACCATCATCGAGTCCACCTGGAATTACATGAAGAAACAAAATAAATAAGAACTGTGGCAACGTCTCCAAGATGCTTGAAGAAACCTACCTGAAACCATGTGCAAGTGTACCTAGGACAAAAGCTGTTTAAAAGGGGTGGTCACACCAAATATTGATTTGATTTAGTTAATAGAAGTTAATTGATAAATAAAATCTATTTATGACAGTGTTTTGAAAGCATACTCCCCTACGGTGTTCTTGTAGATTTAGTCTGTCTTCATTTTTTTCTGTTTCTTCATGCAATCCCAGATGGACTTGATGGTGGTGAGATCAGATCATACCTGCTGTTGAAAGACTCCTTGTGCATATGAAAATCTCACTGGATTATTACAATTAATGGCAAAAGGAATGTTTGGAAATATAACTGATATTTCCTACTGGCACACTACAGCAAAAGATATAAATAACTTGCTTAAAGCCATTTTTTTGGGTGAAAATACTGATGTGCCTAAGACTTTTGCACAGTAGCCTACTGTATAAAGGTTTTTTTTTTTTTTTTTTTTTTTTTTTGCAGTGATTTCATAGAAGAACCATTTTTGGTTCCCCCCAAAAACCTTTCAGTGAACATTTTTTTAAAAGAACTATTTTTTTCTTCAAGGCTAGATGTCAATATAGCCTAAATGGGACAACTTGTAGGCCTATATTCTAGTATTTCTCATAAATATCCTAGAAACAGTTTTATTTTCAATTAAAATCTAGCTTAATTATATAGCTGACCCTTACCTGAATGTAGCCTATTTCAGTATCGCTGTTCTTACATCTGAATGGTCAATATCAACACCAATAGTGGGTGCTACTACGTTTGTAATGCTACACTGCCCTCTTATGTTAAACAATGGTATTGCAGGACTTTCAAAGACATATTCACACAGATTCTACTTTACTGAAAGTAATGTTATCAGTAAGACATTTGGGATGAGTAATGGGTCTAAAGTAACAGCAGCCCAAAATAGTTTCCTACATGATGTGTCCGTCTACTCAGGTGACCTTTGAGGATGTGATAGCGGAGCCTGCATCAGTGAGCAGCTTTGATAAGGTGTGGCTGTGGAGTCATGCTCTGTTTGAGGTGTCCAGACTCTGGTTTTACCGCATCATTTCCCTGCTGCTCGCGGTGCCGGTGGCTTTGGTTGCTGGTGTTCTCTTTGCTGTCCTCAGCTGTCTACATATTTGGTGAGTCACGAGTGAGTAAACAATAAATTACAATAAAGCAAAAATGTGACATCTATCTGCATAATTTTAGGTTAACATTAGTATATTAGTTTGACTGATAAAATGATCTGACAATATATTATAAATATATATACTATAGTAATTAATAATACTTATCAATAACTTGGTTTCCCTGTTTTCCTGTCTGCCTGCCTGTGTTCATAGTTTCCTTGGTTGTTAATCATCCCTCACCTGTTTCTGTTTACATTAATTAATCTATTCTCCCCATGTATTTAAAGGGATAGTTCACCAAAAATAAAAATTCTGTCACCCTCATGTCGTTCCAAACCCGTAAGACTTTAGTTCATCTTCGGAACACAAATGACGATCTTTTTGATGAAATCTGACAGCTTTCTCCATAGACATCTATGCAACTGACACTTCGACGCTTCAAAAAGTTCATAAAGAGATTGTAAAACTAATCCATATGAATTTAGCGGTTTAGTCCAAATTTTCTGAAGAGACAAGATCGCTTTATATGTTGAACAGATTGAATTTAGGCTTTTATTCACATATGGTGTAAACATTCATCAACTCACACGTCAGTTGTGGTAAACGGAAGCTCAAGCATGTTGCTTGATGTGCGAGAACCAATGATTTTCGTTCTCATGTGTTACGCAGCTTCTGTTTATGTTTGTTAATCAATGTTTATATGTGAATAAAAGCCTAAATTAAATCTGTTCATCATATAAAGAGATCAAGTCTCTTCAGAAAATTTGGACTAAACCGCTCAATTCATATGGAATGGTTTTACAATCTCTTTATGAACTTTTTGAAGCGTCAAAGTGCCAGTTGCATAAGATGTCCATGGAGGGACAGAAAGCTTGACGAACGAAAGATGAACAAAAGTCTTACAGGTTTGGAACAAAATGAGGGTGAGTAAATAATGACAGAATTTTCATTTTTGGGTGAACTATCCCTTTAAGCACTGCGTTTCCCAAGTTAATTTGTCCGGTATTGTCTGTGTTCTAGGTAGTTGTGTTTATATTATCTCCTGTGTTTTCACAGGAGATAATATAAGTTGTTGTTAGATTATCTCCTTTGTTGTGTGTATCCTTACAGCCACAATGTGACAACAATTAGTTTATTCATTAGTTGATGTTAACATTAGTTATACCATTATATTACATTATAACATTAGTTAATGTCAATGTTTTGTTGCCAGTAGAATTGTAAACAAATTAACTAACATGGACTATCAATAAACAATACATTTACACCGTTTATTAACCTTTTTTAACCTTATTTTCTCCGTGTACTCATTTTTAACTTCATTATTATTATTATTATTAAAAGTGTTAACATTAAACATTTTTATTATAAATAAATGATTGTTAATTCTGTAAACATATTGTTTTTTATAGTTCATGACCTCATAATGCATTAACCAATGTTAATGTAGAACATTATTGTAAAGTGTTGCCTGAAAATGTGTTTTAATCAATAGTTACTGTAGTAACATGTCCACCGCTGCCTTTTAGCCTGTCAAAAATTAACCATAATCTATAAAATCTTTCATAGTGTGTGATGATTTTTTTCCACTTTGAATGTGTTCTTACAATAGAATCACTGTAATGCTCAAGTTCAAGGCCATTAACGCACTTATATCGGTGACAGAGTAGATGAGAGATCCGTCGAGCTTAGATCATTTGAGGTCACCGCTATACCTCCCTCTGTCATTTAACATATACAAAGCTGGTACATCCCCTGTTAGTGAAAATTTGAAACATGTGTATCCAGGTTTAGAGTCTTGTGGAAAATCACATATTATATAATTTTTCCATGAAAAATAATTGCAGAGTGCACTTAAAATTGCATGGTTTGTGAAGTAAATCAATATATTTGCCATAAAGGCTTATCTGACTTAAGTACAGCCAAGAAAATGTAGTCAGCTGTGTCAAAAATCTGGACTGAAGTCTAAAAGAAGACCAGAAAGCTAATAATGACTTATCTGCTTTCTCTCCTTTTTAGGCTTGTAGTTCCCAGTGTGCAGCTCTTGGTCATAAACCTGCACTGGATAAAGATGGTCTGGCATAATGTGCTGGACACTGCAATCTCCCCATTCTTCATAAGCTTTGGGAAGTGCTGGGGATTCACCAGAATTAGTTTAGAAAAATATTAACCACATTACAGAACTAAAGGATCAGCTTTTAAAGGCAAAGGATTCCAGAAAATTATATAAATACATATACATGATCTCTTCAGTTTCATGTAATGTTGGACATGCAAATGCAAATGACTTTTATTTTATTTTTATTTTTTTAATTGTAGAGGTTTTCATCATTTTTTCGATCCAGTAAGACAAAGCTCATTTTTTTGTTTGTTTGTTTGTTTAGAATTGTACATTGAGTTACCTGTAAAAAGAAGAAGAAGGGGCTGGAGATTTTGGAAGAATAGAGATAATAATAAAATAATAATAATAATACACAATTCTAACATTTTCAGTACTTGATGATACTGATTACTTGCCATGTGGTGCTAAAAATTAATTATTTTGGTGATTGGAGGCATTAACTCCACAATATTAATATAATAATACAAACTTTTAACAATTGATACTGATATATAATTATTAATTATGTTTATAAATATAATTATATAATACCAATTTATAATTATTCAGAATTTATTTGCTTGATGATACTGATTACTTGCCATATAGTTGCTAATAATTATTATGCCTGTGAATATTAGAATATTCAACCAAAGTAAATTGTGCACATAATAATGTATTTTCGTTGTTGTAAACGCCAATGAGTGGCTATAGGCTCAAAATAAAGGAGTTGTGCACTGCAAGACTAAAAGATGGACCATGTAGTTGTACACCATACAAACATACACGTATTCGCAACAAATTCTGACTGGGGGTGAAAACAGGATAAAAGTTATTGTGAAAGTGTGTGCTCTGATTTGACAGTTTCATGACTAAAAGGTGACTGTCATTTTCTGTGGTAGCCTTTTTAAACAGATACACAATCAGTCTCCAAAAGGCACATTTGCATACCAATGATGCTTGCATGATCATCCCATCTACTTTCTTCGTCAGCTAATCATTTGTACCATAGTTTATGAGATATTATGTATAAAGCCAAGCTAATGCAAATCCTTGGTTCACACTTGGGACACCAAAAATGCTCGAAGAGCTGATAGATGAGCATCAACAATATATACACAAGAGATGTATTGTTTTTATTTTGTAAAAAAAAAAAAAAAAAAATATATATATATATATATATATATATATATATATATATATATATATATATATATATATATGTATAACAATATAAAAACAATACATCTCTTGAGGCAAAAGCTGCTCATGGGAGAATTATCTCAACCTCTTCCTCACTCATGCATGTTTCATCTAGAAAATCACTTGTTTTAGAACAGTACTGATTACTAAGCTTTGCATGCTAAAAACAAAAACTTTTAAATAGATCTGTTCAAGCTTCAGGTTTGCATATTAATATAGCAGCCAGCTTCTAATTTTGGCTCACACTTTTAAAGATTCTTGTTTATGTAGTAAAGAGTAGAGCTAAGCACAGACAATGTTGGTTCACTCCCCATTGAGATAAACAGTCCCACAGATATAAATGGTAGACCCAGGCAAGTCTGGGTGGGGTATTTTTGTTCTCTTCTCTCCCTCAGGACCTGAACCCCATGCCAGCTCACAGAACACTGAAAATATTTCTCTAATTAGCAGAAAGACATTCCACACACACCTCTGGCACATTTACAGCCTCCTGTTCCTATTTTTGGTGCATATGAGCAAAGAATGTTCAAAAATCCATTTTTTATTTTTTTTTTTTTTATTTATTTTTTTTTTTTTTTTAGTGTCATTCATTATAAAGACAGCAGACATAACACTGAAAAGTGATGTACAGCAACTGCAGGATTACACAAAGCTGACATTGTTATATAATTAGTTATTAAATTAAAAAAACAAAAACAAAGCAGCAGCAAATTTTATGCTGTTCATGTCAATGAAAATTGCAAAGTGAGGCACACATTCTCAAAGACCTTAGAGACCTTTTTAACTCAATCCCAAAATGTATAAAAATCTTTCTGTCTTTTAGCAGGACAATACACCAGCTTTGTTTTTTTTTATTTTATTTTATTTTATTTTTGGAGAATAAAAGATTTAAAATGTTAATATAATAATATTTTATGTGTTCTTATGTGTTAAAATTATTTTAACAGAACATGGTTATTATAGTTATTTTTTACTGTTATGTTTAAATTTATATTTGTATTTTCATTGAAATGAATGAAATTAATATTTCAACTGAAATAAATGAAAATATATAACAAATTATATAAATATAAAAATATTTTCTATATATATTTCTCATTTTCATTTAGTTTACTAAATTATTTGATGTACTAAAATACCTAAAACTAAAACTGAAATAAAAATGAATAAAAGCTATTTAGACATATTAAAAAAAAAAAAAAAAAAAAAAAAAGACAAAAACACAACAACATTACTAAAACTGCAACTGGATTTAAAATGAAAATGTAAATAATAAAAACTAATTTAAAATGATGAAAATGAAACATGATAGTATAACACACCTAATATTAATGCTTTGAAAATGACAATATATTGTATCTGACTTGAGTAAAGTTTTTGGGCATCAGTTTTCAAAGCAACACTTCACAGTGGAAATTCATGCTACTGTGCAACTCTTGCCTGGCTGACCCCGCAGCCGTGTGTGAAATGTGACACGGCCCCTGGTTTCCCCTTCAAGAGGTGCTTTTACCAAGTGTGTGAGTTATGGACTGGGGAGTATGGGCTGTGTGGGGCAGAATAGGTAATGGGTGGGGGTAGAGGAGGGTAACGTACAGAGTGAGACAGTCAGCGTGATCAAGAGAGAGAGACAGGACCCTTCTTTAGACAGGAGCCCTGGCCGACGCAGCTGTCCCTAGCATTCCAGGCGTGTCGTCAGTCCACAGTTTGAAGAATTAAGAGGGACTAGGGACTGTGGGGCCATTCCGACACTTTTCCTTCGGTCGAGTTTGCTTCACTCTCCTTATTTCGGACACTTCTGAAATACACCTATCCTGTTCTAACCAGTCTTGGGCCAGAGGCCCCCAATATGACGGACCAGTATAACACCAACGAGGAGAAAATCCTGAGGGATAGTCACACCAAGGAGATTGACTTGATCAACAGGGACCCCAAGCTGATCAATGAAGATGTTGTGAAGGTATGTGTGTTTTTGGTTTGATCATACCATGCTTTAGTTCTGTGTGTGTTAACAAGTTTGGCACTGAAATGTGGTTGTTAATTTCAGTTGAAATGCTATTTAAACAAAAAGAAAAAAAAGTGTTGGTTTTGGGAAGTATTTGCAGAAACTAATAGCTTGCAAAAAAAAAAAAAAATTATCTTTTTGTTCAGTCGAAATAGCCCAATAAGCATTTATTTGACAAAAATGTGTACATATAGCTATGAATACATTTTGAAAAACTGATAAAGCATGCAAACTATTCACTAACTTCCTAAATGGTTGAATTGATATGAGTGGATTGGTGATCTGGTCCGTAGAGACAGACTTGTGTGTGAGCTGCACTTACACTGTAGCTACACGGCATGACCCAAAAATAGCACTAAACCTACTTCATCTGCCAGGACAGGCCATACTATCAGTATTTATAGAAGGAGGTAAAAGGGTGTGTCAGACAGTAAAATGTATTACTTCTTCAGTAGCTCTCATGTGTTTTAATAATTCACTAGATTAGTAGGGGAAATTGTGATTTTTTTATATTACTATTTATTGAGCCATGTATACAAATTTATACAGTATATGCTAAAAATTACACTATGTTGTTCTTTCACTGTTGACTGTGATCACTGTTGTCATTAGCAACACTTTGTGTACTTCTCACTATATACAGATATATAATAAACAGTACTATAAACTATAAACAGTGAGAAGTACACAGTGTTGCTAATAACAACAGTGATCTTACCCTCGTAGTTAAATATATCTGTATCTATATATATCTTTCACTGTTTATATATAGTTTGTGTTTTTGAAGTCTCTAATGCTCACCAATCCTGCATTTATTTAATCAAGAATACAATAAAATAGTAAAATTGTGAACATTTGTGCTACTAAATGTTTATATATATATATATTGTTTTGGAAGCTGTGGTACATTTTCTTTAGAATGCAAAGTTCAAAAGAACAGAATTTATCTGAAATAGAGTTTTTACTGTCACTTTTGATCAATTTAATGTATCCTTGCTGAATAAAAGTATTAATTTCTTAAAAAAAAAAAAAAAATTAAAAATATATTTCTTCTTCTTTTTTGAAATTTAGATTTCCAATAATCTCCATCTCATTCAATAGTTTAATTACAAATGATTTTAGATTTTTCTCTCTCAGCTCTTAGATTGTAAATAACTTACCAAAATAGTTCCTCTTACTCTCTGTTAAGAGATTGAAGCTAAAATGAATAAGGTGCCAGACTGCCTTCTACTGATAGGGATATTTTGATATCAAATGTCACTGTTTGGAGAATTAATCATCCTCCATTTTAGGAGCACAATCAGTAGAGAACCCATGCCACATGCCTGACATTGACTTCTGGTTGCTCAATAGGCTAAGCGATTTGGCAGAAAATCTCTGGTCCTTGGAAATTTGTACTAACCAGTGTTACCATATCTTTTGTCCCCCAATAATCCAAGGTGGATTTTGAGGATGTGATAGCCGAGCCCGATGGCACCCACAGTATGGATGGAGTGTGGAAGGCCAGCTACACCACCTTTACCGTCTCCAAGTACTGGTGCTACCGTGTGCTGTCCGCCATCTTTGGCATCCCAGTGGCGCTGCTGTGGGGCTTCTGTTTTGCCTGCATCTCCTTCTGTCACATTTGGGCAGTCATGCCCTGCATTAAGAGCTATCTGATCGAGACCCAGTGTCTGAGTCGAATCTACTCTCTCTGCATCCACACCTTCTGTGACCCCTTGTTCGAAGCTCTAGGGAAAATTTTCAGCAGTGTACGGGTGGCATTACGCAAAGAGGTTTAGATTTCCTAGACAAGTCAAGGTTTACATGTTCGGTCCTTGGAGGAAAATGTTTCATTTTACAAATATCTAATTTTGGGTTCCCTAAAAATGAAAAGACTACATCAATGAAAGAAATGCATATGCAGTGCCCCATGCAGTGTTTTTATGCTCTCAGTGTATGTAAGAGGCTTTGGGAGCAATTCAGTATTAGGCCACCTGCTTGTTCAGAGAAATATATCTATGATTAAAGGCGTCTCTGACTGACAATGGAGAATAAGTCTTATCTGATATCTGATATCATGGGGTTTCTAAGTCTGACAGATTAAAAATGGTATGTTGCTGAGTGTGGTATTTTTATCATGACAATGTCAGATGTATTCTGTACAACTACTAATTAAACATTTTGGTTTAAACAATAATGGTTTGAATTGTGCTTTATATATATGTGTGTTTTGTGAGTTTTAGGTTCAAAAAGTTTTCAACTTAATAAATGACAGAGTGTGACAGATTATAAGAATAAAAAAAAAAAAATCTGGCTTCATTTGTGTAAAGCAAGTTTGCTAATTTAACTAATTAATTCACCAAATAACTTTTATGCTCCCACATTTGTCATCCATTAAATATGATTTTGTTTTTTAAACTGATGCAATGAATTCATGATTAAATGTTTCATTTCCACTAATAACTATGAAAGGGTACAGCTGTCAAAAAATATAATATTATGATTTTACAGTGTGGCTTTTTATATTCGAATTGTCAACACATTTACATCAACACATACAATTTATTTCAATAAATAAAATCTACAGCTACACATATTAAAAGTAAATTGGCAATATAATCTTTTCAGGAAGAAAAATCAGTAGCTTTTTAAATGGGAAAGTAACAAAAGTTTCAGTGAATAGAGTATTTAAACCTTATGAAATAAATATCTTCTACTGATAATACTGCCTTTTCTTTTTCCTTCTCATCTTGCAGCACTCGTAAACAATTATGTAAAATTTACTCGTCCTCTTAAACATTTTTTCTACAGAATATTTTATAAAGATGAAGCAACAAACATAATCATAAGTATTTAGCAATATTAAGCAAAATATGTAAGTGGAATAAACACTTTAATCTTATTGATTACAAATACTCTCTCTTACAAGACAAACAACCATAAAAGTGAAGTAAACAACCAGTCCTTCGCTTTTAAAAACAAATCAGCTGTTTGTCATATTTGATTACCATGATGCATTGCAGAAACATTTTGCAAAGAGATGTGGTCCTCTAGGCTTGACAGTAAAGTTTACATGTAAAATGATAAAGAACAGTGATATCAAGAATATGTATGTGCCAACAATGAAAAGTGCTTGTGTTCTTAAAACAAACAAAGAAATAAAAAAAAATAAATTTTAACAAATCAACTTCATTAAAAATGATCAACTGGCCATGTTTCTCATTAGCCCATCTTGTTTTCATCTGTGTTGTTAACCTCCTCATCTGAAATCAGCATGTAAGCTGTTTTGTGTAGCTAGTGACAGTTGCCTCCTTGTAACACATATGTATGTTTACAAGACAACAATGTACTAAAAACGGAAAAGTTTTTTCGCATACAGACAACAACATTGTCAAAACTATCCCCGTTCACACGGATCCACGAAAACGACTAAAACGCTGTATTTTGCATGCCAGGCCAGTAGTTGGCGATGTCACTTTGTAAAGAAACACTACATGCCAATTGCCTGAATACGTAATATGCATGCGCATGACGGCACCGTTTTCACGAAATTGCATTTTTGTAGTTTACATTGTGTTGTTATAACGGTATTGTTCAAAAACTCGCACTTGGAATCCCTCAAAACGCCGCTGTCGTATAAATGAACGGCCAAAACACAAAAAAAGTTTTCCATTTTTAGTTGAAAATAGTGTAGTGTAAACGGCCCCTAAAGTGATATAATCCTGCTTTCGTCTTCAGTACGTGCAAAGTATTCAGTACTTCATCTTTGACGATAAGTAGTGAACATTTTATTACTTTTCACTGATTTCCTTTTTTTTATGAATAAGCATTTTATAGGCGGACATAGGGTTGAGTAATGGATGCCAAAATGCTCATTTTTGGGAGAACTATCCCTTTAAGGTTCAGTGGTTTTTGCATGTTTACATCACATTAGGGGTATTTACACTTGGACACTCTAAAACACATTTAAGACCGTCAGAAATCTGATCTGGTGGTTTGAAAATCGGCCAAGTGTAAATCCATCTGGCTGTTCAGGCCAAATGCAAACTTTGCTTCTCCTAAATAGATCTACGTCAGTGAACGAAGGTTTTATGTGGCACATAACAACTCTTATGTTTTGTACTACAATCATCGAAGCTAATTCAGCCACATCCTGTTTTCATGAGCTTCATGAAGCACTGCACATTTTGGTGCCCAGCACCAACACATGTTTATGCCAAGCGGAATGTGTATGCAATACAAGATAGCAATTTAAACGATGAAGACCTTTGACTAGTGTCAATACACCATAAACATGGTCAGAATTGAACAACGATCCTTCTGTAATGTCTAGAAACACAATACATGAAGGAACAGATGACTGCTGCTCAAGGTCCTCAGAGATAAGAAAACGGATGAAAAGAAGAGGCGTAATTAAAGTTAAATTCTGAATAATTCCCAAACGAAAACACAGCTGAAGCAAACTGATTGTGACATTTAGCTTGCATTGCAGTCTTGTGTGGGTTTACATTTTAGCTTTGCTGTCCTTCATCTGGCTTTCAAATTGTGGAAAAAAAAAAATGGTTTGGAGGTACATCTGGTTTATGTGACGGAGGTCTGGGTGATACTCCGCTGGCTGCTGGTACTTTTGATGACGTAGGTGGAGGAGTTGCTCTTACGGGAATCTTGCTCCGGATCATAGCGGCATTGAGAGGACTTCAGATAGAGCGTGGAACAGCACAGCAGGTTCTGCTTAAGGTCATGAAAGAGATGCCCAGCAAAGAACATGTAAATCCAGGGGTTACAGCAGCTGTTCAGACTGGCCAGCAACATGGAGATGATAAAGGGCATTGCTGTAGAGGAAAAGAAACAGTTTTAACTATGTAAAGAGCAGAACACACATTGTATTCCAACTAAGTGATCTTCTTTTAACCTGTTAGGTTCGTATTCTGCTCTGTCAGTGCTTTCATAATATTGTAATATTGTATGTTAATTATATAATGAGTATACTCTTAAAAATAAAGGTTATTTATTTGCATCGATGGTTCCATAAAGAACCTTTAACATCCATCACCTTTTCAGGTTCTTTATAGTGGAAAAATGTTCTTGAGATTTTTTTAAATGTTCTTCACACCAAGAAAAAAACAATGGTGGGTTCTTTGGGGAACCAAAATGGTTCTTCTATGGCATCACTGAAAAAATCCCCTTTTGGAACCTAAATGACACACTTCACCTTAAAGTCACATTACATTCACCTGTGCTGTCTCATTGTATGGACATTAGTTAAACATACAGTGAGAACATTTAAAGATATGAATAAGGATCATTAATACTAAAATCCATTTCTTAATTTGTTATAAACAAGCACAGAGAGAAAATGAATAAGTTCAATAATCTCAATTTTAATAGGATGACTTTTACACCACTTTAAAAAATAAAATTTCAAAGTTAGAAAACATTATTTCAGTCTTTCTACTGTACCTCAAAAATTCACGTTTAATTCAATGTTACTTGCAATGTTATTTAAAAAGCAGTTTCTGAGTGAAAAGTGTTTTAAAGGAAATCCTACACTTTTTTTCCAGTGTAAGAGTGACATTTCCTGCCAAACTGATATTTGAGCGCTATTTGAGATGAGGCTGGTGTCCTGTATTTAACCCCATACAGAGCAATCCCTCAGATCCGATATTAGCGCAGATCAAATCTGAATGAACGACTGCAATGAGGAAGATGAAAACATATTACTGGGAAGACATTAGATACTAATTCAACAGTCATTTGCAAATGAACTGATTTATTATGGCTACAGTATTTTGATAAGAAAGAGGGAAAACTTGTCATTCAGTGTCCCAAGCTCAGACATGCTTTATCACTATCTTCAATATTGAAGGGGTATGCATACACTATGTGACATTAAAAATTAATTGCTGTGAGAAGCATGATGTCAGATGACTTCTTCTTCTTTCTTTCTTTTTAATAAAAACAGCGTTGGTGGACTGTGGTGTAATCAGTATAATCTTTCACTGAGCTGTCCTTCTTTAAGATCTTTTACAAACAGACAAATATAGACAGAATAAACAAGAGATTGTTTGCTAGCTCATAACAATGCTGAAAGATCTGGTAAGCTAGAAAGCAGGAGATGACTGACTGAGGTAAACTCATTTTGCTCCTATTTACATTTAAGCAATGAGCCAATCAAGGTCACACATTAATGTGATTTTATCATCATGGGAAAGAGGTGTTCTCAGGCACGAGTAGAAGAAAAAACCCCTTAACCATGGGTCACTTATTGCTTCTATAAAATGGTGGCAAAATATGACAATATGACACTACTGTTCAAAAGTTTGGGGTCAATAAGTATTTTTAAAGAAATTAAATTAATCAAAAGTGAAAGTAAAGCTATTTATAAAATGTTCTTTTGAACATTCTATTCATCAAAGAATCCTGCAAAAATGTATCACTGCTTCCACAAATATATTAATCAGCACAACTGTTTTTAACTTTGATAATAATAATAATAATAATAATAAATGTTTCTTGTGCAGATAATCAAAATAATGATTTCTGAAGGATCATGTGACAATGAAGACTACAATAATGGCTGCTGAAGAACAAAGTACACTTTAAAACACATTTAAACAGATAAAAGTTATTTTAAATTGTAATTACTTTTCACAATATTACAATTTTTATTGTATTTTGATCAAATTAATGCAGCCTTGGTGAGCATAACAGACCCCAATTTTTTTAATGGCAGTGTACTAATGAATAGTTACATTTATTATTAATATAAATATTAATAAACACTAACTTAAAAACTAAACTAGTTTTTGCATAGAAATAGTGTTGGGGAAAGTTACTTTTAAAAGTAATGCATTACAATATTGCATTACTCCCTAAAAATGTAATTGTGTTACTTAGTTACTTTTTACGGAAAGTAATGTGTTACATAATTTTTGCTTTACTTTTTCTCACCTGGCAGAGGATTGCTTGTTTGTTTTTAATAACGACATCAAAAAAGTTCTATTTTTGGCAAATGTAAAAGCTCTTTCACACCAAAAGTGAAATGAATAAACCTCTGGCTGAAGGAAATCCAAATTTACATCTGCACAGTAGATTTCTCTCAACATGGGGATAGCTGTCAGTCAATAAATATGAAAACATATTTTTATAGTAACTTGTGTTACTTATTTAAAAAAGTAATTTAAAGTAATGCGTTACTTTACTAGTTCATGAAAAAAGTAATCTGATTACGTAACTCATGTTACTTGTAATGTGTTACCCTCAAAACCGGAAACAGAAATATAGAATGTGCAGTCCAGAGAAATAGAAATTTTGCAGTGGGTTCAAGTTTGTCAAGCGGTGACCAATAGAAAGCTGTTTGGTTTGAAAGTGACTTCTGTGTGAGCCGTGCTTCATATATCGCTAAACTGTTGGCAATTAACCTTTTTAGTCTGCATAATTTTTGCTGAAATTTTGCTAATATGATCGTATCTTAAGACAAAAATTGACAATCCATATTCAGGTATTTACACTTTAGAAAAATTATATCCAAAACCTGCAAATAATCTACATAAATGCAGACAAAAATATGAGCGCTTACATGGTCTGAATCACCATTAGAATACTGACATGACTTTGCCATACATGGCAACTTGGGTAGTCCTTAAATACTATTGTTAGTATGCAAAGAGGAAATGAGAACCGGGTGATAGTAATCAAAAGTCTGATTAGTATTCTGGTGGTGAGCTGATTGTGTACTGCGATTAAACATGACATGCCTATTGCAGTCTAATGTATACGGGCTGTGAAATAAATCAATTCTCCTGAGAAATTATTCTTTCTGGATGACCTCACTCTGAGAAACGGATGACGCAAGGGGTAAAAAAGAAGAATCTGATACATGAACCATGAACCCATCCGAGCCCTTTTCCCAAAATATTTCTGAAAATACACTGTGGTGCATTTTAAAAAGACCTATGTGTGTCAGGAATAGAAAAACAACCAAAGAAGTCCTGCTGGTTAGGATAGGTAGAAAAAAACCTAGTGGGAAAAGCATCCAAAGGAAGGAATATCGTGAAAATCAGTAATGCCGGTCTTTTCAACTTGACAGTACACCACAGACTCTACAGAAAAGCAAAAGGGAATCGGAGCAAACAGAAAGAAGGTGAGAACATCTTAAATTATAGTGTATAAACGATGAAACCACACATTTCATGCATTCACGTGCCAAAAGTGGTCTGAATATGAAAGATATGGAGAACAACTAATGCTACCTTCACGTGCTATTAATAATTAGTAAATATGAGTTTCCTAGTTAAATATTGAACATGAATGCCCTGTCAAGTCATATTCACTGGGAAAATCTTTTAATTTAATTTTGATACCCGAGTTACTGAGTTGGGCTCTGTTGTGATTGGTATTCATTAGTGTAGTGCATAATTACATATTTTTGATTTATACACAGCAAAATGTATTTGAAACACTGAAACATGTATTTTACCGAAACCCTAGATCAAGATCAAGCACTGGTATTTTATATATAGGGTTGTCAATGAAAGGGACATTCTGGCTTTAATAAGATTTCCATAAGAACTAGACAAGAATAAATCTGGTGTCCTCCATGATTCCTATTCTTTCAGACAACAAAGCACTTGAACGTGAAGAGCTAATCACGACTTCAGAAGTGGGAAGTAGGACATTTCAGTAACACTTTATTTTAGTGTCATTGTTACACATATTACATGTAGTTACTGTAGTAATAACTATAAAACATGCATAATTACATGAAATGAACCCTAAACCAAACCCTCACCCCAATCCTAAACCTATTGTAAGCACATGCAGTTAATTGTTATTACTCAGTACTTAAATGTATAATTACACTGTAATACTGACACCTTAAAATAAAGTGTAACTGAAATTTCTGACAGCATGTGAAGGCAGCATAATTCCCTATTCAACAAACATCCGTGACTATCAGAAGTTTAAAAAAGATAACATAAAAAAACAAAAGCAAATTTGGCAACTGTAAACAATTTACGGAGCAAAAAAAAAGAAAAAATCATATTAATGTTCTGTACACATTGATTAAATAAGACCCAAACAGGTTGACAAGAACTTATTTTTCAACGTTTCAAACACAACGTTTCTTCGTTTGATCCTTTAGTCTCTCAGAGTAAAGGAAATTGAATTTAGAAATGAAGAAGTAAGCAACAGACCCAGATAGCGCTTCAGTCAAGTGTATTGCTTTTCTGTTTGCTACCTCCTATTTGTGCTAGCTCACAGGCATCAGAGAAAACTGGGCAAGCACATCTCTGTACCACTGGCAGTTAGATCAATATACAGAGAGAAGGAAAGAAAATATTCTTTAATATGAAAAAGTTTCCAGGCTGCAAAAGTGCTTTATTCTGCACACTTCAAGTAAGATTTAACATTTTAACTGGATGCAAAGCTAGAGGATGATTTACTTAAGCACATTTCTTTTTTTCATCAGGCTAAAAATTATTACAGTATTAAGGTACTTGATCTTTAAAACACATACTGTTCAAAAGCGGGGGTTCGGAAAGTCGTTTTGAAAGAAGTTTCCTATGTTTACCAAGGCTACATTTATTTGATCAAACATACAGTAAAAAAGTAATATTGTGAAATATTATTACAATTTAAAATAACTATTTCTTAAATTTATTTAAAATATAATTTATTCCTGTGATGGAAAAGCTGAATTTTCAGCAGCCATTACTACAGTCCTCAGTTTTACATGATCCTTCAGAAATAATATGCTGATTTGGTGCTTAAATGGGAATGGGGGGGTGGGGGGGGGTGCAATGCTATTTCATGCATTCTGACTTATTTACACTGTTGAAGAGTTGGATTCTCATGCTAAACATGGCCAAAGTTTCAAAACACGAGTTGGACATATGACGGAGTATTTCTGTGCCAAATGACTACTTCCGGTTTCGGAGGGTTTTTTTCTAGTATGGCCCTTTATCACGTAATAAAGGGCGTAAAAAAGCACACCCATCAACGCGTTTTGTTCAGGATACAGAAGCCGAGAGATTTTTCAACAATGGCTGTGTCCCAATTCAGGGGCTGCACCCTTTGAAGGCTGCATACATCATCAAGGCAGTCTCAATTAAGAAAAATAACTGAAATTACAGTATTTTACACCTCACAATGTATATCAGTCAATTTTATTACGGTTACGTTTCTTAAATATGACATCCTTAATGAAGTATTCAGCCTTCAAATGCGACCTCCGAAGGACGAAGCCTCCGAAATGAGATGCAGCTCCTTTCACCGAAGGAGTGTGTTTTTGGTTGTGAGGGAAAGATTACCTTTTTCAGCTTCCCGAAGAACCCAGCGTTAAGGGAACGGACGATGAAGTTTGTTTTTCTGGGGCAACAACGGAGTTGTGCACGTATGTTTGTTTGTTCCCGGGATTTCGGTGATGAATACTTTGTAAACAAGTTCCAGTTCGGCGCTGGATTTGCAGATCAGGTGCAGTGAGTAAAGCTGCATCAGATGTCTGTGTTTTGTTGGCAATCAGCGCGAAAGGACATATAGTGTAAACAACACGAACGCTTTTGTTCCCTTTGTATTTATAATGATGTCGCAGCTAGCAGACATCTACGCAGAAGCTGCGTGCGCGCGACTCTTTAGCTCTGCCCACGGCACTGACGGCGGACACGCCTCCAGGAGCTCGGCTTTTTCAGGAAAGACTCGGTTTAGCGCATCTAATTTTTTAAATATGACAAAACTAAAGTCTTTTCGGAGATATGAAGGATGCATTGTAACTCTATTTGTACTCAAGATTAACATGAGATTGGCAGAAACTGTGTGTGATAACCCCCCCCCCCCCCCCCCCCCCCCCCCCCCCTTAAAGAAATATTTCTTATCAATGTTGTGAACATGTTGAAGGGATTATTTGATTAATAGAAAGTTAAAAAGAACAGTATTTTTGTGACACTGTAAAAGTCTTTACTGTCGCATTTGATAAAAAATCTTTCTGACCCCAAACATTTGAACGGTAGTGTATATTTACAAAATGTCCATACAACTCAGCGTATTGCTCTTCATTTTAGAAGCCCTACAGAAGCCCTAAGTGTCATATGTCCAAATGTTTTTACTGTTCAAAAAAGGTGCAAGACTTAGTGGAAAGCTGTTTTTCTCTTGTAATTTAAGTAAGTCATGGAGATGAGAACAAAACTAGTGGCCAAACCTGTAATGACATTGCCAAACCCAACATAGTCTCAAAATAAAGCAAACATATGCAAGTTCAACAGGAAGAGGCTGTTTTCAGCTGTCATTTAATCTTGGAGCTGCAGCTGGGGTTTAAGCACATCAGATCATCAGTGTAATAAAACTAATCACCTGGTCTTGGCCAAAAAAAAAACAAAAAAAAAAAAACCCAGATATTATTTCACACATTTGGGGAAATGTCATTAGTAACTGCATTCCAACTATGGCTTTGTCAGCCACTGTTGATGCATAAATCTGTTCTGAGTTGTCTTAATATTTAGACTTTGAGAATGTTTTGTGAACTTACCATGATGTGTGGATGTAATCATGGTTATATATATTTTGTATGGTGGAGGTCATGATGCAAGACAGTATGTCACACTCTCTTTCCTCCGAGTCTGATAATATTTAATTTTTCTCTCTGAAGTGTGCAACATGTGACCTGACCTTAGTCTCTTTATTGCAGGACAAACATAGTAAAACTCATGGCAAGAACATTGTTCACTTTTTTTTTCTTTTCTTTTTTTTTTCAAATACACAAGAGAAACCATGCAGGATGAATCCAACTTTTGAGCTTACAAAAATAATAGTTAAAAATATATCAGAGTTTTTAAATAATGTAAAGTTTCAGTAAGCTTAAAAGTTTTAGAATTTCTGAATGTCACTGAAATGTCACACTGAATTTGTACTTTTGTGTGCATTTAAAAACAAAATGACTAATTGTAAATAATTTGTAAATAATAATATGATTTCATCATATGTAATATACATTATTAATGTCATATAGCTGCATCATTCTTTTATTCACAAAACAACAGTTACTTATCACCCGTTCTCCCTGGGTTTGTTTGGGTAGGAGATTTCTCATACTGCAGACGGTCATGATTTAAGCGGTGCAGCTCCTCTGAATATTAATGTTTCCCCGAAGCTGGTCTTTATAGCTCCGCCGTTTATAGCATAGTACATCTGTAGTAATCTAAAATTAAGATGCCCATCCAATCCTAGATCTGGACTGACAGAACCTAATTCATCCTATCCAATGTATTACAATACATTAAAACCAGCTTCTTTTCTTGTGCCTTGAAAAGAACGCTTGAAAGAACAAAATAGTCATGGTCAGGAACCATCTCACATGGGCTACCATTTTAATTTTGTCGGCTATATCTTACCTGTGTATGACCAGACTGATAATTGTATATTTAATTTAAATGTGAAAATAGCATAGCATGTTAGTATACAAAATTCACAGTTTTTATGTATGACTGTGTGTAATTTGTGACCCTGGATCACATAAGTAGCACTGGTATATTTGTAGCAATAGCCAACAATACATTGTATGGGTCAAAATTATAAATTTTTCTTTTATGCCAAAAATCATTAGGTTATTAAGTTCAAGATCATGTTCCATGAAGATATTTTGTAAATTCCCTACTGTAAATATATCAAAATATATATATAGTAAAAAATAAATATATTTATTTTTGTGAGTGGATATGCACTGCTAAGGCCGTTTTCTCAATATTTTTTTTTTTTTTTTTTTTGCACCCTCAGATTTCAGATTTTGAAATAGTTGTATCTCGACCAAATATTGTCCTAACCATACATCAATGGAAAGCTTATTTATCAAGCTGGTCCAGGGTCACATTTGTTTTAGAACAAAACGGGAAGTTTCTTTAAGTAAAGTTTACGGACCTTATTGAGGGAACTTCTGAGTGAACTCTTTGCAAAAAGCCTTCCGGATTGGCCTACAAACTGACGTCATAACTGAACCTACCTATAGGCTAGAATCCCTAGTTTAATTAGTTAGGTACTTAAAAAAATATATTTAAGTTTCCCATATTTTATCTATTTTTTTTATGTGTTGGCTGATATTTTGCAATATCCTGGACCTAGATAGGACCCCTCGTCTCCATATAATCAGTTTCGCAGTGCACGCAAATCAAACTGTTCAAGAAACTTACCTTCCCTTGGTGCTTCAGGATCCCATGCTGACCACATCTGTACGGAGAAAAACGGAGTCCAGCACACTATATAAGCCAGTACGATAACAAATGTCATTTTAACAGTGGTGATTTTGGCCTTGGAAATGAGCTTGACGCTGCTGACCCGCGTGAGCGCGCTGCTTTTCGATGTTTTGGTTGTGAGAGTGATACACGGGTCCTTCTTCGTCTTCCTTTTAAAGTTTTGCCATATTTTAAAGCTTATAAGGCCGTAGCAGACACTCAGAATGGTCACTGGTATGATGTATATTGTCAGACTAATCCATGTAATGTAGGCTTTCGCTCCCCAAGGCTGCACGAAATCTCCCCAGCAATCATATACTCCTGAACCCACCTCCCGTAAGGAGAATATATAAACCTGTGGGATGCTGAAAAGTAAGCTTAGCGCCCAAGAACAAATCACGTAACAACGGTCCTTTCGCTTGTGTAAAGAACGGAGTGGCTGACAGATTGCCATACATCTGTCTATGGACATCAGCACCAGCATGTAGGTGGAGGCGAACATCCCAACTGTCTGAAGATATTTCACCAACCTGCACAGGATGTCTGGTCCATAAAAGCGAAATGTGATGTCCCATATGAGTTGAGGAAGAACCTGGAAGACAGCCACGACCAAGTCTGCAATGCTGAGGTGCTTCATGAAGTAATACATGCGAGATTGACTGTGCTTGGCTGTGTGGATTGCAATAAGGACGCAAAGGTTACCAGCGAGTGCCAGGACGAGCACCAAGGCCAAAACAGTAACTTCCACTTTTGCCACCTCTTCGTTCCGCTTCAGGGGGTTCACCGTCTGGTTCACGCCGTAAGTTTCATTGGTGACGCTGGAGTTTCTAGATGACTCATTGAAGGACCAAAAGTCTTGATCCTTAAAGATGTCCTCCATGGTGCCAAAAGCGCACGCCTACTTCTCCAGAAATGTCAGAGAAATTATTATTTTTCCTCGTGCATAATCAACCAATAGCCCTTTAACTTAACAGGTGGCACCACAAGGATCTCCAGGAACAGGGAAAGCCCTTTGCTGCTTGGTGCTGATTCCTCGGCTGTTTTCAACCTCTACTGTGAACTATAAATACAATTAATATTATAGATTTTTTTGTAATCCATCACATTTAGCCTAAATTTTACAAACAAGCATGTTTTTTTATGAATTATAAATTAAATAGATGCATTTATCCAGTAATTTCAATTTAAAGATTATAAAAATATAACAATAATATTTTAAACATTGAAAATATATTTTAACATTGTAAATATAATTTTTAATGTGCAAGTACTTACAATTGTTATCCATTTTATTAGGTTTCCAGCTAGCAGAGTCCTAGATGTGGAGAACCTCCTTTGCTCTCACTCGGTTTGCACTGAATGGAGCGCGTCACGATATCACCACTTATACATCTTCTCAATGGCTCTCTTTACCCAAACGTACCCATGACTTCCACTAGGGGTCCGTGTGCTCTATTGCAAATCAGTAAGTTCCCCTGAAACAGTCTGATGGCATCAAATGTTTTCAGTGCTTGCATGTTGTTAACTGCCTTGTAATGAGGCAACATATTTCCTTTTTATTAAGGGCAGTTATTATGAAAAGTAAGCTTTTAGAGCAATCAAATAAGATTTATGATGGGAATAGAGCAGAATCAGAGGAGATGATATAAAATATACTTAAACTAAATGCAGTTATACATGTATATAAATACTAATGAAATACTGCCCAGCAGACATCTTTCTCCAGCACATTAACACAACAATGTTTGACTAATTCACACAAAATATCAGCCAGCACTGTTATCATTGAATAACATTTATCTTTGGTGGCATTTGAGAGGTTGCAGCTCATGTTTTGAATATCCACCTCAAGATGACTTATTAGTATGCCCCAAACAGGCCTTATCACACTCCATCAACTGAATGCCTGAGTCCTGAACTGCGTCAGCGTCTCCCAGTGGACACGCTGCATACCAGGGTCAGGAGGATTTCTGAAAGTCAACACGCTTATAAAATAGTGCCGGCCAAAGAAGGACATCAACCATCAGTTAAGGACATTTACATTACTTATTAATGTGAGACGATAACATGTTTTCATAACTTAAAATGGAAAGTAAATGCATTGGTTTTGTTGTTACACTTTTAAATGTAGGTATGTTTCTTATTATGAACAAACAAAGAACAGATGTGTTTTTGCACATGCAGATCACATTGCCCTCGAAATATGTTGCTAATCTGTCTATGATAGTCACAATGGAGAGGATTAGAATATATGAAGTCATTTGAATGGACTATAATAGTTCAAATGGATGTGATAAGAAAGAAAAACTTCACCAAATCCTCATTAAAAACAATTTGACTGTGCTAAATCGCCCACTTTGCTGTCACTCATAACACCCAGTGGTGGAATGTCCCCAATGTGTCAAACTGGTCAGCTTCAAGAGGAATAAATCACTCCATGCTACATCAACCTTCATGTTTTCCAGCCCCACTAGTGCACTGGTATCTCACCATCACTCATTTGTTTGGACGTCACAGAACCTCAGATATCCCATGTGGCCATTGCAAGGAAATGGTTTGTTCGACTCCGATAATCTGAAATCTTAGCTTTTAAACCATGTGCTATCATGGCCACCAGACCTAAATCTAAGTCAATGAAAGGAAAGGATGTTGTGCGAAGTGAATGACGTTCTATTGCATGGCAAGTTCATTTGCATTAAATGACTTTGTCTTATTATGTTCCAAACAAAACTTCTGCCTCCAGTACCTTTGGTGAAAATATGCATAAGCCAGCTGCCTCATATAGCAAGTAGGTTTAAAGAATCCCTGTCGCAGTGCTGAGAGAAATCTTGCTGAGACCACAAAGAGCTGTAAATTACAACTGTCAGTGGCATCTGTAGTTAAATCTCAAGATGCTTCCTGCTGAACAGGCAAAGCCACTGAATGGGGTTCACATGTCAACTTCAATTTTAAACAAATTTACCCCAAAACAGCTCCTGTGGAATGACATGCACAGATTTCCCAACTTAACAAAATTCCTCTAACAAGTCCATATGACACTCATGGAGAATCAAAGCTAAATGTGCAAGTGCAGCTTCCTGGCATGCTGTAAGGCTCATAATTGGCATAATAACGCCATCTCTACCACAGCAGCATCCTAAAATCTCATTTGGCCACCAAAGAGGGGCTCAGAATACGACTGCAGTCACCTTAGATAATCACTGTTTTGAGCTTCAAAAACAGTCCGGCTTCTTCTAGAGAAAATAGCAGGACCTGGCTGACCCTATAGGAGATGTATTCTTCTGAATGCACTGTTTATTTACAGCAAAGCTCACTCATTATTCTCAGTGGTAGCAGTGGTGTAAGGGAACAGGCCTGGACTTCTTCTAGAAATTTTAAACAACTCGTTTAGTTTTCAAACAACAATCGGTTGCGTAAGATTCGGTAAAAAGCATAATTTTTGCTTGATGGAGATTTTATAAATGTTCTTAAAGCTGTTTTCCTAGGTATATTTACTATATATATATAAGAACCAAATCATTATGTTTACAGCGTGTCTCCTCTGTCAGCATTATGATTTGTATTGCCCATTATCATTGAACAGTAAGCCTGGTTTTCATTATCATCCCTGGCACAACTCCATATAATTTGATTTTCAAATTTCATTCCCTTTGGCAAGTGTAATTGGTTAAAACAAAAATGATGCTAAGAAAGTATCTGGAAATGGTCAACCGTCCCATAAGAAATAAATAAATGGGAAAATTAATAAAATGAAAAAGAAATGAAGATACATATGCCAGAGGGGTTATTTTACCATACGTCTTTTACCATTTTAATCACCTTTTTCAACACAAATTACTGGTCAGGAAATTAGTATGAATTGCAAAAATACTGTAGATAAAGTAACTTAGCATGAAAAAGCCTTTCCCTTTGTTTTCTTTAAATGTTTAAGTTATGTGGGTAAACTTGCAGACAGCTTTTTACAAGAAGAAGAGTCAGTGTTGTTCCATCCACTCATTGTTAGTGGCTTCAAACAGTTCATGGGTAGTTGAAAAATGTCTCCCAGTTAGTTTGAGGTTAATACGAGACCAAATATTCACTAGAGAAGGTTGCAATCTGGACTATGACCACGCTAGTACATGAGCCTGATGGACTTGTTCTCAAGACATTTCTTGGTTGTCTTTGCAATTTGTGCAAGAGCATTGTCTTCTTGAAAAATAACATCTGATCATTCCACTTGGGAAGCAAGCCATTCTGCAATATTCTCCTGTACTCCAAAGCATTAAATTACTTTTCACAGTGATGTAGCTCATCAATGCCAGCAGCTAAAAAGGCTCCCCATGACACTTCTTTCTCCATGCTTCACTGTGGTAGAGACGCATTTATTATTATATTTCTCACCAGACACCACTCTGGAGCATCAACATGCAACTCGTGTTTCACTGTGATTCATCACTCCACACAACTCTGCTGTACCACTCTGAATCAAACTTCCCGTATTCTGCCAAAAACTTCATTCTGTCTTTGAAGTTTTTTTTGTTTTTTTTTCAGACAGCAATGGCTTTTTAAGAAGTGCACTTGCTTTAATTTTACTAATTTTTTGTGGTTAAGACAATTAAAAGCTTAGTATTTTGCAACATTTTTGAGTGTACATAATTCAACTTTAACGAGAATGTTTGACTATGTGATAAACTCATATTGTGGCACTAAAAGATATCACTACAAATAATATAATGCGGAGGTAAATTATTCAATTCGATTCAATTCAATTCACATTTATTTGTATAGCGCTTTTCACAATACATACTGTTTCAAATCACAAAACATAATGTCCATATGTCAGAAATGTACAGTTCTAAGGTAATACAAATCATGTAGTTATCTAACATCATGTATACATTTTAGGCAGAAACAATGAGCTCATTAAAGCAATTATTAAAGATGTGATCATAATGACTACAATATGTGGAAAATTTGGCAGTTGTATGTTGATTCAGAGTTATGCACATACCATGAATGTATAATGATCCAAACAGTCAGAATCGCAGTTTTAGAATCAAAAGTTTATGCTCATTATTTTATATATATATATATATATATATATATATATATATATATATATATACACACACACACACACACACACTCAGTGTTGGGGTAATGCATTACAAGTAACTTGAGTTACATAATCAGATTACTTTTTCAAGTAACTAGTAAAGCAATGCATTACTTTTAAATTTACAACAAAATTCACTTGTTGAGTAACTAAATAATGGAATTAGTTACTTTTTTAGGGAGTAACGCATATTGTAATACATTACTTTTAAAAGTAACTTTCCCCAACACCATATGTATGTGTGTGTGTGTGTGTGTGTATATATATATATATATATATATATACACACACGTATACTAATGCCATATCAACCACTAAAATGCAGAGAAACCAAAGAAATGTAAATATTGTTTAACATAAGGTTGGTTCAAAGTCAACCTTGCAGCCATTGGAAACTAAGATACTGCTAATGAGTGGTTGGCCATTCATGGATCATTACTACCTACTCGATAGCCATGTGAGTGCGCCTGTTCTATATCAACATAATCATTATAATATAAAGAGCATGCATCAAGGGCTACTAAGTGTATCATTACACTATTAAAAAAAAGCACAAAATATTTTTTATGTCTATGATGTTACATTACATTGATAGATCTGATGTAAATTCTTTATGGGTACAATTGTTTATCTGATAATAAACTGAATGCACAGAATTAAATTAAATCAAGTCACTGAAGGGTAGTCTGACTTTCTATTTACCTTCACACAGATAGATGTATACACAGAGAGAGGACAAAGACACAAAACAGGGAAGAGAGAACACTTTGCCTGCTCACGCTATCATGCAGCACTTCCCCTAAAGTCAAAGCTAATTTAGATTAGGCTACAAATAGGATTCCAGTTTTTCTAATGGAAAAAAAGTTTGTGTTGATTCTATATTTAGACTTACATAGTGGGATCAGAATCAAAATTATTTGTATAATTGTTATGGAATAATAATGCTAAAAAAAAAAAGAAAAAGAAAAAAAAGGGGGCAGTATGCTTGAAAAAGTAGAATAATGTGGTTGTAGAATCATAGCCATAGAGGAAACATTTCCATTTCCACTTGCCAGAAAGACAGAAAGACAAGCAGACACGTTTGACCAGTACAGATCCAGATTTGAATGGTAAATGATTCACATATGTTAGGATATTTTGTAGTGTTGACAAAAATGAAGAAAGAAAATAACAAACCATGTATTAAACATACTGGTGATCATTGGTGATAACTATGACTGATCAATAGCAGTGAAAATATGCAGTGATTCAGATGCTATTTGACAAACTCTCCCATTATAAATGCAAAAACTTGAATTGTTATGAGATTTTTAGTGAGTAATAGCTCACTAAAAATATCACCAAGACTTCAAAGAAGGACAAAAAATGATGAGGTTCAGAACAGGATTTTTTAAATATAGTAGTAATAAACAGTTTTAGTTGTGCTTCGGCTCTGCATGACTGTGCGAATGAATATGACCCTTCACTATAGAAAATGCTTTACAATGAACTCTGTTAGAGAGCTACATATGGCAATTTATCTGTTCAGTAAAATACCTTATACTCACCTGTTGAGTAATAAAACACTATCTCTGCATCACTTTTACAGCTTTTAAAATCCCTCAGTTCTCAGCTTCCCCGAAAAGCCAAGTTAATGTTGATTCTCGTTGTTTTTGTAAAACGCCCCGAAAGGTTGGAGATTTAGAGTGCTCCATGTCAACCTTTCTCACTTTTTTGTGAAAACTATGCCACTCCCACACCCAAACACGCATTAAAGTAGCCGGAGCAACTTATCTCTATTTACAGAAATGACGAGAAATGTACGGGCGAGGGACATAAGCAATTTTCCGTGAAAACCATCCCAACAGGTCTAAAATATAAACACTTATAATAGGCTTACCATAGTGAATCAGGGCAAGACAAAAACACAGTTTGAAAGAAGAACTGATGATGCTGACATTTAAATTTTGAACAACAACAACAACAACAAAAATCCCTGTTATATAGTGTACCTTTAAGATATGTTTACAGATTCAAATAATTTATTAAACAAAATAAGGGCTCTTGAATCTTGTTGTGCAGTGGGCTAAAACAAAAATAATAATTTGCTTTATTGCTTTATTGTTTTCTATCCTGTGGGGCATATTTGCTGAACGATAGCATACATGCAAATGCTAATGAAAACAGTCATGATAAGTAGTCCTAAATCTTGGCATGCATGAAGTGATGTATTCTGAGGGTTTTGACAGTACTGTTGTACACTTTAAGGCTGACAGAGAAAACGAGTTCACTGTTTATTAACATAGACAAGCATGACAAGATATCACTGGATCAGATATTTAGATATAAATTCAAGACAGGCCCCAAACATCAAAATGAAACATATTTTGGAGGCCAGTGTTGAGATTCCTTTTAAATCACAGTAAATGAAATGAACACGGTATAGTTCAGGCTCTTCTAAGTATTTCTAAACCATGCTGCACTAGAGCTGTTTATGGAGTGAGATAGCATCATTTTTCAGTATCTTACCTCTCTCAAGGGTTATTTTTCTTTTTGTTCTGACAGCACTGAGATAAGATGAAAACAACACGAAGGTGGTTCATAAATAGAAGATGTGAGGGCTTATTCTCAAATGAAATTGGATACGGTCATATTTTAGTATTTCTATAAGAAAAGGCATAAAGTGAATGAAGACGTCTCATCCAGAGAGATCTTCAGATCAATCCAGACTCTCTGAAAATGGGACTTTGAAATTGCCAAAGCCATTGAATTCGGAATTGCGTTACAGAACGTTTTCCTGCAAGCGCTAGATGAGGCAGAAGAAAGCATCTGTACATTTTTTATGAGATGTAAAATATCTCCGCATCACATTTCATTATAGAAACAAAATGAAAATCCAAGGAAATAGAGCATACATCATTTTCATACACATTCTATTATTCATATAGGACTTTAATTTGTGATATAAAAGGGATGTTTCAACAACATTAAAAATTAAATTATGAATGAAAAACAGGAGATTAGGGATGGTATACAGTATACACCCACAGAATTGTTAATATACTTAAAAAGTCCAGAGTGTGAAATAAAGTTTGGACGTGTGGGAATTAACGTACAACCCTCATTCAAAGAAGAGTAAATCCCAGCCTACGACACCATTTACTTGAAACAATTTTAATCTTCTTAGTGAACAAAATTAGCGTATTGGCTTGTCAGAGAAAGAGAGGGAAAGACTGAAAAAGAGACCACAGAACCCTAGGGTCTAACTTAATTTTTATAACAAAGCAATCCTTTGTTTCTAATGAAGTAACTTTCCACTTAGCATAACTTCTGCCATATATCTATCTTATTTTGTAATATATATTAATTCAAAGTCATGCAATGTCTGATTTTAGTGCAAAAGCAGCTAGTCAGTTGGACTCTTATAAAGTGTCCCTATTATGCTGTTTTAAAGATTCCTAATTAGGGCCCGAGCACCGATAGTGTGAGGACCCTATTGTAATTGCTTGGTCAATTCTTCTTCTTCTCTAAAATGAATCACATTTTTGAGGGCCTAAACATGCTAGAAAATTCATGAAACTTTGCACACGTGTCAGAAGTGGTGAAAATTTACGTCTGATATGGGTTTCATTATTAGGTGTGTCAAAATGGCTCAATAACACCATCTACAAAATTTCAATTAAGTGCCCTTCGCGCTACATTTTCACATACAAGTATGAAATTCGGTAGACAGATGTAACAGCCCAATACCTACAAAATCTGAAAACCCAACAGGAAGTGAGATATTTTGAATTTTCCCTGCAACATTTTCCAGACGTTGTGTTTTAACAAACTCCTCCTAGAGCTTTAATCAGATCAACATCATATTTGGTCAGTCTAATCTAAAGGCCTTTGCAATGTTAAATTGCGAAGATTTTGAGTTTTCGTTGAAGGGCGTGACAAAATTTGATGTTTCTCAACAAAACGTCATGTTTTATTAGAGTCCTGGCCTGAAGACATCTACAAGCCAATATTCAGTTACAGTCATAGCACCACCTGCAGGTAACAGGAAATATCATGTTTTACACTGTGATTAACTCCTCATTGAGATTTAACCAGAACAACATCATATAAGGTCAGTCAAATCTTAAGGCCTTAGCAATGTTAAATTGCAATGATGAGTTTTCGTTGAACGGCGAGTCCATGGTGGCCTGACAAAGTCTGATGCTTCGATGATGAAACAGGAAGCTGTTGTAAGTCAGGCATACAACGTCCAACCTGGCCCAAACTTCATGTTTGATAATAGTCCTGGCCTGAAGACATCTACATGCCAAAATTTAGTTATAGTCATAGCGCCACCAGCTGGTAGCAGGAAGTGTGGCAAATACGATGGACTGACATAGTCCTCCTATACTTAAATGCATATTGCCCACTGTGCTCTGTTTTCTTAAAGCTTAAAGTGGTGGTGGCATGGGTGCGAGGGCCCTTTCATCGCTGCTTGCAGCTTTAATTTTGTTTTGTTTTCCTAATTTGGTCTTCTAATATACTTTGCAACATTCTCACAGTGTCTGAAACGGTTTGATAAAGGATCCGGTTTCTCTAAACACTTCCTTTCTGAGAGCCTGCTCTGCTCTGATTGGTCAGATGGTCCAGTCTGTTGTGATTGGTCTACTGCTTACAGTGCATGTTTCAAAACGAAACGGCCATTACCATATATGAATTTCAGCTCCGGAGGCTTCCTCAGCACTTGTATACACAGTGATACAAACAGTAACAATGGTGTTGGTTTTACCATACCAATTCTTCATTCTTTGGAAGCGCATGCAAAGTGGATTCGCAGCACAGAAAACAAATATATTTATTGTGGCCATGAATTAAGAATTTGTTCCTTTGTTTTAATTAAATCATTGCCACAAATATAGAATTTGTTCCCTCATTTATGTAAATCGTGGCCACGTTGTACTAATGATTCTTTACCTCATTTTAATTTAATCAAAATGAGGGAATGCATTAGTAGGCCATGATTTACTAAAACGAGGGAACTAATAAGCGAATTTAGTCATGGGAATGAATTCTTAATTATTTAATTATTATTCATTATTTTTTCCCACATGTCATGTGATTAACACTTGATATATTGCATGAAAACAAAACATGTGACAAACAAAGGAATGTGTTGTTTGCTATAACATGTACAACAAATTTAAAATCCTTTAGGGGCATAGTGAGTGGTGCATGATATATTTCTCAACATCTTATATTTTTTCTCTCGGTCATTTGATGCTCTCAGCCTCACCGAATATCCCTCCATTTTCTGGTCCTGATAGCTGCACGATTATGGCCAGACATGAGCTCAGGGCGACAAAGCAGCAAATCTGTTAGAAGTGTCCTGAGGATCACACAGAAATAAAAAGAGCCATTTTTGTGTCAGACTGGCATGCAATGTAAGCTGGGTTGGCGAAACAGTCCAAAATGAATTAGCTCAGGTCACTTACTTGCTCACTGAACCGCATGTTATCATGTCTCAAAATAAGCTGAGGATCATTATGCATTCATTTTGAAAACATTTAATTTTTTAAATTATTAAAAAATGCTAATTTGTAAGGTTTTGCAAAACAGAGGCTCCTACTTCACATTAAGCGTATTTAACTACTCTTTAATCAACTAACATTTAAATTAATAATTTGGTACAATGCACTCATTGTGCAAATACATGTTTTTACAAGTATTTATATTTTAAAAATGCCTGCATGTAATTAAAGCTGGAATAAATTTCTGTAATTACATCTATGGTTACATTGTTGAGCCTTCCCTTACCCGTATCCCACCTCAACAGCAGCAAAAGTGTTTTGCAATGCAATGAACACAATAAGTATACAGTTTTTATGTAAGCACACAGTTGTTAAAGACACCTAATATAAAGTGTGACCAAACAGGGTTTTGTTATTATAAATGGTATTTTAATACCAACACTATTAATTATCATTTAGCATGTCTCCCTGAGGGTGCAAAAAACAAAAATCATTTAGGAAACACTAGGATTGTGTATATGCACACTTAAACACAAGAAACGTGTTGTATCCTTGACTGACCTCGTCATCAACCCTATTTTATGCTCAGCATGATGAAATGTGTGTGTGGCATTCAGACAAAAGGATTGACACGTTCACATTTGGTATGCACCCATTGACACATGCTGCTGCATAGCTGACAGAGTCAACAAACATGCATGAGAGAGCACGTGAGAGGCAGTAACCATGAGTGAGAGAGTCACAAACAAATAGTCCTAGGAAGAGCATAGTGACCTTTTGGAAGAGACCATGTTTGGCTATCGTAGCACTCAAAGCAGCATAGCCATAATGAGTGTGTGGAAAAGTGAAGGGCAGTTCTTAAAATTCACCTCCATTCACCACTGAATCTCCTGAGTTCTCCCATCCCTGCTAGAAAGTTCTATATAGACAAGAAAAATTATTCACTGGAGTGCCTAGTGCCCACAATGATGGTAAAAGACACAGAGAGTAAACGAAATAGGACTTCAATGAATCTCAATGCAGGTGCAACAATAATTAATCCCAGAGAGTATAGGGGAAAAGCCTATGGTGGGGACATAAACCATTGAAACCTACTGCACTGCATCCCGCAGGGTGAGCACTTGACTGATTAAATGATGCAGAGGCATGAAGGGGAAACGGGTTCAAACGAAAGTGTATTTGGATTGGCTTTTGCAATTGTTCTATTTTCATTTTTTTTAAAATTCAGAAACTTTTTGGCTCTCAGTGCTTGTGGGAAATCAGTGCCAGTATTACTCCCTATAAACTACACTGCTACTATATATATATATATATATATATATATATATATATATATATATGGGTCATTCGGTTTAACCGTCCAAAGGCCAATACAGCCATTTCATTTGTGATTAAAATATCTTAAAATGGAATAAATGTATATATTTTTTATTCTAGCATGATTTTATAACATCATACATCAATAGAGCAAAACATATAACAAAGCCCGAAGTACACCGGGACTCTTATTTTGAAATTACACAATTGCGGGCTGATCCTTCAGATTCTTACAACTGTCTAAAACATATTATATAAAGGCCATAAAGTAGACATTGTCATAATTCATCAACTTGGGTTCATTAGCAATCGCTTGGCATAAATCTGCGCTTTTCATTGATTGAGAATCACTTTGAAGCTCTGTTGCGCGAGCCTGTAGAACGCGCAACAGCGCCGCCTTGTGACTTTGCAACCATAGACTGTAAAAAAATGTTTGCAACATGCAGCGCTCTTTGTGAAATATCCACCGCGTCTCTGCAGTGCACGTGGGAATGTCAGCGGGAGTAAACAGTTCTGACGCACACGAGCAGGTACGAAACATGTCGGGCGAGGGGAGATTTTCCACTACATTTACATTTACATTTATTCATTTGACGCTTTTATCCAAAGCGACTTACAAGTGAGGAATACAATAAGTGAGTCGTCATGACGAGGCAAATAGGGACAAGAAGTGCTCACAATACAAGTTTTAGGCAGTGCTCAGAGTATAATAAGGGGATTAAAGGAAGTGAAGGGATAGGTATAGGATTTTTTTTTTTTTAGGATGAGGATAAGTGCTCACGATGGCCCCCATAACTAGGGGCCATACCCACTAGTTAATCAATCGCGGATGGTTTCATCTTGGGCGGATACAAAGAGGATAAAAATAATAAAAGCATAAATGTGTCTCCAAATATACTTGGGCGGCCGTTAATATACCTGGGCGGCCCGCCCAAGTAAAGTCTATGTATGGGAAGCACTGTGTGTATATATATATATATATATACACTGTATTGCCAAATATTTTGGGACACCTGGCTTTACGTGCACATGAACTTTAATGACATCCTATTCTTAATCCGTAGGGTTTAATATGGAGTTGGCCCACCTTTTGCAGCTATAACAGCTACAACTCTTCTGGGAAGGCTTTCCACAAGGTTTAGGAGTGTGTTTATGGGAATTTTTGACCATTCATCTAGAAGCGCATTTTTGAGGTCAGGCACTGATGTTGGCGAGAAGGCCTGGCTCGCAGTCTCCGCTCTAATTCATCCCAAAGAGGTCAGGACTCTGTACAGGCCAGTGAAATTCCTCCACACCAAACTCACTCATCCATGTCTTTATGGACCTTGCTTTGTGCACTGGTGCACAGTCATGTTGGAACAGGAAGGGGCCATCCCCAAACTGTTCCCACAAATTTGGGAGCATGAAATTGTCAAAAATGTCTTGATATGCTGAAGCATTAAGAGTTCCTTTCACTGGAAGTAAGGGGCCAAGCCCAACCCCTGAAAAACAACCCCACACCATAATCCCCCCTCCACCAAACTTTACACTTGGCCCAATACAGTCAGGCAAGTACCATTCTTCTGGCAACTGCCAAACCCAGACTCGTCCATCGGATTGCCAGACAGAGAAGCGTGATTCGTCACTCCAGAGAACACGTCTCCACTGGTCTAGAGTCCAGTGGCAGCATGCTTTACACCACTGCATCCGACGCTTTGCACTGCACTTGGTGATGTAAGGCTTGGATGCAGCTGCTCGGCCATGGAAACCCATTCCTTGAAGCTCTCTACACACTGTTCTTGAGCTAATCTGAAGGCCACACGAAGTTTGGAGGTCTGTAGCTATTGATTCTGCAGAAAGTTGGCGACTTCTGCGCACTGTGCGCCTCAGCATGCGCTGACCCCACTCTGTGATTTTACATGGCCTACCACTTCCTGGCTGAGTTGCTGTTGTTCCCAATTGCTTCCACTTTGTTGTGATACCACTAACAGTTGACCGTGGAATATTTAGTTGTGAGGAAGTTTCACGAATGGACTTATTGCACAGGTGGAAACCTATCATGGTACCACGCTTGAATTCACTGAGCTCCTGAGAGCGACCCATTCTTTCACAAATGTTTGTAGAAGCAGTCTGCATGCCTAGGTGCTTGATTTTATACACCTGTGGCCATGGAGGTGATTGGAATGCCTGAATTCAATGATTTGGAGGGGCGTCCCGATACTTTTGGCAATATAGTGTATATCTACAATATATGTGTGTGTGTGTGTGCATGCATGCATGTATGTATGTGTATATATATATTTCCACCAATGTATATTTATATAGTTTATATAGGAGAAAATTAATAACTGTTTTCATATATTTTAAAATGAGTTTATTCCTGTGATGGAAAATCTGAAGTTTCAACAGCCATTTGTGCAGTCTTCAGTGTCACATGATTCTTCAGAAATAATTCTAATATTGCTGATTTTTGTGATCAAGAAACATTTCTTATTATTGTTATGAATGTTAAAAACTGTTTTTTTTTTCAGGATTCTAACAACAAAACAACAGCATTTATTTTAAATGTTTGTTTTTTTTTAACTTTTAATATTATATCTGTCTTTACTGTCACTTTACTTTCACAATTTAATTTGTCCTTGCTGAATAAAAGTCATAAAAAATCTTACTGACTCTAAACTTCTGAAAGGTAGTTTATATATTGTTATTTACAACACTTTTGTTTCATTTTGAGCCTGAAATTCACATCTGTACAATAGAGGGCACAGCTCACAGCTGTGCTGCCATTCTGGTGCGCAGAAGACTAGGGATATGTTTACAACGATGTACTAAAAATGAAAAAGTTTTTCCTTTGTGTTTTTCGCATACAGACGACAACATTGTCAAAATTATCTTGTTTACATGGATCTGCAAAAATGACTAAAAACGCTGTATTATGCATGCCAGGCCAGTTGGCAAGGTCACAGTGTAAAGAAACACCACGCGCCAACAGACTGAACGCGTAACCCGCATGTGCATATCATCACTGTTTTCACAAATTCGCATTTTTGTTGTTTACACAGAGGTGATAACATTATCATTTTCAAAAACTTGCACTTTGAAACCTGTTTTCAAAAGCTTGCGTTTTCAGGCAATTTTTAGGCAAATTTTAGCAATAAACTAATTATTTTAATTAATTTTTTTTTATTTTCCCTGTAGGTGTTACAGCATGAAATCACCTCTGAAAGCCTAAATACATCAGGGCATTGATCACTGATTTTAATAAAAGCACATGTTACACAGTGAAAGCAGCTCAGAGACAGAAATCTGAATGCTTCTCTGGCTAACCTCACCTCAAGCATTAAGTCAGACTCTGCTCAGATTGTTTTACTTTGAAAAGTAAATAACTACTGCATTAGATTCTCTGAAACTTCATCCTCCACTGAGTCTTTTCAATTCTCTCCTCCTTACTAGAAAATACTATATAGACCAGAGAAAATAGTGAGATTATGCATGTCTAGTCCCTACAAAGGCTGATATGCATGTGTGTTTGAGAGGCACAGAGAGAAAAAAATGAGGTAAACAACAACAGCATTAGATTCTCTGAAACTGTCAAGAGCGCACTCCTCACCTCACTTTATATGTCTTCAATCACACCTGCACCATGTACCCTGACTGAACAAAACAAAAAATGTGAAAAATACAGTCTGTAGGGTACATGAAAAGATGAAGCAACAATGTACGCCACATTAGATTCCCACTAGTTTCAGTGTTGGGGAAAGTTACTTTTAAAAATTATTTGTTACAATATTGTGTTACTCCCTAAAAAATTCACCTCAGGCTGAAATTCACATCTGTATAGTAGAGGGCGCAGCTCAAACAAACCTTTCAGCTGTGCTGCCATTCTGAATCGCAGAAGACTAGGGGTATGTTTACACGACAACAATGTACTAAAAATGGAAACTTTTTTCCTTTGTGTTTTTCGCGTACAGACGACAACTTTGTCAAAATGATCCCCGTTCACACGGATATGTGAAAATGACTAAAAACGCTGTATTATGCATGCCAGGCCAGTAGATGGCGATGTCACTTTGTAAAGAAACAATACAGATGTCACCACTTTCACAAATTTGCGTTCTTGTTGTTTATACGGAGACAATAACAGTATAGTTTTCAAAAACTTGCACTTTAAAATCCATTTTCAAAAGCTTGCATTTTTGGGCCCCCAAAATGCCAATGTCATGTAAATGAATGGCCAAAATGCTTAAAAAGTTCCTAGGACCCAGGTGAAGAAAGTTCAACACACTTATTTCAGTAATAATAATAAAAAAACAAATAAAAAAAACAATTGTGGTATTTGTATGGTTAAACTGAATCATCAAAAGTTAGCAGCAAAGGAATTGGTTAATAAAGTGAAATTAAATACATAAAGTATATTTGTGTTATTTAACATATTTATTTATTACGTAATCTGAGTTTGCATTTCACTGTTTTTGTTAATATTGAGGAGTATGAATCTGTTTTTGTGCAAGTGAGCTGAGACTTGTATTACTTATTTGAAAAAGTAACTCAGATATTTTTCTGTAAATTTAAAAGTAATGCGTTACTTTACTAGTTACTTTAAAAAAGTAATCTGATTACTTCTGATTGTAATCTGATTGTGTTACCCCCAACACTGGTCTCACATGGATTTTTCTTTTTACATGTGATTCAGGGAAGTGTGAATCAGCAATAGATGAAACCACAATAACAGCCCCACTTGAAAATAATCATTTAAATAATGTTGCGGTCACAGTCAGAAATATTTTGGGGACGTCACTTCAATGTACAATGACCTATAACATGAAACAGAAGATGATTGCAAGCGGAAAATTCTTGGAAGAAGTGACTAATCTGTCTGGTGCAAACTGATAATGACACCCTGATCATACGACATCTGTCAACAGATAGAACACTGGCCTTTAAATAACTTCCTATTCAAAAACAACCTTTTAAAGATTATAAAGTGTTGAGGAAATACATGTAGCCCACACAAATGAGCTTTAACTTCTGTGACGAAAAAGGATTTTTCACACTGCTGGAAAATGGACAAAGAGTGAATTTAATGACTTCGAACACAATGCACACTAAGCACATCGGCTTTATATACTCATTTAAAGTAAGTTTTGGGATTAAAACAAGTGTAATTTTCCAAGATCTGTTTTTTCTCCTTCCCACTGTGGGCTTCTAGACATCTCCATGACAACAAATTTGTTTTAATCACTGGAGTCCATTACAAAACAAATTTTGCGACTGACATGAAAAATTCCCTCGTCTGAGGCTATGGTGTTGCGTGGCAATTCATGATGGAAGAGATCTTCATGCAAATAAGCCTGTTTGAGCTAACAGCAAAGAAACAGAGAATCTCTATTTTTAAATATGATCCATGATTTGCAAGCATTATACCATATAGGTCACTGTCAAGACAGTAGGTCCCATATCCTCAGAGCTATAAACTGAAACTTAGAGCAGAGGTTAAAATTATGGCATCATAACAGTAAAATCTCTGGAGGAAGCTAAACAAGCACCACCACAACTAAACATGAGCACCTCCTAAATTTAAACCGCACTAGTCTGGAAAAACAGAGGCCATACAAAACCACAAATCATTAGGCTTGTAAAATGAGAAACATAGTATACGTGACTGGTTCAAGAATGCTAAATGACCACAGTGTGGTCAAGAAACAACCACATGTTTATTTATGATTTATAATGAATTTTTTATTTACTGTGTGAGATATTGATGTTATAAAAGTTGTATTTGTATGATAACCCCCCTTATTTATTGATTTAGGCTCTCATATCTGATTCAACATCCAGGGTTATTATTGTTAACTAAAAATAAAACTTAATAAAAGCTAGACATTTTTTAAAAGAAAAAAAAAATTACTAAAACTTTATCTGAAATTAAAATGAAAACAAAATCTTCAAAAAATTAACAACTACTGTATAATAGCATATCAATGATACTAAAATACTGTCTATCTTTTGACTATTAGGTCTACATTACCAGGATTGTAGAACTCAGTGTTAGGACTATTTGTGCTCTAATGTGGTTATTTGTGCTGGAATTGTGTCATTCTATTTAGTCTTCAAAGAAGCATTTTAGTCCAGTTCCAAGAGCTTTCTGTCTGTGAGAAGGAAGCTAATAAAACCTGCCATTAAGGAACTATTAGTCTAAAAATACCTCCCTTGGGTTATAAATTTCACCTCTCCCTGAGGTAACCATTTAACTTCCGCTACCACCAGTTTTCACCTCTTTCCAAAAATGTACTGAAGTATTTACAGCCTCTCAGTTCTTGACTGAAGCTTAAAGGGGACCAATTATGCCCATTTTTACAAGATGTAATTTAAATCTCAGGTGTCCCCAGAATGTGTCTGTGAAGTTTCAGCTTAAAATACCTCACAGATCATTTCTAAATTCATGCTGTAAATACCCATTTCTGACTACAGTCAAGAACAGGCTGTTTTCATGCATGTGCCTTTAAATGCAAATGAGCTGTTGTGCCCCTCCCCCTCTCTATGATCACAGTTCCTGCCTCAGTCGGATTCTCTGCCAGATATACTAACAAGACATCTGCTTGGTTTTGATTATCATCTATATCACGATCACTCTCACGGATAGCATAGATCTTCTTTCATCATTAAAGTTTATTATTTCCACGCGTTTTAAAGCTATATCAGTTTAAACATCTAATGGATCGTTTTCTGAGCGCGCGCACACACACACACACACACACAGACAGCTGGCTGTTAGATGTCAAGTCTCGTGAGTAACTTCTCTTTCACATTTTGTGTTTTGTTTAAACTGTCAAATACACACAAGGTTCTGTCAAAAACACACACAGTTCACATAAACACAGTCAGTTATGTCTGTGAAGGTAAATAGCAGGTGACCTTACAGAAATCGTATGTGTATATTAGATCTGTGGTGCATTCCCTTCAAAAATAAAACTAATCCACTGCTTTCAGCGGCTCAGATGTAGGTAAATGAAGACTGTTATGTTAACTCTTACATCCAACAACAAAACATCTTACCAGACACTGTTGTCGCTACAGCTGCTCGAGCGCGGAGAAAATGGCGGACAGCGTACAGCTCGCTGAGGGCGGAAACTATGGTAATGCAGGACTGTCAGTCAGCGGTCGTGGGCGGGGCCTGTGGCTAATGTGACATCACATTAACACAATGGCTGAAAACAGGTTGTTGGGAGACACTGCTTATGATTTATGGGGATTTAAAAAAAAGGAGTGTGTGGATTTTTATCACTATAGGGTGTTGTGTACACACACTGTCAGCACACATTTATGTCCAAACACCATGCAAAAGTGAATTTTGCATAATAGGTCCCCTTTAATAAACCAGCATAAACTCCAAATAAATGAACTGTGAATTTTTTTCATCCATTTAATATGGATGTAAAGCTCTGTTTCCGCATTTGTTATAGGCAAAGCAAGGCAAGTTTATTTATATAGCACATTTCATACACAATGGTAATTCAAAGTGCTTTACATTAGGGATGTGTCACGATTTTCAAATATTCGATTAGTTGATTTAATTATAGAATATCGAATCCTCATGTTTTCAATGGTGACACGTTCATGTAACCAAAGGGTGGCGCGCGCTGCCAATAACGCACCTACAAGCTGTCAGTCAACTCTTAGACAACAGAAAAACAGGTTGTCTCACACGCAAACTGTAGACTAGCGTGGCATGTAACAGAGACGTTAAAATCAATGTTCATTATGGCTTGAGGTAGGCTTGCTGCAATAGTCGGTGTTCAGGAACAATACTGGTATCATCACTTGCCCACCGTGGCATCGCCTCCACTGTCGTTTTGATTTTTTTATAGTAATAAAAATCATTTAGTTCAGTTAGAGAACACGCGTCTGCTCAATTCAGCGTGAGCCAAAGGAGAGTCGCAGCACAGATCAGCAGAGTCAGATTTTGCCTCACTCTTGACTAACAAGATGACGGCAGTAGATTTGGTTTCAAAGCGAAATGTAAAAGCGCCCATTTAAGCGAGTTTGTCATTGTTTTTGTTGTTGTGTTTTTCATTAAGAATAATAATGAACCCACCATTCAGCAATCGCCACTCCCGAATTGGTGCTAATTTGAAAGTAAAATCCCCACGGTCATTCATAATGGTGTCCACTGGCGCAGAGCGAGCATAGAGAGCGATTCCTATGGAAGCTCAACGTAGGAATTCACTAAAAACGCTCGCTCTGTTTTGCACCGTTATGAATGGCTGTGTGGATTTTACTTTCGCTTATATTAACGAACATATGTTTCAGCAAATTAATCATTATGTGGCTTGAGTTAAGACAGCCTATTCCCCAATGAAAGCGTGAATTGTCTCTCTCCCCCCCCCCCCCCTCTCTCTCTATCTCTCTGTGTGTGTAGCGTATACATGTGTGTGTGCACGCAGGAGAGGGGTGCGATTTTCGATTAATAATCGAATAATTCCCAGTGATCTTCGAATATTATTTTTGCTTGAAATGCCTATACTTTACATAGAAACGTAATTAAAATAATCATAAAATAACAATAAAAGCAGAGAATAAAAATGATTAAATAAAAGTTTAAAAAATGAAAAGGTTACATAGATAATGTAAATTGCAATCAGTCATAAAGTGGTTTTAACTGCCTGAATCCCTAAGTTCGAGCGCCCGTCTGAATGGAAGAGACAGAGAGCTTCAGTTCATTAGACACACTAGTAGCAACTTCCCGGCTTATTCCAACACCTTCTGCCTCTGATGGCTTAGTGTCCCTCCGACCCCTTAATGGGGTGGAGTTATCACCAACCGTCTGCTTCTGATGGCTTTCGGTAAGACACCAGCCTGCAGACTCCAGAATGTCCATATACTGGTCCAGTCCAATCAGAGTCACAATTTTATTTTCAGGGTTGTTCCTGGTGCATCCTTGACCAAACAACCCTATTTTTATTATAGCCTAATCTTAGTCAGTGATATGAATGTGGGGTAATTTTACATAAATCCAAGACATTTTATTGAAATTAAATCTCATTTAATTCCCTAAATATATATAGAAATATAGAAGAAATATATAAATAAAATGACATCAGGTAATAATAATAATGTTATTATTAATCTAATTTAATCTAATAATATTAATAAAAAATAACAGCAACAACATTATTTTTAATAATTGTCCCCATCATTTTTTGACAGCCAATTATTTTCCAAACATATGAAAACAGTGTGACATTTACTTATCTCTAAAACTTGGACTAAATCCTCCAAATTCTCAGTTTGGGACAACTACGGCTGTTACCTATAAAATCAAAAACATAAGCAGCTGTAAATATTCTACATGTATCACAATAAACTCTTTACTAGAATTTGTTTTTTAAATAATTGGCCAGTTCTTTTGTTATATTTTCTACCATCACACTTTTGATGTATACAGATTTCTGTTTCATGTCTGAAGTTGAGAAAACAGGGAAACAAGGGTGGTTATAAGGTCAGTGAATACTCAGGGCTTTGCTCAGACCTCTGAGGATGCATATGTGGCTATGCTTTAATGAAATGGAATTTTATACACATCTGTGAGTCATTTTTTATTAAGTAAAAATGTCAATATTACTGAAACTACAACAAAAAAGTTGTAACTAACCCCCAGACTGTCCATAGTCAGGAGTATTTTCTTCAAAGTCAAGCAAATCCGTGCCTGCAGAAACACTAAACCCATAGATACTAATTGGAATTAGAACATTATGGAACATATCAAATGTTAAATTATAGATAAATCATAAACTTAGCTATTTTTTTTTGCTCTGAAATCAGACATTTGAAGCAAGTGGCTTTCATCAACATGAAGCAAGACTCTCAATTTGAGTTCCTAAGAAAGTATCACATGGTGGAATTATGGCTAGGGCAGACTGTGAATGCAAATGATGCTCACTAAAGCTGTTCAAATGTCGACCTGATAATGGCATCGCAGTGACGCAGGACAGCAGCATTCAGAGGACAAATTCAAAGCTATCAAATTGGCTTCCCTCATTCGCCCCTACACTAATTAGTCATTTTCATCTTGGGATTCGACACTCTCAGCCTTCTCTTGCACCGCACACGCGAAGACGTAATGATTCTCTATAAATACTACTAATATTACTGTAAATCATGGTGACATTTGGCAGACGTGGTCTCGGCCAGATGCAGCACATTCAGCTGTTATTCTGTTTGCTGCCGTTTTATCTCCCAGACAGGTAGAAAGATGTAGGTTGAGGAAGAAGAACAGTTGCATACCTTATGCATCCACATTGATTTTAATTTAGCTTGTACTGAGAAATCAAGTCCAAGCCTGCGGAACTCATTTAAATGTATAAACAGAACAAGAATCTATAGATCCTGCACCAGTATTTGCTCTTTGCAAACAAACGGGCTATGATGCTTTATTCGACGAAGTCTCTTACATCATTATGTTTTGTTCTACAATGTAAACTGCACAGACACAAAACTGTCTTATCCAGTTACTTAATAGAAACATACGATTTCAAAAATAAACATAACTGCTTCAAAAATTAGCATTTTTGGTAAGGTGTGTGTATTTTACGTTGTAGAACAAAATGTCAAAGTATTGTCAAGTTATGTTTACCGCAGGCTTTATTTTACTCATAAATTAGTAAAATCTAGAGGGAACCAGTGGCGAATTCGTCTTCCGGTTTTGACGTCATCCTTGCACCACTCTATAGAAAGGGACTCTCACTGCAATATGCACATAAATGTTTTTTGATGCTAAAAATCAGATTTTATAAACATGAGCAAGTAAATTTGTCAAAGCTATTTTTTCATGTACAAAAATATCTTATTTTGGTCAATTGTCATGAAAATTGATGGGAAAATGCTTTGGGGTAAACTGTGCCAGTCTCTCAGTTAAGAGTGATCCGAGAAAATCCAAGAAATATTTTCAATTATTCAGAATATTAAATCTATTTTTTCCTCATTTATGTTCATTTTTAAAATGTACACATGTACTCTTAATTCACTGTACCCATAACATGGGGTGAGCTGCGTCACAGGGCTTATAAAAGTCCTTTTTGCAGTAAAATATAAAAATATAATTTGACATATAGTAAAGTTTTCTTTGCATAGTAGACAATTATTCATAGTTTTCAGTCACAGACTGCATAGAGAGCTGGAGGGCAAAACATCCATAGAACTACAGCACAGGCATGTCAGTTTTCCATCTGTTTCAAGCCATGAATATTTAGATCACCTATCAAAAGAAGAAAAATATGTGAACAAAATGCAAGTTTGGCCACTTGGGACCCATATACAGCACTTGCTGCAATGTTTCAAACAATAAAAACAGTGGGACATTCTAAAATGCTTAACATGAAAAACACCTAAAGTGCCTTAAAGATCAAATTCAGTACATGTTATTGATGATGCATACTATATTCAAGCGAGCAGATGAGCCCAAAATATGAAGGTTTTCTATGGAAAAACGCTTAATGACAAACTGCACATTACATTGGTTTATCTGTTTGCCTGTATATAGTATGTATCATCAATAAGGTAAATATTGAATTTTGGTCTTTAAATATCAGTACTAGGTGTGTTTACATGAAGCATTGTAATCGGTTTAAAAGTCCAATCCGAATGAAAATGCTCCATATAAACACCTCAATCGGAATAAAAATGCCTGAACCGAATGAAATTGTAATCGGTTTGAGAGTGGGATAAACCTTTCTATAAACCGAACAAAATAAAAATTCTGCCATGTAAACGTGTTAAACCGATTACTTTGCATCTACGTCATCACGTCAAGCGGTCAGGAGTTGTCAGAATGCAAAATGGTGGCGGCAAAATGAAACTGAATGAACAAAATGAACACCAATTAGAAGACTCATGTATATCTGGAAAACAGGTTAAACAGGTAGTTAAATACTTGGGTATTGTAATTAGTAAATCAGCCTCAGAGAGACTTATAGAGAATTTTTCGCAAAGATTACAAAAAACAAGAAATATTTTTAACTGTTGGCTCCAAAGAAATGTATCAATTCAAGGTTGTGTATTGATTTACAAGGCTGAAGGGATCTCCATTATCTCCTGCATTATCTCTTTATGTAGATTCTAAAATGTGTGCTGCAGTTGATAAAATTTTATTTAAATTTATCTCGAGAGGCAAAACTGAGTATATTAAAAGGAAAACCATAATCAGAAGTGTATCAGAAGGAGGACTAAATGCTTTAGATTTTGACACTATCAATAATATATTTAAAATTAATTGGATCAAGCACCTTCCATGATTCTTTATTCCCAATATAGTCTTCAAAGAATGTGGTGGTCTTAATTTTCCACTTGCTTGTGATTTAAAATGCATTATTTGGAATAATCAATATTATTCAAAAACAAAAGCATTTTTTGGAACGACTGGTTTAACAAAGCTTTAATTGGTGTAATTGGTTCTTTTCCTACTCTGACTGTTGGGGGCCTTTCCATTAGGGATTAAAAATGTAATAAGATGTATATCAGAAGAATATTAACCAGAGAAAAAAGTGCTTCACCTAAGGCAATGGTGAAGTGGAAACATTATTATCTCTCCCTTGTTTTCCATTTTTTGTAAAGAAGAAACAGAAACAATCGTACACTTATTTTTCAGTTGTAATTATACCAAATTATTTTGGTCCCAAGTTTCTGTGTTTCTTTTTGAGTTATTTTACAAGTTTGTCACTATAACTGATGTAATGGTCTTGTTTATGGATTGTGATACTGGTTTATTGGAAATGGATAATATAATTAAACTTCTTATTCTATTAGGGAAATATCATATACATAAAGCAAAATGAATATCGACTGTACCAAATAGTAGACTATTTTCCACTGATTTGAAGATTTTTTACGACTCTCTAACTTCAGTTCAGAACAAATGAAAAGCTGTTAAGACATCTAAGCTGTTGAAAAGGATACTTGAAGTATTAGAAACATGATTGATTTGTGATATAAGATGCAGAAATTAGATTTTATTGTTTTACAGATTCAAATGTCTTTGTATTCCCCTATTGTTATCTAAAAAAAACTGAAATAACACATTTATTAAATACACTGAAGGAACTCAGCTACAGACCTTTATCCACACTCTTCTGCTTTTCAGAGGAGGGAGGGGTAATATTGATGCTGAGATGCACAGCCACCATGAAGGTCAACTTCCTGCGCCCGTCTTTTCATCATACCTTCCAGCAGTAATATGCTATAATGCTGTTGCTTGATTAAGAGCAACACTTTACATAAAAATAGCGCGCATAAATAACTCCATGTTGACAGGAATACAAGGCGGCAAACGGGACATATGCTAATGTGCGCATGTCACAAGTCATTCCGATTGACAGCGCTGGCACATGTAAACATCATATCGGATTAGATAACGTGTCATGTAAACAGTCCTTTGAATCTTTCAGTCGGAATGATTTTAATCAGAATGACAAAAAATTGTACATGTAAACATCTTAACAAATTAGTACAAACCTGGTAAAAATGACTGGCAAACAATGAAGGAAAACCTTGTTTTGCCCTCCAGGTGGGCGTTCCTATAAGGGTGTGATGTCACTTGAAAACTATGAATAGGTAAGAAGTGGCACAACTTACCCCACTCCTCCCTACTGCTCCAAAGCACTGTGAAAAAGAATGAATGAAGAGAACGACCTTGAAGGTGGTAAAAGTTTGACTGATTGGTAAGCCTTTCTTAAAATCAATTTCAATTGTAATCTTTGTTTTTGCATCAAAATATTTTTGCAAATATGCAAATAGTGCTATCAAAATGATTAATCGCGATTCATTGCATCTAACATGAAAGTTTGTTAATATGTGTACAAAATATGTGTATGTGTATATATATATTATTAAATTTATATATACGTGTGTGTGTGTGTGTATATATATATGTATATACACACATATATATTAAGTAAAAAAACATTTATGTTAGATGCAATTAATTGTGATTAATCGATTTGACAGCGCTAAAATAAACATAAGCCATAAATTATGTAATTTTGGAAAAAATCATTGTCAAAACACAATTGTCTGTAATTAAACACTCAAGGAGTTTTCTCTAGACGAGCGTGATTAATCTGAATGCATGATCAAAGCTTCACGCTCAACTTGATTAAGCAACATCCAGCATATGTGTGTGGAAGACCTATGAAAGCAAACGTTATAAAAATAGCTTCAAGCTGCATTCTTCAATGGATTGCATGGATTGGCTTTGCATTGAATCTGTCCTTGGCCTGAACACACTGCCAAGTCGGAAACAACACGAGTTGAGAGGCTTCTAAGAGATGGTGAAAGCACACTACAGACTGAGGGAGAGCAACTCACATCTGCTCATCTGAACATACAGACTCTAAACTTGAGGATTACAAGCACAGAATTATGCAGTAAACATGATATAATTGTTCATGTTCAACATCGTTTTCAGCTAAGAATCAGCATCAATGGTCTCAATAGACATAACAAGCAATGATTCATTAAAAAATGCATTAAAAACCAAATTAATTTATTCAGAAGGCAATAAAAATGTCATCAACTCCACTGCAACTGCTCACTTTTGTATTATTTATAATTAAATAGCAGAGTATTAATCTTAAATTAATGTAAAAAATTATGACGATGAATGAAATCTCATAGATCAAAGGGCTCTTACAAATGGAACAGCTTCCTGAAATTCCCCCATGGGACTGTAAAGCACGTAGAGTGCAAGAAAAAAATCAAGATCTGTGAAAGCCAGCTGAGCACCTCTCCTCCTGAATGAATTTAGAATCACACAGTCTAAAGGTAAACAACTCGGAACACAGTATGTTCAGAGACTGTCATACAGTGGGGAGGTAGAAGACAGAGGTTTATCCATTACGCTTTGAAAGATTTCTCTGCACGTAAGATGTGCTTTCTCTCTCACTTTCAATTTTTACTGCACTCTTTCCCTCTAAATTAAATCAGGGCTTTTTCCATGTGTTAAATAGAAGTCGCACCCCACTACTCCCGTGGTATTAAGCAGTGTAAATGTGTGTGTATTTCCACACTAGCACTCAGTATGCTGCACTGCATTAAATCACATTTAATTTGCCCAAGAACTCTGTTGGTTTGATGGAGCGGCTAGAATAAGCTGAGGTAGTCTGAAGTTCAACCATCATCCGGTGAACAGCAATTCAGGTTATTCTCAAGTCTGTGTATTGATAATAAAAAGATCAGAGGGGTACCTGAGATACATTCCACCATCATAAATTACATTAACTGCAAGTTAATGTAATTTATGTGGCGAAAGTACATCTGAAAAAAAAAGAATAAATGAATAAATATTAACGATAAATAAATACACTACCATTCGAGAGTTTGGGGTCAGTAAGATTTTAAATTTAGAAAGTAAGAAACAAAGGAAATTAAATGTACTTTTATAATTTTATTCAACAAGGATACATTAAATTGTTCAAAGGGAGAAACAAAGATTTCCATTTCAAATAAATACTGTTCTTTTGAAGTTTCTATTCATCAAAGAATCCCACCAAAACATGATCAACATTGATAATAATAAGAAAAACTTCTTGAACACCAAATCAGTATATTAGAATGATTTCTGAAGTATCATGTGACATTGAAGACTGTAGACAATGATGCTGAAAATTCAGCTTTTCCATCAGAGGAATAAATTAAAATAGAAGACAGTTATTTTAAATATGCAATGTTTATACATCAGAATATCACAGAGACTTGTGTGTGGGTTTTGACTCAGGACAGTAAGCAACCACCCTGACCATCCAGATCGCCCCATGAATTGCATAGCAATACCTAAAAGTCATTTAGAACACCTAGCAACCACATATCAATACCCTGGCGACCACCCACAATACCCTAGTCCTGAAGTGGTTTCATCAGAATATAGTAGAAAAGAAAAATCTAGTTTAACAACAAGAATCTTGTTCTTTGTAAATTATAATAAAGAACAAAACAGTGCTAGCCACATTTACACAAAAACTATATCTCACTTGAAAGCACAGACACTTTCACATACACAAACAGAGTAAAGAACATGAAAGAAGAAGAAACTAGGCAAGATAACCTAACATGGTCTTGCTTTAGCGGCTCATCACACATTGTTGTGAATCCTCAGCAGGATGGTTTGTGTTCAATTTCTCAAGGCCATCTGGAGGCAGAAGAAGAGATTGGGATCAAGTTGGATGTTACAGATTCTACAGTACTCCATATCTTCTCTACCTTAATGTGACTTGTGGGATGGCAGATATCTCCCATACCATCACAAAAGACATGATAGAACCCTGAACACAAATTAGATGTGATTGTTGGTGCATCAGGGTTATCAGAGTTGGCTTTTTTTCCAGTTGGCAAATAAGGGAAAATTCAGCTGTGGAGCCACAGTACAGTATGTACGTATTGTTGTCTATTTGTGCACTCTGTGTTTGATGTTACTGGTCATTTGGGGAATCAGTGAAGTATTTTTCCATTTTTCAATCCAACTACATAAAAAAGCTCAGAACTTGACCAAAAAAGTCAACTAAAACAATTGGATTTCTACATTTTTGTACTTAAGCAACATTTGCATTTCATTTAGCAGATGCTTTTATCCAAAATGACTTACAACTGTGGAAACACAAGTGATTCTTTCTAATATGACATATGTGGAAGAGAACTATATTTTTCTGTTTTTTTTTTTTTAAGAAAATGTAAATGGTTTGTATGCAAGACTAGTCGGCATGATGCTAGTGTGTTGTGGGTGGTTGCGGAGTCAACTCTAAGTCTCTATGATATTTAGGTCCTTAAATACAGCACAAGTCCCTATAGGTCAATGCATTTTTCGCCCATTTGATCAAACACCAAGTGAAAATCATAGGTACCACTACCTAGATAAAATGTGGCAAGCACCACTTCACTCTTCAAAATAAAGATTCCAAAGGAGGTTAATGCCATAGAAGGACCATTTTGGGTTCCAAAGGTCTTAAAAGAACCTTTTAGTGTAGAACATTTTAATAATCTAAAGAATCTTTTTCACTATAAAAAAAACCTTTTATGTAATGAAAAGGTTCTTTGTGGAACCAGTGATGCCAAAAAAAGAACCTTTATAGTTAAAAGTGTAACAATAAAAAAAAAGAATATCAAACTATTTAATTAGTCAATATATTAAAAACATTATAATAACTAATTTCATGTCTTCTGATTCTAGTATTTTCAGCAGGTGTGTTCTTGTGAACAAGCGAATCACATCAGTTTCATGCTTCATCCTGGTCCCCCTCGCTCATCAGCTGCTGCTGTTTGCTTCTATTTATGCCTTTATGAGCTAATCAAGAGCTTCAGACATACAGCCATCTGCTGTCACAAGGCTTCGATGTTACATTTATCAGCGTCATTCAGGTGTAAAAATGAATAGCAAATTTGATAATAGAAGGCTCTTCAATAAGGAATCAGCTGTAAAAATAAGGTGGGAGTGTTATCGCCGTCAGTTATTGACACTAGATTATAGGAAAATGTCAAGTGTTACTTCTTTTTATTAAGTTCTTAATCATATCATGTTTACTTTCAGGATAGTAACATGAAGATACTGTTGCTTTAGCATTTAGCATGTGTGATAATGGTCATAAAATCATAATTATATGCTTCATGCAGCAATACTAATATTTCTGAAATACATGTTTGGCTACAGAGTTTGTTCAGTGCAGTGTTTACTTACTTCTGTATCCTTTTAATTTGAAAATGCCACCCCTTCAAAGAAACTGAGTTACATGATGTGAAGGGGGAACAGAGCTCTGTGGGAGTTACATACACTTGAGAGGCAATGCATCATGGGAGCAGACTCACCATTCTGCCCATGAGATTGCAGTGGGAGAAAATCAGAGCAATCAATCTGGTTCTCTTCTAGTTCAGGCCCTTCACTAAACATGGTCCACTGCATGGCTGGACAATAACTAAAAGCAACAAAGTCATTTCTCAGATGCTTTTATTCAAGTGAAACTTGCCAACGCACAAGCCAGACAATTTGTGTTCAATCATCATAGACGAAAAGTGAAGCCCAATGCAGGTACCTGAATCTTTACATAGCATTCCACTTTAAATAAAGGATGAAACAACACAAGGAAGGTTTCATTTCAGAAAGTTCAACATCAAAACAGCGCTTGATCAAAAATAACAGACAGATAGTGAGTGTTTTGAAACTCTCATTGAGTGACGCGTATCGCACATCTACTTTAAGATACAATGAGACTTTATATCTTCTTGACTGTACTGTACTAGATACTGTACTAGTTACAGATAGACAACTATAAAGCTGAACTATAATATAAACTGTGAACATGGAAATAGAAAAAAACGGTGTTGTTTCAAACGTTGGTGACCATTACTGATCATGTGATCATTAAATCATTAAATACCCCAGTTTCCTATTTAAGCTCTATTCACAAAAGCCCACAATAAAGCAGAATAAGAAGTGTGAGAATGTCTTTCAGATAATGAGCTTATTTTAAGGGCTAATTAACTCGTGATTACTGTTAATATCTCTATTATTTACACTGATTACGTTCTCTCTACCTCATGATGAGAAAACTGAGAAAAACAACTCTGAAATCACTGACCTTTATTTTAACCTGTCCCACGTACAGTGTGTGGTTAGAAACTGCTGCTGTAATTCATAAGCCTTTTTTTTTTTTTTTTTTTAAATTTTCAATGTATTTTCTTTTTTAATACTCTCAATCCTACTAGTTGTTTGTTATTGTTCCTTGAGGATTACAACTAGCTTGAGGAAAAATGTAACTTAATCAGAAAAGAACACAAAAACAGAACTGTCTTCAGCAGCTAATACACCCTAATGATTTGGGTCTGAGCATTATATTTCTCAAATGAAACCAACAATGTATTTACCAAAAACATTTTTTAAACTATACAGACTGTTCAAATAGGAAGAAGCATCAATTATATAAAATTCAACCATCTATTCAGCTAGAAAATGTGCATAATTCAGATTACAGTAGTGTTTCTCCACTTGTGGCAAGATGGCTAAGGTCACTAATGATTATATATATCAGTTTCCCAGCCCTTTTTCATGAGGAACCCCCATTTCAACTGCCAAAAGCCTATTATTTTGTCTGAAACTGAAAGCGCTTCATTCTGTTCTGAAATTCTACCCAGAATTTTAAAAAAATCGTTTATTGCAGTAAACAGAAAAAATGAATGCAACAGCACAGCGGCGCTTCCTTTATCAACAAATTACACAACACAAAAGACTATATTTATACCTGACATTCTCCTTCACCCGCAATCCATTATTCATGAGTTACCAAAGTAAGAATCATTCACAAAAACCCCCTGCTACTCTTTATTCCAGTCCATTCCTCCTCAGATTTCTTAAACACGCTCATACTGACCGATTCAAATCCTTTAATATATAGTCATTATTCAAATCTCCATGTGATTACAATCCTGACAAGCTAATTAAGAGCTTATTATGTTTTGTCCACACTTGAACCCACTTAAAAATCTCTTGTTTCACTTGTAATAAAATCATTGCACAGGTATCAGAATAAGTGTTTCAGTCAATATACTGTGCTTTATTATACGTTGGAGACACGCAGTTTATATGCAGTTCAGCATGAGCCTCTGCCACTGGCCTGCAGTTCACAACAAATGCATTTTACAACTGAGTTTGCTAATCTCCCTCATTCCACCTTTTTTAAGACATGTCAATTTAAAAGTTGTTTGAAAAGTGCATCATGTGCAGTGCCTGTGCCTAATGCTAAACCATACTTAGATCTTATTCCCACAAATCCACACTGATACTGTTCAGTGAATCTGCATTACTCATCCTCCATCTTTCTCCTCAAGCACACACAGGGGACATGCTTGCGTAAGCTGGAGAGATTCCGCAGTCCTTCTCTTCACACAGGACAGGAGTCAGCCTCATCTAATGACTGTGACCTTCTCCATCAGGGTCTGGCAAACAAAACAAGACTTAGAATCGCAACAAACACAGCAGTATTATCTCAGGCACCATAGCGACACCTATGATTAATTAAACACCTTCAGCACAGAACTTATTCAGACACTGCTTTGAAAGGATTACACCATCTTCATATCTAACATGTTCAATAGATCGGTGTTGTAATTCACAGAAGGGAATGATTTGCGAGATGTACTGGTCGTTTGATCAAAAGGTCACATGGATCCTAATTTGCACAATGTGAAGAAAACTTTAAAGTCGATACGAGATCAAAATGTACTTTCTTAACACACATCCCTGGTGTTTTTGTGTACGATTAATCAATCCATAGTGCTTCAAAGACAAGAAAGCTTGTCTTATTAATGTTTCATCAAAATATAATCACTCGCTTGGACAATAAAACAACTTTACTTTTGATTTTAAACCTAACTTCACAATAAGGTTCAATTCATTAATATTAGTTAGGTATCATGAACTAATGATAAATAATACTGTCCCATCAAATGCAACTACCACTTTCAAAGTCCAGAAAGGTAGGAAAGACATCATTAAAGTATGTGACTCCAGTGGTTTAACATTAATTTTATGAGTGTTTTGTTTGCACAAAAAAACATAATTTACCACCTTTTTACAAAAATATTGATCTGCATTGTGCATTCACGAGAGCATCACTACGCATACATGTTGTGTTCACGCAAGAGCTGACATTGCTGCGGGAACACGCTTTGGATAATATTTTCTAAATAAGTGGTAAATTAAATTTTTTTGCGCAAACCAGGCACTTGCGTCAAAATTGAGGTTAAACCACTGGAGCCACAAGGAGTACTTTAATGATGTCTTTTCTGGACCTTGACAGTGGTTGTTGCATTGGATCTCTATGGATGGACAGAAACCTCTCAGATTTCATTAAATATATCTTCATTTGTGTTCTGAAGACGAATGAAGGTCTTACGGATGTTAGAATTTTCATTTTTGGGTGAACTAACCCTTTAATGAAATGAAGGTGTCTTTGAAAAAAGTCTTTAAGACTTTGAAAAAAGTGGTTACCATTGGGATACATCAAGATCGATGATGAACTTGACTTTAAGTCTTCAAAACCTCCAAATCTTGGACAAAAAGTCTCTAAAAAGAGGGTGTTTTCTGAAAGTCTGCCCTGTCTCTAAAGATGATCTACCCACACTATACATATACACATATGGGTTTGGGGTACTTATGGTGTCACACATCCTGACAGGTGTTTTCTTCCCAACTTGTCTGCTCACTACAAGATTACCTTCTACATGTTTTTAGCAATTTAATTATAGTGGTAGAGTTGCCAGATAAAGTGTGCTTTCCATTTTGTGATGTTAAAATACAAAACTAAAGTTTCATTTAAACTACTGATACCTGAGTGGGTAGCTCAGATTGTCAGAACAGTCACTTGACTTCAGGTCTAGCTCCATTCCAATCAATTCCTGATGGAAATACATCACACTATGGAAGTAAAATGGATTAGTGAAAGCCATTTCATGTTGACATTAAACAATACAGTCATGTTATGTGACAGTTGAACACGAAATATCAACATTATATTAGTCTCCATTTCGAATGATTACTTACCTTTGTGGACATAAAGTTTCTTGGCTGCAAGAAAGAAAACACATATGCATGTGGACTGACACCATCTGTGCAATGTAATGATGTGAGAATAAATGTTATTCACCACAGCTGGAGAGTGGTATTGTGATGTAGAGTGCAACTTAATTATCCTTTCTCTCGCTATGATTTCTAAGCTAAGTTTCCATTTCACATCTCATATTCTATGCTATTCTGTTCTCTGAAAACAAGGACGTTTCCAAACTCAAGTGTTCTTGGCAATGTTCCATATAATTACGAAGAGGTCATGACTGGTTTGTTTGTGTCCCTTGGTGGGAATGGATTGGAAGCAGAAGTGAACTCAGAATGGACAGAGACATTGTTAGTGGAGCAGAGTTGTACTGGGACGTGTTTCCGTGCTCACAACAGAATGTCTGGCAGCATCTTTGTGCAACAAACTGCCCAGTCAGTGTTCTGCTCAGGCTTAAGGGTTTTAATTCCAGTGGGGCTGAGATCAATGAGCTTTCACATTTGGGGGAGCTCACATGGGTGAGGAAGCCACTAGAAGACGGGTAAAATAGGGAAAGGGATGGGCATATGCGCAAAATCTGTGGAAGACAGAGGAACACTAAGCAATGTACTGCAGTGAAGAGAGAGCGGAGCACCTCAGGGATCACAGCAAATTGTTTGGTGTTGTTTTGCTATCGATTGGTCATGTTGCTCATGCTCCCTAAATATCAACCTGCACTGGAGAAACTAGCATGGCATAGAAAATATCATAAATATGCGATGAACAATGCAGTATTGCCTACATCATTTCATGTCACAAGATTTCTGCATCTGCATTCTGGGGTTGAGCTCATATTCTGAACATCAGTCTTTATTTTTCTTTTCTTTCAAGACTTTTACTTTTCTTTATATTTGGGGTATCCAATGATGAATATGTAAAAACAATATTCATTTAGAAATGAATCCCCCAAATTTCATAAATAAAGTTTTATAATTTCATATAAAGTTCATCTGACCTATTTAAAACCCATAATTACATATTATTGAAGGTTTACCTCTCTATTTTACAACAAAGTAGGCATGTACGTTCTGAAATTTGACCGGAATTCATTTTAATTATGTTTTTGTTTGGAGACAGAATGACCCCAGCAAAAACATGTTGCAGAAAATAAATGCGTAACTAATTGAAAAAATAAATAAAAGGCTCCAGCATCCATGCAACACTAAGTATAGGACTAGTGGTTTGGAGAAAGGATGGATGGAGAAATTATTAAATGAATGGATAAATAAATAATAATCATAATCATGATCGGCTATAGGAAAATTCGTATTGTCAGCGGTTCGGAAACAAAAGATTCGAAGCAGTGTTTTGAAATCACCCATCACTAGATATTGTTGAAAAGTCGTTATTTAGTTTTTTTGGCGCACAAAAAGTATTCTCGTCGCTTTATAATATTAAGGTAGAACCACTGTAGTCACATGAACTGTTTTAAATATGTTTTTAGTAGCTTTCTGGGCATCTGAAAGTGTAAATTAACTTTCTGGCAATGCAGGCCTCACTGAGCCATCGGATTTTATCAAAAATACCTTAATTTGTGTTCCAAAGAGGAACGAAGGTCTTACGGGTGTAGAACGACATGAGGGTGAGTAATTAATGACAGAATTTTCATTTTTGGGTGAACTAACCCTTTAATGAGACTACTTCAAAGTTTCAGCACTCAAAAGAGAAAAATGAGATTTAAAGTCTGAAATGTGGAATCGTTTCTTTTGCACTGCATCAAGAACAAACAAAAAGCATATTAAGGAAAGCAGAAAACTGATTTTTGAAAATGTGTAAAACTGACAAAGAAAAGGAATTCAGACTTCTTTATGATTTTGGAAATAAAAAAACAAGTCCATATGCAATGCTGTAAGTGCATTCTGTTGCTATGGAAAGCTGTGTGTGTGTGTGTGTGTGCGCAGTGTTTTCAGAAGGATTTGTGGGAGTGTCTGTGTGTGCACATCCCTCTTGATTCTTGGCTCTGATGATAAGCCCCCTGCTTGCTTGAATGCCTTTCCAAACCCAGAGTCAGGGTGTTATGACTATGGATGACAAGCACAGGAGCTTTCCAGCCTGAGACACAGGAGCAGGAAGATAGAGATAATAGAGGGTAAAGAGATACAAGACATGTGGGAAAGTAAAAGATGGTCACAGTAAGAAAAGACAAAGATAGGCCTATAGAGGAGCAATGTAGGAGGGGAAAGCTGGAAGAACAGCATTAAAGAATAACAATAAAGCAATAATGTTTGAGAAGCTAAAGGAAAAGCAGCAGAGAATAGAGGCCAACATTTTTTTACTGTGGGAAAGTATGACATTTAATGTGTGTGAAATCTGTCTGTAAGCAATTGTGAAGCAGTAAAGCTGCCATATTTCACTTTTTTGTTCTGTATTTGCATTCTGTTTTCAATTACCGCATTGATCACACACACGACTCCTTTTTTTTTTTTTTAACCTATACCCTTCTCTTTTCTGTTGTTTTTCCTAAGACCTTGAGTAGATTGAATTATCTTGCCCCTACAATGCACATTCAAACAAACACAAAATCAATTTAAAAGCAGCTTATGGTGAACACTTGACCAATAATTACAAATGACAAGCAAATACAACATGCCACAGCTGCCATCCCCTAGACAAGCAGAGGGGATGTAATACTGTATATTACATAGAGAATTACTCTTGGAAATAAGGTGAAAAAACTTCAAGGGCTAAAGGGAAAGCTTAATAAAAATGCATGTGAAATCAACTAGCAGAAACAACAAATAGAGGCCTTGAAGCAGTGAGTGACTGTTACTGTATTTTCCATTGAGAAATGTGTCCAATGCAAAGAATTTCCACTAATTCCATTAAAGGGCTACAAATGTTGCCAAATATTTTTGTGCAAGTTTTCTAAGCCTGTCACATGTACACCATTTTAAATGTAATTTTCACTGTAAAAAATGACCGTGATTCTAATGGTAAAAGACTGTAAAAATGCTACAGTGAAAAACAGTTAATTGGTTTACAGAAAGTTTCCATAATATATACGGTGAATAACTGTAATAGATCTAATGGTACATTTAATGTAATTTTACGGTAAAATACAGTTAAATTTACAGTTTTTGGAAGTGAAAAATAAGTCATTGTATAATTTATAGTGAAAAACCTAAATTAACATTCCCACAATTCCCTGCGTGACACTTCACATTTGATGTATTTTCGTTGAAAAAACTCTTCTTAGCTTTTCTTTTTTTTTTTCTAATCAGTTATGTACATTAGAGTTTTATGTTACATCTAATGTTGTTAAATTAATGTTTATTGCATTTTTAAAATTTCATGTTTCACTTCATTAGGTTGGTATATTAACATTATTTTAGTTAATGTAATATGTTTTTTTACTGTAAATTTAACAGATTTTTTTTCTTTTTACGTTGGTACCGTATGTTTTTACGGTAAAGTTCTGGCAACCACAGCTGCCGTTTTTTTTACCGTAAATTTTACGGGAATTTTTTTTACAGTGTTACATTTATTTAAATGTTATTATAGCCAGTTGTTTGCTTTATTTTTTTCTTAAATATTTTGCAGGAGCATATAGAGGTGAAAAAATGTAGTGATTATCCGTTTTGCTGTCATCAATTACAAAGCTGTACATATTTTAAACTTTGAATGTTGTCATAGAAACATAATTTGAGACTAAGGATGTGGACAGCTTCGAAGAAAAGCTCAGTTGCAATCTTGCAATTACAGCAATTCTCATAGGACGTGAACATTATTTAAATCACTGTTTATGTAAATGCGACACTGACGTGAAATATATTATTCTAAAATAACCCATGCAAAAATATGTTGATATAACAACTGTTTTAGAACAGTGAATAAATTTTTGTGCTATATATTTTATGCCAAGTTTCATATCTTAATGTTACTGTACTGAAGTCTAGCCTCAAGCTGACAACTGATTGTTCTGTGGATCGTAAACAGTCTGAGGTGAAGTACAGCTTTGGCACTGTAGACAAGTGTAATCCTTCCGAAAGAATGTTTCTAGTCATGTAGTCATTAAGAGAATTGTCTAGAGTGGAGCTCTGATACAAAAAAGATGCGACAGGACTTGCATGCAGAGATTGTTTACAATCCATCTGCATTTTTATGAGTCTGTTTATCTGCTTGGATGAGCATCAAAAACCTTGAGCACAGGAAACCCTCACTATTGATTACTCCTGACAGTGCGATTGTGAACAGTTCAAATGCGGGTGGTAAGATAATCTCTTAAAGGTACACTATGTAACTTTTTAGTTCAAAATTAACATTTAAATGATAAGCCAACACATCATTAATTCTTCTTCCAAAACATGTTTTTTTGTCTTATCCTGACTCCCTATATTAAGTGTTTATATTTTAGACCTGGCAGGATTGTTTCGCAGGAAACTGAGTACATAAGTCACTCGCCCTTGCGTGTCTCATCATATCCGTAAATAGAGAAAAGTTGCTCCGGCTACTTTGACGTGTGTGTGGTGTGGGAGTGGCATAGGTAAGTTCTCACAATGAGTGAGAAAGGTTGACATGGAGCAAGCTAAATCTTGAACCTCTCGGGAATCACCCGTTAAAAAAAAAAAAAAAAAAAAAGGCGAACAGTCTGGTGACAAATAGAGAACGCGCCAGAGCTTGTATAAAACGAGAAATAACACTAGCTTAGCTTTTTGGAGATGGTGAGAACTGAGAAATTTGTAATGTTAAAATGGCGTGTTTATTACTCAACAGGTAAGGTATTTTATTGAACAGATACATAATTATCCACTCACAGTCAGGGAAAAAATGGCAGATTTCAAACTGCATGCTTCTGGGAAGTCTAGCATCAGTTGATCAACTACAATGTATGAATGGAAATTCTAACAGATATATTTCTTCAGGTATTTCTCCAAAGAGACAGACATTCTTAGATTTTTATTATATAATGAGTTCCAAATGAAATGACGAATTACATAAAACATTTCAAGTTGTTTTTTGTTGTTTGTTTTATTGGAACATGAAGAAATTATTAAAAAAAAACTATTGTACATAATATGTTGGCATAGAAATTTATTTAGTCCAGATATTAAGACCACACATTCAGCTAAAAAAACCTTGAAACTGATACTTTTGGTTACATAATGAATTGGGAACATTTCTTCACTGAGTCTTCAAACGTGTTCCCATGGGAATGGAGACCACGCACTGTAACAGGCTGCTTTGGACTTCTGGACAGGAGAACTTGCTCACCGTGTCTAGAGAGAGAAATTCACATGGTTGAAATGGGCCCGTTTGGCACTATAGTAAAGCACAGGTTAAATTTGAGCAGAAAGAGATAACTGAACAAAAACGAGTGTTACAGCTGAGGTACTGATCTCCCTCCTAAAAAAAAGACGTTTATTGCATAATCATTATTGCAGACTGTAAAAATTCTCCTTTACACGTTCAGTTGCATGTCACGACATTACACAAATTAAATCCATTTTTTTCCTCAATGGAAGCCTTTTCACTTTCATTTTTAAAACATACATGTAGGGGCAAAACTACAGCACAAAGACTAATGATGATTAAATAAATAAAGGCATTAGAGCAGCAGCATGGTGTCCACAGAGATGGTGGAGCCTGAAGATAGAAAAAAAAAAAAAAAAAAAAAAAAAAAATGAGGAAAAAAAATTGAAATAGAACCTGCAACTAAAACCATTTCCTCTCTAGAGCTCGCACTAAGACAATCATTCACTGAGCCTTTTTTTGTAATTTTTCATACAGACAGCACTTCTGTCTCTCCATTTCTGCTTGAAAGCTTTTTGCACAGGGTGATGAAACTGAGAAAATCATGATTCTGCTAAAAAATTAACAATATGAGTAAGCTGTTTGCAGTTCAATAGGATGTCTAAATAAAATGGCATAATACATTCTGCATGCAATCCTGTTAACAATGGAAAAAAAGCATATCATTCCCTAAAATTATGATACGCATGAAGTAACATCATTTGTACACTACAGCATGGCTGGAAGACAATTTCATAAAATCTCAGAGCCAGCAAAAGCTATGAAAAGAGTGACTGTTTATCTCACAGAGTAAGATGCAGCCTACAGAAATGACATGCATGGTTGTTGTTCTCACTGGAACTACATACTGTAGCCAAAGCACAATAAAGTAAATTAGCCATTTCCAAAACTCATATTTACAAAATATAGATTCTGGGAATCAATACTCTGGTCTCATGAGAAGAAATCAATCATTTTGGATCTAACAGCATCCAAAATGTTATGGTGTTGCTAGAGGAGGAGTACAGTGAGAAGTGCCTGGTTCTCACAGTAAAGTTCAGTGGTAGTAAAGCTCTTATATAGGGATGTATGAGTGCTGAAGGTGTGAGGGAGTTGTGCTTTATCAATGCTGTCATGAATTCCCACACCACTGTGTAATTTAATACACAAACCTGAAACAGAAGATGTTAACCTTTCCTCATTCCCTGCATTGTTGGGCATTTTTTCAATATGACAATGAGGATATGCATTCTCTCAAGGTGAAAAACCTGTGGACATGTATTGCACTCAATCTTAACACTCTTGAGCGCCTGTGGGGGATTCTGTAGAGACGAGTTGAGCAACACTCCCCATTAAAGATCAGGGCATTTAAGGAGCTCATCATCCAGGAGTTAAACAGGACAGATGTGACAATTTGTCATGAACTTGTACCCTCTGTGCTAAGAAGTGTCATAGCAGTATATTCAAAATTATGGAGGGCATACTAAGTACTAGAATATTATACATTTGTTGAATTAAATCTAGTGTGTACTCATTTCTGCTATCCTTAATTTAAACAAAATTGACTAATTTACTTATTTTATGGCTATTAATGACACATATTTCTCAGTTTTTATTATGTATATGTTTAATATATTTTAGTTTTGCCATCTTTCCATGAATTGTATTAGTGATCATAAAGAAAACACATCTTTTGTATTTGTTCAGAGGGGGTGTACTCATTTATGCTGTGCACTGTATATATACATATATTAAAGAATGTCCGAGAATGTTCTAGTGGTTGGCAAGTGTTTTGGACCCTGTACATCACTGACTGCAGTTGCCGTAAGGCCTAATGATCAGAAAGCTCCTTCAGACACTGCAGACAAATGCCTTTCCACAAACAAAATCATGGATGAAGTCACAGTATGACCACCATTTCTAAGGACTGGTAATTCCTCTGCTTCTCAAGGACATGCTTTTATGATTTAGAAGGACTAATCTGCATTCGCTTTCAAGTCAGTTTGTACAGTGTCTCAGTTATTGAAAATGAAGTTTCTTTGCAAATGTCTCTTTGTCAATTCTGGTTAAGATCATGTCTTGTCTGCACAATATCCTATTCCTTTTTTTCCCCTACAACAGAACAAAGGATTTTTGAGGGGCACTTAAAAAGTGAAATCCAAAAGTGGAGTAAAAGTGAAATCCAAAACATACCAGAATCTACACTTTGTTGTTCAAACATGATTTCCTCCTTTAGCCACAAACTATTGAATGCTGAAACTATTTCAAAGTGAAACGTAAACAATCTGCAACATATGCTATCACAGCGATACTGCAGAGGGCCATCCATTTTTTAAGTTGAACCAACTAAAAATAATACATTCAACCAAAAGTGAAGTTAAGCTAAAGTTCATCTAAATCTGTCCTTGCACCTCCCACATTAAAATCACAAAAATATTACATAAAATTAAAACAAGTATATAAATTATTATTTTAATGGCTGTTATAAATATATTATGGATGTATATAAATTATTTTAATGTCAATTATTTTCATGTAACCAAAGTACGTAAATACTTTTCCAAAATAATTATGCAATCAAGGTGTCGTTGGCCTTAAGATGACTGAAGATCTGCCTTAGGGGCCATTTACACAACACCATTTTCAACTAAAAACGGAAAACTTATGAGTTTTGGCCGTTCATTTACATGACAATGGCGTATTGGTGGCATGAAAATGCAGACTTTTGAAAACAGGTTTCAAAGTGCAAGTTTTTGAAAATGGTCTGTGTAAACAACAAAAACGCAAATCTGTGAAAACGCTGACGTCATGCACATGCACATTACATGTTCAGTCTATAGTGTTTCATCGTCATCTAATGCCCTGCCGGCAGAATACAGTGTTTTTAGTCATTTTCACGGATTTGTATGAATGGGGATCGTTTTGACAATTGAGTCGTCTGTACGTGGAAAACTCAGAGGAAAAACTTCTCCGCCCAAATTGTGGGCAGCGCCCTGAATTTTGGTTTGCGGCCCTTTAGCTTGAAAATCTGAATGATAAATTGAAATAGGTGCAAAGGTGAAGCAATCATCCAGAGATGATGACTACTGACTGAATTCAAACTGATAAAGAGATCTAGTGCTTAATGACAGATGCAGCAAACATCTCATGACCAATGGATTGTGTAAGGGACTAAGAGGGTTAAGCAGATGTTTTCATTATACTCAGGCTATAGATGCCAAAAGGCAACCCTCAGGCTTATACTAGCAAATAGCAAATAGCTTAAACTAGCAAAGAACAAGAAAAATGCAATGGTTCCTTTGCAAAGTTCTGGTTTATGACTCTGGATTACTAGCACAACATTTGCAACATCTTATCCAAACATCCAACGATCCTAATATCTTCCAGATCAGCTCTTAACAAACGGAACTAATTGATTCGTCTCATCTGAAATGGAGGAGCTTTAAGATGGCTTCATAGCTTGAACACAAGCCAACACGTGTCAAGGACCTTCACTGTCAAAAGGGTACTGCAAGTTTGGACAATGTGCATATATAAACATCGCAGCCATTCCTTTTTTCTGGGAAATGTTACTCAGTAAGGAACAGAAACAGTCTATATGACGCAAATTAATAAATAAACAAATAAATAAATGAGGGTGAATGTTGCATGTGTCTACAAAGTTGTTTTCTGTAAGTGAATAATGGCAATAATAAGTGATGGTACAAGGTTGCATGTTAAACAAGCTTTTTATATCCTGAGATGTAAAGCGCAGAGAAGTTCATAAGAAAAAGTGGGTGATTGTGAAAGAGACAGACCTTTAAACACCCCACAGCTATCCATATGGAGACACTTTCACATGAAGAGGCTTTTTAAATGACAAAAAAAAACAAACAAAAAAAAACTGTTGCTCTTGTAAGATTTTTCAGTAAAAGCTGTGATACAGTATTGTGAAATATTATAATATTATTGAGAAATATATTATATAAATGTAATTTATTCCTGTGACGACAAAGGTGAATTTTCAGCATCATTACTCCAGTCTTCAGACTCACAGGATCTTTCAGAAATCATTCTTTTATGATTTGGTGAAAGAAACTTTTTTTTTTTTTTTTTTTTTTATCACAGTTGAAAACAGTTGTGTTGCTTAATACATTTTTGTAACCTTTAAAAGTCTTACTATAACTATTTCAATTTAATGCATCCCTGTTGAATAAGAGAAGATTTTTTTAAATATCTGTCCCCAAACGTTTGAACGGTAGTGAATGTTAATACAGTAATATGGTACAACTAAATAAAACGCCAGGGGGTGGGGGGTGGTCCTTCACCTGAAAAAAAGAGGTTGAAGACCCCTGAGCTATTGAAATTGGCTCAGTCGAATGCTGAAAGGAGAATGTGTACGGGATTTGATGCTACTTAAATAAACCAGCTTCCTCCCTTCTTTATGCCTTTGCAAAGAGATTTATTGTATATCAATTAAGCAGAAGCTGGGCCTGCAGATAAGCCTTCTGAGAGCCATAGAAGAAATATTTTATTCATAAGAAATATTTGATCCATATGCTTAATGAGAAAAACACAAACAAATCAGTCCTTTCAGTCTCCTGGTTCACGAATCACACAAAGCGCTTGAGAAACAGTGAGTGACACTGAGCGCTTGCTTACGGCTCCCAAAGCAGCAGTTCAAAAGAAGAACGAATGACATCGCCTGGGACACAAAGGCAGCCATATGTCTTGATGAAGGTTTAACCAAACAGAGATTGAGTAGAGGGATTTTCTGCATTTCATAAACAATGACGAGGGCGTTAAAAGGACAATCTATTCTGGAAATGCATAAAATCTTTCAGCATTCCTGTGTTTGGGAACAGGCTGTAAGAAACAGCTATGAGATAACATTTCACTTCTGAGAGAAAACTGAAACAGCTGAGAAATTCAACTCTCAACCTCATCTTAGCTTCAAAGTTTAAGCTAGATTCTTAAATTCTGATTGAAGAAAATTAGGCCCTCACTGTAACAATATGCTACAGGTTACAATTTATAAATTATGACTGAGGGTCATCGAGTTATATACTGATACAATAGCCAATAAATCAGGCATTTTGACATTCCCTCTTGTATTGTTTTAAAAATTTACCTTAAAACTTTGAGGAAAATTCTTTTTTCTGTTGTCAATTTTTTTGGTGAATAGCATGTAAAATAAACCATACTGTCTCAATAACTGCATTAAACATTAACAAATCTGTTTAGGTCAACTACTAAATAGGACTACAATGTCCCAAATCTCAGTATATGAAAACAGTATTTCAAAGGTAACCAAATCACATACTACTTCCAGAGGACTTTCTAAGCATGCATTTTGGGGTCATATTGGCCACATATTAAGACAACTGGTTTGGGTGGTTCTCAAATGCAATTAATAAAGTATTTTATTATCACTAGTGCAATACACTTTTCATACTTAGCAGAAGTATGTAAATTGGGATTCAGCCCTGGCCTACCTCAGATGTGGTGAGAATTCACTTTATGAGTTTGATGACAGTTCCGTTTTGGCTAAAACAAACGTTTCTGAAAGAAAATCTGGAACATTAATCATGCACCATTTCTGCTATTGCTTATGTTAGGCATTTTAAATGGATAAACGTGGTTGGGTGGGTTATTTTAAGTAAGCATGTAAGTAAGTGGGTTGGTTGGTTGGATCAGATATAAGCCTTTCAAATGCTCTTTCCCTGTAAAAAGAAAGCTTTTTCTGTCATGTATGCTGATGAGCTGCACTATCAGTATCAGTGATCTCCACTATCCAGTAACATACAAAAGCTGTAGAAACAGTGCAATTTCACCATCTGGACAGTTCTGGCCAAAACTTCTATGTGCAAAAAATAAATAAATAAATACATACACACATGCATATATATATATATATATATATATATATATATATATATATATATATATATATATATATATATATATATATATATTACACATACATACACATACACACACACACACACACACATATATATAATATTTAGAGCCTGAGGAATTTTTGTAAACAGTGAAACCCAACAGATACTTTTTTATCTGGTCAAGACGACAGACATCCTGGCACGCCAGCTAGCCTTAATATCATGTCTGACATAACACTTTCCCACAAAAACATTTTTCCATAGCACATTTATAAAAAGATCTGAGGTGGATCCTCAAGACGGGCTTGTGGGTAATGAGTGGGAGTGTGTCGTCTCTAAACAGAACTGAACTAGAAAGAGAGCAGCTACTGCCTGAAACTCTTATCCCCCAGTGAGTGGCTCATAGTGGGGGGCACTACTCAATCAAAGAGCAATCCTTTGCTGAAAGAAGGCCTTACGCACTCCAGATGTGCTGGAACTAGAGAGATACAACCCAAGCCAACAACAACTAGCTAGACTCTAAGCCTTCATTTGATGACTGTAGATGCAGGGATTTCTGCGGGACAACATCCTGTCAAAGAATAGACCGCATGTTTATTGCTGAAAGTAGCAAAAAATTAACATGGGAAAAATCAGCACTGCATTACTGAAATTAAGTATCTGAGACTACAGTCAGTGCAGAATATATTTAACATGAAAAAGAGACATGATATTCTGCATCGTTAACATTAACCAACAGACCAGTCTACACTGCCGTTCAAAGGTTTCGGCTTGGTATGGTAAAAACAATAATATTGTAAAATATTACAATAAAAAACTGTTATTATATTGTAATATATTTTAAAATGTTATTTTCAGGATCATTACTCCAGTCGTCAGTGTCACATGATCCACATGATAATTTTTCAGGATTAGAAAAGAAAAGATGATAGAAAGAAAAAAAAAAAAACAGCATTTAATTAAAATATTATAAATATTTGTAACAATATTGTAATAAAAATGCAACATTTTAAATAGTTTCACTGTAACTTTTGATCAATTTTTAAAAAACAAAACAAAACAAAAAAACAAAAAAACGTTCTGAACTCAAACTTTTGAATGGTAGTGTCCGTCTAAAAATTTCCAAGGGGGGATATTTTACATTACATCTTACATTATGAAAAACAAATTTATAGAAACATTGGGAGTTATCATGTAATAATGAATCGTGCACAATAAGAAAAGGAATGTGCATCATCGGAACAAAATGAATCAAAGGGAATAAATCACAATTAAAATAAAGCAATAGAATTGTTTATGTGCACAAATTTTTGATTTAACATTTTGTATTTGTGTGTATGTGATGAAGTGTGAAATATGTGTTATTTTGTTGTATGTGAAGAGCTTCTTACTTGAGTATCTGCTGCCACGTCTTCAACAGAAAACATCTGAGATGGAGCTGAAGTAAAACACAGAAGAAAAAACTTAATATTTAATATGTAATATTAAAAAAATCTGTAAAGATTCAGCATGGGCCAGTTTATCAGTACGAGTGTCTTACCAGGTCTATTACATAACATTGTGGGTTGGAAGAATGCCATTACAAGCAATATAATAAATGACTCGCACTCTGTCAAACAGATTAATATAAACACGGCTGCGTGGTGTGAAACATATTTTTGTGTTTATGTTAAAAACCTTTCCAAGTCATAATGTGTTTATAATATGTTTGTTTTAATGGTATTCTACTCTAAAACCTCAGAGGTTTTAGTGTATTGTAGATGTTGTAGGAAATCTGAGAAACCAATTAGGAATAAATCAATATAATCTATGGTTCCCTCTCAACAGGGAGATATCTACATTCAGATTAATTCATAATATGGCAGAATTTTTAGCATTTTGACACAGACTGGAATATGGACATATTTTATTATTCTACATAGACTGCATAAAAATCTATCTGGAGAAACGAACCAAAAATGGTCCTAGACACAAGCATGATGTTACATGCTATTTGCACAGCGTAATAGTATAATATTTTAAAGATCGATGCCGTCAAAATCAACGTCTTGACATGGCATAGACACAGTTGACACAATGAGGTGTCTTCTGAAGGCACGTGCTCTTCACTCAGAAATATTGTGATTCTGCAAGCATGGGCTGAATTGTGACACTAGTAGTGACGATAACTTAAGTCAAGACACAAGGCCCTGTCACTGTCACCCTGGTGCTTTGGGCCCAACTCTGCTTGAGAAATGATTACAGAACTGCTCTCTACTGATGAAAAGCATGAGGGACACAATAAACCAGCCATCTGTCATGTAGGAAGTAAGGAAATTGTGAAGCTGGAGGCAGAGATGGAAAGGGGAAAGCAGTGACACGGGGGGAATTGGCTGCACAGGACACCATGGGAAATGAAAGAAAGGAAAAAAGCATTATAAAAACAGTAAGTGAGCCCCCAGCCATCCCTGACTTTAATTTTGATGATACAAAAACAATATACATAAACATACCAGAGACTGAAAGTATTATTAATCAATAGCTAATGTGGCAGATTCTGAATAAGCTAACCTTCACTTTTATTATTACACAAGTAGGAAGAGGAGGTAGGCAAGCATATAAAATAGAGCTTTGTTGAACTTTGACCTCAAAGGCTGGACACATTTGACTTTCTTTTTTAAAAGGTGTATTCTTAAATGCTTGAAGTAAGGTGTAGACACAATTTGTGCCTACATATTAAGAATGTGTGAGGCTAGTCGATTAAACGATACTGCTGCCGTTTGTCAACTTGGAAATAATAGTCGTTTACTTTTTTTTTGCACATTTAATGTTTTGCTTTATATTTTTACTTTATAAGGCTACATTTAAATTACTGTCACGTTATTGTTACATTTTAAAATGAATATATTATTTTGAAAAGTGTATATCTGGAGTTAGGGTTAGGTTAGGGTTATAAAAAGCTGTTAGCTATTTACCATCATTATACATCATGATTATTATTAATTGCAATCTTTGGCTTAAGTTCACCCTAATGCAACTTTAAGCTGTAAACATTTAAGATCTGAAATTAGTTGAATTTAGTAACAGAAGGACCGAGATGATTTAGTGGAAGAGGAAGACAGAAAAAACAAGAAAAAGAGAGGGAGCCACATGTATCAAAAGCATTTACAAAACCACAACAAGGCAGCCACACACATCTGTTTCTGCCCTGCATAAGAAGAACGGGATGTAATACATTCTGTCACAGTTTAAACCAAAGTTTGTTTTAGATTCAGGGATCAAGTAGACCCAGAAGAGCTAAGATTAATGTTTACCAAATTCACAATTTAATAAATATTTAAAGGACAGACACTTTCTATACAAGACAAATACTTTCTACTGATCAAATACAAACTTCTTAATACAAAAAGTCAAATTTCCTTGCCTCCATAGAAATACTGCTGTTATTAAAACAAAAAAGGGGCCAGATCAATTTAACAAACTCTTAATATTTTATTTCATTTTTACTTTTCACTCAAATTTACATGCTAATAAGTAATAACAGAATAATTTAAAAAATAATAATTAAAAATAAATGATTTTTTTTGTTAATTTTATACACCTACAGCCACACACTTCTTCATATTACCTAAAGACCATAAAAATGGTAAAGTGTCATTTTCCTGCTGAATCACAGGACATACAGAGGACATGGTACCACTGAAACTTCAAAGGAGAAGAACTTCAAAACCTCTTTCTACCTGTAGAATTTTGATTGGTTCTACACCTATGAATCACCTCAATGTCACGGTTCAACAAAAGCACTCAAATACATAACTTCAGGGTGAATAAACGCCACAAAGCAGATCAACTCATCCTATGAAGCTGTGATTTCAGACTTTCTTTAACAACAATCCAACAAAACTTTTTTTGGGAAAAAAAACCCAAAACAAAAACACGTTTATCCTATAAAACATTTTTATAGTTTATCCTGATAAACCTTTTCTGATAAAAACTTAAATTATAAGAACTTTGTGCCTTTATAAACGAAGAGACGAGTTGAAATGTAGTTCAAAACAGACAACTTGCTTCAGAATACAGACTTAAGCATTTTTACAGCATGAGCTCAATTTCAGGATGCAAAGTAATAATGACAAGGACAGTATCTTGAAAAAAAACAAAAACATGCAGTTCATGGTCTGCAATATTTTAATAAGCATATACAAACTAATCCCTAGAAAACAAGAACCATCCATGCGAATAAGCTCCTAGTATCAGTTAATTACCCAGAGTGCCAAAGCAGAACACCATCCATCCCAAGACTCCAGTATGAGCTGCAGTTGTGAGCCTGTAATAGATCTTATCACTTCTGATTTGTGTTCTTACACTAGTGGAGCTGCCAAAGTTGTTGTATTGATGCATTGCTTAAAATTTACTTTAACCTTTTGACTCTTGTCAGCAAATCAAACATTTAGATGGAAGGATGTGCCAAAGCTACATATTCTAAAAATTAACTAGATCAGGCACTGGCTGATGTGAAAAACAGGAAGATATGAAACATCTACCTCCTTGTTGTATCCATTAATGTGTAGATTCATCTGGCAAGCCAAATAAAAAAAGCGAATGAAAATGCTTCTCATTATCATTCACCTTGGTAAAACGGTCAACCCACTTCCTAAAGACACAATGATTAACATCCGTTACTGGAGGCCTTTTACAAATTAATAAAACAAATGCATCAAATTATAGTGCCCTTGAGCAATCAATCTCCATATATAAATTTAATAAATGCTGTGTGTCCCACAAAAAGCGACATGCACAGTCAAGAAATGAGGGCCACTTTAGAGAGTAAACAAGTGAGTATCTGATTATTTTTTCAGTTTAAAAATGGCAAAGATTATTCAAGCTCAGTCATAAACTCTTTACAAAGGTTACATTCTTTTAATTCCCTCAATGAAAATGTTTAGTCTTAAGATGAGCATGACCTGGCATGAAATCTGGTTAAAAGTTATTAGCACATCAACAACATTTTCAGTCAACAAAACCACACTGATAATGAAAGAACCCCATCTGATGAACTTCATCACACATTCTGCACCATTTTCCACAAAACTAAATTCCAGTCTAGAGTTTCTCAGGAGACTTTATGGATGTGTAAAATGACCATTGCGACCAGGGCATTGTTTTGCAATGTGCAGCAGCTGCTTACATTCAAAAAGTAAAGGGCATTTTGTGTGCCACAAAGGACAGTGCAATCTAAAATGCATCTTTAACGCACACTGAAAACACTGAAGGAACCAGGTGCATTATTCAAATAAACACAGTCAGTTTTTAAGTAAATGTAATAAAGTGGGATGCATAAAGTTAAATTAGTTACATCTGTAGCTTAATGTAACTAATGTAGCCTTACAGAGTTGTCAATGCTTATGAATTCATTAATACAGATCATTAATAATGTTAAATCATTATTGTAAAAATAATGTTTTAACAATTTTGATAATATGAAATAATAAATAAAAGACCTACTGAAAATGTGTTAGTGACAACCCTAGCTGGGAGCAGTAATTGAAAATGCCAACAAATCTAAAATGATCATGGTACATCATGGATCACGTCATCATGGATCTTTGAAACTATGTAATTGGAAAACTGTCTCTAATGGTTGATATTCCTTTATGTCCATTACTTTTCTTAGTAGTAACACTATTTTATCAGTAGATTCAGGGAAAAGGGTGTTAATGGAAGCCTTGACAACATCTAAAATCATGCCAGACTGATGTGCCCTAAAAAGCCTGTTTTTTTTTTTTGTTTTTGTTTTAAAGCTTTGCTTTAAAAATGCATCACATTGACCAATTTAGAACTATAAAACAGTAGGGTTGGGTATCGAGAACCAGTACCATATTTCCAAGAACTGGGGATTCGAAAAAAACGTGCATATCAATTCCGCTTTTCAATTTCTGTGTTCACATTTTAATGTGATTTTAAACCATTTAAGTGCAAGAAGACGTGAAAGAGAACTTGCGCACTATTTTGTATGCCGCGCACAGTCAAACACATCTGAAGCGCAGCCACAGAGAGCCAGTTTCAGTGCATGTTCCTGGCCGGAACTGACTTCTCTTTCGTATTTGCTTGAGCTTGAACGGACCAATATACACAAAATTGCGTCAATATATCCTCGTAAACACAGTCGGATTTGTCAGATGTGTATGTGTAACAGTATTTCGGATCCGTGCGTTCGGTCTTAAAGTGACCGCAGCCTAATAAACATAATAAATGTGCTGCCTGTCATTAATGTTAGTCAAAGAGCAAAAGAAAATCATTCACTGATCATAACTGAATATCTTTTGTGACTTTAATGAGGATTAATCTATATTTTATTTATAAAAAGAAAACTATGCAGTGTTATATTATATTTGACTTCAATTTCTGTACCTGAAATTTGTATTTATTTATGCCATTGCTAATTTATTTGTTTGTTCTTATTTTATTACTGACTGTTTACTTGTCTTTAACCATTTAATGTTTAAAATTTATATTAGTCCAGTTGCTTTTTCTGTGATATTTTTGTTAAACCCATTGGCAAAATTTGGCTGTAGGCTGCTGATTTTTGTTCATGTTATTCAGTTACAACAACAGAATGTTTTTTCGAAAAGACAGAATAAATATGTTTGATATCTAGATGTTTCGACTTTTTTTTTTATACCTTATTAAAATCAAAACTAGGAATCGATAAGAATCGGAATTGATAAGCAGAATCGGAATCGATAAAATTCAAACGATGCTCAACACTAAGCCACCAAAGCTCTCATATGTTTGATACTTTATAATTTCCTCCCCTGTATATTCAATGCATTTACGTATTTGTAATTGATGACAGAGTTCCATTATTCTGATATTTTTTTGTGAGCTTAAATTTTTGTTGTTGTTGTTGTTTCTATCTATCTTTGTTGTGAAAAAATCAATAAAAAAAAGCAAAAAAAAAAAAGCAAAAAGGTAATGCAATAAATTCCAACAAAATGACTGAATATATCCTAATGAGAAAGGAAACAAGGAGCTCTCAGTCACCTAAATATCAAAGTATGTGAAAGCCTCTGAGATTATAAAAAAAAAAAAAAAAAATCTCAGAATCCATTTCCTTGGTGACTGACAGGTTCCTTGCTGCCAAAGTTAACATCCCATGCCTTGACCTAAACAGCTCACAGGATGATTACAGAGCAAAAGACCTGTCAATATTGCTTTAAAAACAGCAGGAAATTGGCTAATGTGCTCTGAGAGAGGAAGTGAGCCAATGAAAAATCGTACGAGACAGTCAGAAACAGAGCATAGAGGGGGCACTGGAAATGATTTAGAATGTTTCCACACCTGAACATGTTCTCAATCACAGGATCCCAATAACAGTGATACTTAAGTGATATTTACCCGCAGGTTAGGGTTTGAAAGCAGTTGTGGTCAAACGGTATTAATTTCATCACATAATCCAAGACAAATCAAATTTCAAGGATCTATTCAATTTTTGTGGCTAAATGAAATGCATACTTGTTATCAAGACCACATTTAGGTGTATACCTAACTGATTCTAAGTATAACAAAAAGAATTAAGAGAAAGCACCTTGACTACAAAATAAAAAAATTAGCTTCTCCGACTGAACTTGAGCTGAATAATAAATATTAAGTTTTGATGCATGACTGTCTATGCTGACAGATCTTCCCCACAAAATCTCTCCACATGACAATTAATTAGCAAACACATGATTTCAAAGTGCATGCCTTTACACAATACTTTGCTTGCAACACTATGCTGTTTCAAAGTCAGGCCATTGTAAATGTTTGTCTAATATATATATATATATATATATATATAAAAGAGAAAAACGGCCAAAAATATATGCTGCCCTGCCCCTCAGAGCTCAGCACTCAAGTTTCACTCTATTAATTTATTGGCTTGTATTTTTAACATTCAATAACATTAAAATTGAATTTCATTAAAAAGTGTAATATTAATACAATTATACAAAAATAAGAATTTGAAATAAGAAATAAATATACAATAATACAATTTAACAAAATAATGACTTTAAATTACCTTTTAAGGTAATTTCTTAGCTGAATTTGATGTGTATCATGTAATTAATTAGATTACATTTTTTTAATCACTTGGTCAATAAATTAGAATATCATGAAAAAGTCATTTTATTTTTTTCTGTAATTTAATTCAAAAAGTAAAACTTAAATATATTCTAGATTTATTAGACAAAGTAAAATATTTCCAGACTTTTTTGTTTTCATTTTGATGATTACAGCTTGCTGCTCATCAAAATCAAAAAAATCAGTGTCTCAAATTATTAGAATATTTAATTTCAAGTTCTATTAAATTACCATTCTCAGGGTATAAATACTGGGTTTAGGTCAGTAATGCCAACAGCAGTCATGGGGAAGTCTGCTGACTTGACAGTTGTCCAGAAGACGATCATCAAGATCCTCTACAATGAGGGTAAGCCACAGAGTTTCATTGCTGAATGAGCTGGCTGTTCGCAGAGTGCTGTGCCAAAGCATATTCATGGAAAGTTGACTGGAAGGAAAAAGTGTGGTAGGAAAAGGTGTTCAAGTATAAAGATATATATACATATATATGTATATATATTTTTTATATATAAAACAGCTGGTTCTGGATGCTGATTTAGATTTCAGGGACTAAATCACATTAAATACATTTGATAAATGTGTTAATATATTTTTTCAAGGGCATGATGTATTCTGAATATATTCATGGCTAAAACACATTGGTAAACAAAAAGCTCAGCAATTTAGTATGGCCTCACATGCTTTATGCTTAAAGGGAAAATCCACCCAAAATGAAAAATCCCATCATCATTTACTAACCCTCATACCATTCAAAAAAAAAAAAAAAATTGGTAACACTTTATTTTAGGGTCTTCTAACTAGTTGCTTATTAGCATGCATACTACTAGAATATTGGCTGTTTACTAAGTACTTATTAAGCACATATTAACGCCTTATTCTACATGACCTTATTCTACATTCTTATTCCTACCCAACACCTAAACTTAACAACTACCTTACTAACTATTAATAAGCAGTAAATTAGGAGTTTATTGAGGGAAAAAGTCGTAGTTAATAGTGCATATGTGTTCCCTATACTAAAGTGTTACCAAAACATTTTAAGAACAAAAATATTTTGTGAAATGCCTCACTGTTATTTTTTTGCTCATACAACTGAATACAATGGTAACAAAAACTGTTTTGGTAACTAACATTTTACAAAATCTCTTCTTTTGTGTTCCGGAGGAGAAAGTCATATAGGTTTGCAAAGGGTGAGTAAATGACAGTATTTTCATTTTTTGTTGAACTATCCCTTTTGTACCTACAATTAGCACAAATACAAGGGTGGAAATGGTTTGCTTTCAAATAGAAGTACCTGCTGACTGACACTTCACTGATTGTAGGGCTTGATGATCTTGATGGAAGCTCAATTACCCCATCCATCTCTTCACTCTTTACCTTCTGCAGTGCAGAGACAAGAGGCTGGGGAGCATTCTGAATGCTGTTGTGTGCACCTGTTGCAAAGACATGGAAGGAAGAATACATGTCAGTTATGTACATACCACTAGAATACAACCTTGTGTAAAAACCTTGTGAAATAACCCCCCTTGATTTGTGTAAACATACTTGGCAATAAAGCTCTTCGATTTCTGATTCTGATACTGTTTATTGGGACAACCATTAGCTTGTTTTAGTTTTTTTGCTAACTTTTATTAATAAACATTTCTCAAGTAGATGTAGTCAGGGTTCAGAATTCCTCATCAAGAGCCAATTGTGAGTAAAAATTGGTCTTGGTCAGGAAAAAAATAAGTTACTTGTCATTTGTGTCACAGCAAAAGCCACAATAACAAAGGTCTGTGCTTCTTGCCACAAATAAATAACTAAATTTAAGACAGTGGATGTATCAATACACACCCTATATAAATACAGTTTGATGTTTTTGGAAAATGATGAAAAGGGTATTGTTGTTGTAATGATCAACACGCCTCTGAAATCTATTTTTACACATAGTCTTTACTAGAGAACTGACAATTCCAAAATCAATTGCAACTAATCTGATTGTGCTGGCACTGACTGATAAAGAGATAAACAATCCAGACTGCCAAGTCGTATATTTCTACACTGCAAACTGCTTATTGACTCTGAAGTCCACCTATAGAGCCATTAATGCTTTGGTGATAACAGCATGAGGCTGGTGCCTTATCATCAGAGTAGGCGATGGGGTCTACAGACTGTTGTTTACTGCAATTGTCAAGGTGCCGCACAAAAGTACTTAAGTTTCAAACAGTGTTTATGTGTGTGTGAATGAACTGCGAGTACAGTGGTTGTAGATTTGTAATGTTTATGAACTCTTTATTTTTCCATACATTTCATCAAGCCCTCTGCAACGCAGAGTAAAACAGAATAATATAGCCTACAAGGAATAAAAAAAAAAATAGGACTAGGCTACACAAAATATTTCACTGAAATTATTAACTGATTAACAAAACAAAAGAGAAAAACTGTGCATCACGTAGGGCTAATACAGTTTACGTTCACGTTGTATTCGTTTTCTTTATTTTATTAAATCCAATTAATCGCGCGGACGCCTCACTCTCACACACAGACCAAACACATCAGTTCTAACACATCTTCACATTTTAGCCATTTATCAGCAAACTAAAATGCAGACAAAGTTAACACTGCTCAGTTTAAATGGTCCGCTATATATCTGTACCAGTCGGCACTCCCAACGCCCAACCAAACACTTTTGCACATGCGAAGGATGATGTTTTATGTGGATATTGGAAAAAAAAGACTGAAATAGAAAGCCTTGTTTACATAAGGGACAGTAGTTCAGCAAGCAATAAATGTTACATCACGAAAATAGAAACGTTTGGATTCTTCCCGAATGAGAGAGGTAGGCTAGGCTATGTGAGCCCAATTCAGTTTTGCTTTAAATAAAATCATTTCTGCTTTATAATGAATGCCACTATAGCCTAATTTGTGTTTCAATTTATAATATATAGCTACTTATTTTTCGTTCTTGTTCTGTTCTGAATAAAATACATTTAAAGGATTTTCTGTGGAGTGAGGTACTAAAATAACCACGTTTATATATACATTTATAATGTTTGTAAGTATTTAGTTTCATTTACCGGTATTTTTATTTAAATTAATTTTATTGTTTGCATTTACGAGGTTGAGGGGTGTTTTTAGAGTAAGATAAATTTCTTTTTTATGTGATTACTTCCTCTTCATGGCTGGGTTACATTTCTCTGTGTCTTAAAACTATAGGGCAAGGCTTCTAAAATTTGGGGCGTGATAATTAAATGACGATTGTTTTCAGCCACCACATTTATCAACACCCGTTCATTTGTGCAACGGAATTGGCTGCATATGAAAGTTTAATGAATCACATGTGAGGGTTGTCGTAAGCTGATTTTTTCGTTCGGATGTACGCTAGTTTCTACGTTCGTTTGATAAATGAGGCCCACTGTCTTTGCTGGAAAATGTATGTTAACCTTTGCCGTGGGAGCAGTAATGATGCAACCAAATGCTTCCAAAAACTTTGGATAGGTCTTGCACATCAGATTGGAGCAATTTTGGTCTATTCTTCTATAGTGTTGCACAATATACCGATACTAGTACCGGTACTACTACTAAGGTATCGCGATACCCTGCTTTTAAAAAACGGTACAATACCACATTTTATTAGTACGGGTACTTTAAAAATGACAGCATTCTAAAGAGCTGTATTTCTTAATTTGTGTTGATGTGTGAAAGCAGGAGACAGGATGTATGTGCAGAGCTCTGCTTCCATTCCCTGCTGCAGGGAGTAAAATTGTGAGTATTCACGTGAACACAGTTGGATATGTCTTTAGTGAATGTAAACAGTTGAGAAAGAAATTGGATGTGTATCATTATATTGGATCCGTGCAGGTCTTAAAGTTACAGCAGCAGCAAATAAAACAATAAAAGAAAATAGAAAAATCACCCACTGACCGCTAGTCTGAATAACGTTAATATATTTATTAAGATTCAGTGTATAATTAATTATAGAGTAAAGACTATGCACTGTTTTTTACATTTGATTATATAATTTCTTACTTGAATGCTACTGTTAAATAGTCCTACTGTAGCCTACCTGAAAAATTTAAAGCACTGTTTAATTCATTTGTATCCTTCTTATATTACATTTGTCATATTGTTTGTAATTTGCATCTTTGTTCATTTTTAATAAAGATAAAATCTAATCAAATAATTATATTGTGATAAAAAAAAAAAATGTAATTACTCATATTGTGAGATTTTGTTCATATCACCCACCCCTATCCACCTGTTCAGAACTGTGTAAGGTTAGCAGATGTTAACATGATTGGTAATGTGATTGTTGCAAATAGTAACATTTTAGAGCGCAATCTGAAAAGAAACTGAGGATAATGGGACCTTTGGAGTCTGTCTCTTCTGTTGACTTCCCCTCTTCTTGTTTGATCTGTGCTCTCTTGGACGTCTCCAGACGACCTCTGACCTGGGCAATCAAACGGGAAAATTCGCTACTGTGCTGCTTTCCTAAGAAAAAAAATTAAAAGGCAGAAAAGTACACTGTTTAGTACTAATTCCAACTGTATTTTATCAATTAGTATAAGAAATTAGGAATAAGTTAATTTTTAATCATAAATAGCTGAATCTTGAAAAATAAGCATTCTATATCACAATGAATATTTCAGGAGGCAAAGCATATTATTAAATTTTGATAAAAGATTAATTAGGTTTTTTTTTTGCAATAACGTGCAAAAAAAAAAAAAAAAAAAAAAAAAAAGATGCTGTGTTGTTTATTATTTAACTTATTTAACCTGGAATATTCCTTTAATTAATACCAAATTATTACATAGTCAAAATGAACTAATAAAATAAAAAAGTCATAACAGGAAAATCTAAACGCAACTTGTACTGAAAAATGATGAGGATTATACTTCAATCTTAGCTTTATCTTTTAACAGAGAATAAATCCTGCAATGGAAAAAGAACAGGACCACTGAAAGCGCTGGCATACCCAGGCAGACCATGATAAATGTAGTGGCGAAAACCAACAGCAGCAGATGAAAGGTCATATGGCCTGGTTTTAAAAATCACATCAGCCAAAAGACCCAAGAACACATCAGCTGAAATAATGACGACTAAAGAACAGCAGGAGAAAAGATCCAGAGATCCAGCACAGTTCACTATCACAGAAGCACATCGCTTTTAAACAACAGTAGACCCTGACGTGCATCTGTGTCTGATTTTGTTGCAGCATATGAATCCTGTTTCTAGTTTATTTGACATAACTGAACAGGCCTAAGGGCTGAATTGATCATATTTGCATTCTATCCATAGCACACATGTATAAGGTTGTCAACGCTAAGGATTTTTTCTGCAGGCCTGATCAGGCCAGTGGTTAAAATTTTTACTTGCCCTGCCAAAATTTTCACTAGCCCCACTATAAAAAAAGTAATAAATAAATACATTTAAATAGTAATTGTTTTCACTGTGTTTGACCCATGCAACCTTAAATAAGGTTATGACACCAATTTTTAGATACCAGTGAAATTTCACAATACCAGATTCCAATTTTGAAACCACAGCAAAAACTACTAGCCTAACTAATATAAATCTCAAATATTACTCGATCCAAATTAAACAGCCAGTAATAAAATAAGAACAACCAACAGCAATAGCATAAATAAAGACAATAGAACAAACATACAAAAGAAATGAACAGAGCTTTTCAGCATTTTCAGATAGGTCGAACAGTAGTTTTCAGGTAGGCTACAGAAATTGAAAAATCAATAATCAGTATGTAATCAAATGTAAAATAACACTGCATAGTCTTTACTGTAAAAATTAAATGTAGTTTAATCCTTATTAAAGTTACAAAAGTTATTCTGTCAAGAGCAATGCGATTTTTTTTTCTGTCCTTTGTTGTTTGATTAACATTAAAAACAGACAGCAGCAGGAATTTTAGGCCGCTGTCACTTTTAGAGCTAATGCCCGGATTGAAAAGTGTTATATAAGTGTTTTATTTCTCAACTATTTACGTTCACTTAAGACATAACTGACTGTGTTTATGAGGATACTCACAAAGATGGGCATTTTGACATAATTTTGTGCTAATTTGTCCATTCATGTGCAAGACGGCGTGAAAGAGAAATCAGTTCAGTACTCATGTGCGGTCTAAAACTCAGCTTTCATGGCGTGCGTCCCGGATGTGCACACACAAAACTTCTCAAACAGTGCACGAGTACCGAATTGAGTTCTCTTTCACGTCTTCTAGTGCTTAAACTGGCAAGGCTTAAAAACACGTGCAAATGATAGACTTTCATGACGATGCAGCACTGGCCCAACATCCCGACCGTCGTTCATGCTAGCCCTGGGCCATCGGGCAGTCCTTACTGTCGAGCACTGCATTTGTGAAATCAAGTTAATGTTTAAGTGTAAGAATGTCCATTTTTTAGACAATAAAACTGAAAAAAATTAACAACATTACTCATATAGTCTTATCTTAACCATACTGTTGTTACTCACTGAAAACACTCCAATCTCAATTATATGCATTAGTCATGGGCTTTGTGGCAAGGTAGCCTGATATCCATTCTAATACTTCATACTGCAACAGCTGAAATTCCATTTTGGCAACTCCATTAGAAACCCTGTTTAGTGATTTAGACCCCATTTAGTTTTCATTCTTCAAAATTAGTGAAAAAAAAAAAAAAAAAAAAAATCTCAATTCCCATCTCTAATTTTGTTATCTTGTAATTTTGTCAACTGCGTGTTTTAAATTGTTTTGAGCATTTGTACATTCTGTATTTTTAATATATTAGGTGCACATGCACAACTGTAGTATGCTGTACCATGTTGTTGATTAACTTATGTTGTTTCGCTGTTGCACTGCAATTTCCTTCACAGAATCAATAAAAGTATCTAACATCTAACATGCAGTACAAGATGCAGACCTTAATAAAGTTTTAACCCAAGCCATGCCACCCGCCAGCTGTATCTGATCTGTCTCTTCTTGCACAAGTCATTCTTATGCTGAAGACACTTAGTAAACAATGAAATCAGACCCTTCTTCCAGAGCCAACACCATTTTATATTGTGAAAACATCGTCATATCAAACAGACAGTTCTTGAATTTATTCATTTTTGCTAAAGCTGTGGAGCTGCTAGAATAACAACTAAAAAAAGCCCTGAAGAAGTGATGTATGGATAGCTATCACAGCCTACTTTCATAATGCTTTCAACCTGAAAAACAAAGAAAGGAATGGGAATGCTAACGGATAGCTTTCTCCTGCTATTTCAGACTTCCTTGGGTGCAGGGAGAAAAAAAAAAAAAAAAACTTTACAGCAGATCTTGAATTTAACAGGTTTTCCTATTTGGTCATAGTCTACATTAAAATATAAACATGTTGTGAACATCTTGAAACAATTACTAAGAAGTGGGTGAAGTGTTACAAGACATGCAATGTCTAAATATTCCTTTTCATACTCAAGTCACATTGGGTCATACTCAGGAGACTTAGAAAAGAAATCTGAGGTTTCTTCATGGAAGACTAAAGTTATTTACTATGAAAAAAAGCAGGATCAAATCTGATAATGGCCAGTCACCCAACAAGCTCTTGAGTTTAGTATCTTTGTGTATCTATATTATAATAAACACAAAGATAAAGAAAAATGATTACAAATGTAATGACTAGCAGAACTCACATCTATAAACAATATTATAATTTACAGACTAAACTGAGACTTTGCATCAGAATCATTCAACAAAATAAACCACTCCATGCAACACGTGCCAAAATTCAAAACGCGTGTACAAGAAAACAGATCACAGCTCGGTTCCTTTTCATTCACTCATTTCTGACAGACATAGTGGAGATGGTTGGATTGAATATGGGTAAATAAAACATATAATGCTACATGTATATTTTCAAGAAAAAAAATGTGGTTCCTTGTAAACATACAGATCCTAGGGGAAAGCACTTGAAAATTTTAAATTAGGTTTCCCTATTCCTATGGTGTTTACACATTAAACTTTTTTTTTCATCATGGTCAATCAGGATTTGAATGGCAAACATGATAAATTAGAGGTTAAATTTTGTTTAATAAAAAAGAGAAAAGAAAAGTTAATTTTTAGTTGTACATTATTTCTAACCATTTATACTAAGTCAGATACTGAATTTTCATTCTGCAAATGGCTGACAACCTTTTCAAACATCCATAAAAACAAAAATAAATGAATAATAACTAACTAAATAAATAAATAGAGCACTGAAGAAATATTTTCATTGATATTTGAGCTATTGCTTAAGGGTGAACTTTTGTTTCATTATCTAAGATGAACCTGTTGTATAGAAAAGCTAGATTTCTGGGTGCGTGTCTTATTCACCCCGTGTCTTTTCCCCATTCATCGGACACTCCATGAGGCTGGTGAATCATCAAGCCCTTTTGATGATTAATCAAGAGTTTATCTCGGCATAGCTCTATTTATAGAACCCCTCTGTGCTGTGCATCAATATTTCAACATCCTGTCTCAGACATCACAGACTGTCTTCTCTAATCACACAGTGGCTTTAATCTTTTCCTGCTAGGTCAATTTTACATGACAAATATGGACCATGTTTTCACACTTCCTGAAAATTACACCAATCCACCTTAAATGGCTTTGTTTCTAATGTTGGCCTCTGGGAGGGGGTTGTTAGGGTAAGTGGCTTTTCATTATGGCAGAGACGCCACTAGGACTAGCAGCTGTAACCTGTGCATGTCAAACAGAGACATGGTTTGAGCACTAGGAACTAAACCGAAGTTTACAGAGGGCACAACATTAGGAAATGTGAAGACATACACTACCAGTCAAAAGTTTGGAATCGGTAAGTTTTTTAATGTTTTTAAAAGAAGTTTCGTCTGCTCACCAAGGCTGCATTTATTTAATTAAAATAACAGTAAAAACAGTAATATTGTGAAATATTACAATTTAAAATAACTGTTTTCTGTTTGAATATATTTTATAAAGTAATTTATTCCTGTGATGGCAAAGCTGAATTTTCAGCGTCATTACTCCAGTCTTCAGTGTCACATGATCCTTCAGAAATCATTCTAATATGCTGATTTGCTGCTCAAGAAACCTTTATGATTATTATCAATGTTGAAAACAGTCGTGTACTTTTTTTTTTCCAGGATTCCTTGATGAATAGAAAGTTCAAAAGAACAGCATTTATCTGAAATACAAAGCTTTTGTAACATTACACACTACCGTTCAAAAGTTTGGGGTCAGTAATAATTTTTATTTTTTTTTAAAGAAATTAATACTTTTATTCAGCAAAGATGCATTAAATCAATCAAAAGTGACAGTAAAGACATTTATAATGTTACAAAAGATTATATTTCAAATAAATGCTGTTCTTTTGAACTTTCTATTCATCAAATAATCCTGAAAAAAAATATTGTACACAATAAATGTTTCTTGAGCAGCAGATCAGCATATTAGAATGATTTCTGAAGGATCATGTGACACTGAAGACTGGAGTAATGATGCTGAAAATTCAGCTTTGATCACAGGAATAAATTACTTTATAAAATATATTCAAACAGAAAACAGTTATTTTAAATTGTAATATTTCACAATATTACTGTTTTTAAAGTATTTTTAATTAAATAAATGCAGCCTTGGTGAGCAGACAAAACTTCTTTTAAAAACCGTACCGTTTCCAAACTTTTGACTGGTAGTGTATGTGAGGATAAACATCCATAAACACAATTAAAGCAATAGTTCCCTCCCAAAATGAAAATTCTGACATCATTTATGGACCCTCAAGTCGTTCCAAACCTGTGTGTCTTACTTTCTTCCATAGAACCTAAAATCAGAATTGTACTGTTCTCTGTCATTAGTCCCTATACAGACTGAGAATTTCAAGCTTAAAAAAAAAAAATTAACCCAGAAGTGTCATAAAACGGTCCATAAGACTTGTGCACAATATTTCAAGTCTTCTGAAGTCATACGATAGCTTTGTATGAGGAACAGACCAATGTTTTTCAGTGATAATTATCTTCTCTATTAGGCTATTAACTGCTACAACTGGAACAAGTCATCCTAATTGTGAATTAATCTTTCAGATCAGTTTTGTGAAGCATATCAACCAAATGAATGAAATGATCTGACTTTAATGATTTATTCACAAAATGATGCAAGCCACTTTTTATAATACTTTTATGGTGCTTTTTCCCATTTGTAGCTTGAAAGCATCAGCCCTCATTCATGCACAGAGAAAATTAAATCAGGTTTGGAACAACATTAAAGATTTCAATTATATTCCATTAAAACAACAAAAAAAACACTTGACACAAACTAACTTACAACCTTGCTCATTTGTACCCGATCCCCTTAAAGGCAGCATAAAAGTAAGCCTTCTCAACAGAAGTCCATTAAATGGTGGACAGTATCTTTAAAGCTTGGAGCCCATTGTCTGATTTTTTTTTGGTCTAAGCATTCTGAGCTGGGTCACTAAGGCAGATTGGAACATTTAATGAGGTAAGATCGATCTTGGGACCCTGTTGGTATTGTCGTATTGATCACCACCTTCTTCTCCAACCCCTAAAGGGATCTTTCTGCCTTACTCTCTCACTCCTCATATACACACTCAAACGCCTAGTGAACTTGGAGTCACAAAAGGCAAAGGTTTCTCGAAAACATTATGGCTGAGAACTACTGAGGATAACTGAAGTGAGATTATTTATATCGAAATCATCAGGAGAGAAACTTAAAATGAAAGTGTGCAGCTCTATTCAAGATGTAGCTAAATCTGTTTTCAGTTAAGAAATCTCTGCACCACAGTTCTGCATAGAGTCCAAACGGCACCTGAACAAGAAGATCTGATATATGAGGTGGAAACGGAAATTGCAAATGCCCTTTTCAGAGCATACTGATGATACATGGGCATTACATTAAAGCAGCAAAACAGAAAAGGAATTTTTGATGATTACGATCGCAGCTGTGCCTTCAATCCGACAGCCATTTTCTGCCCAGAAGCTCACTGTAGCGTGCAAACTAACACTTCTTTAATGTAATTACACAGTATTTTTATTGCAAATGATTTTGAATGTAGCCTAATGAGACTTTAATAGTAGGATTTTCTTTCAGTCCTGACTGTCTGGGTCAGTTAAAGAATACAAATGACAACCTAACCATTACGGATGTAAGTGGAATGATTCAAATGTGTATAATCTATATTTTGCATTAAAACTAAAAAAAAAATAAGAAACTGCCCATTTTTTTCTGACCAAATAACTTGATGGCAGAACTGAACTACACAGACTGCCTTCTCATCACAAAGACTTAGTGTACACTATACACATTAAGTAATATCAAGAATGGCTTAAAGGATTCACCCCAAACACTGTAAAAATAGTGTGCTGGAGCCACACGAAAAAAATATATGCAAATATCATTAGCTGATAATTAGCTGCAAAAATACAGAATGCATATGCTCAGTCAACCTTGAGGTAGAGAAAGTACTCATTGTTATTCAGTACATATATCAATCAGACATTTTTATTTTATAATGCACAGGACAACCAGGAGAATGAATCTGACCCTGTTGTGACATCACTCAAACATTATTTTCCAACAGTGCAAGGACAGCGCATCCTCTACACCTCTAAACTGACAAGAGCAACAGTCTCATTCTTTATTCAATGTCAGTTTTTATAAGTCAGGACTTACGGTACTTTGAGTGTAACTCCTCAATTTCTTCAGTTGTCTGATTCTTTGTAGTGACGATTACCTGTCAAACACAAAACATTATGAGAAAAAAAAAGGAAAAAAAAATCTAAAAGCTATAGTTGTTTCAGTATGACTGCAACTGATAATGTTTCACAACACACCTAACAGAAATACATATAGATACTCACACATCTACATTAAGACATCTTACATCTTAAATTTATTACACCACCAATCATAATAAAGAGAAAATATTTTAAGAATCTGTCAAAAACTTCAAAACTAAATATTTTATTGTCATTTATTACATAAATAAACTGAAACAAGTAAATAGTCTTAATACACACATAAAAAACAAAAATTACGTATTTTATATGGCATCATTTGGCGTTGATAACAGCTTGCGTTCTTGCTGGCATTGTTTTTATGTACTTTTCCACAGTCTCTTTTGTTATTGATTTCCAAATAGTTTCTAGTAGTTCCCAAAGACTTGCTTTTCATGAAAGTTTTGTGTGATCCATCTTTGAACCCATTAAATCACAACAATAATTATATTTGAGCATTAGAAACACTTCTGTGACTAAAGAGCTTACACATACTTGTGTGGATTAACCATTACAGAAACATAAAAAAAATATTTTTGGTCATCTCCAATACTGTTAGTTTAGGGCAGCTGTGGCACAAACCTTACATTGGGTAGTGGTGTAATAAATTTGTTAAATGTATTTATTTATTTTAAAGAAATTACAATCTATAGTAGTACATACAGGTTTTCGTTTACTGTCCAATTGATTCTTTAACCTCTCGTTGTTTTCAACTTCTTTGGCAATTTCTTCAGCTGTTAACAAAAGAAAAAGCAAACAAATTAACTATAAACTACAACCACATTTTCTGAAGACTTAATGACCAACATATAAATCTATCCAAATCCAAAACAATTCCTCTCCAATACATACAACATCTATTTCTAAGTTTTCTTGCATTTATTAAAGCACACAGGAGGCTCATTTACAAATCGTTCTTGATAACATTACCATCTGATTTCACAAAAAAAGGTGGCTTCCAAGACTACTGTAATTCATCAATTCAATCTGACATTGTATATGACAAAAAAGAAGCCCACAGGTAATGTGGAAAAAACACAAAGCACACTCAAACAAGTCCAGCTTTTAAACAGAAACCATGGTAACATGGGATGAATAAAAGAAAAATAGAAGGTTTCCTGTGAAACCTTTGACAGCTCAATGAAAAGAGATAAATTCAGCTCTGAAAGGGTCAGTGAGAAGCGAAGCAGTAACTCAAAGAAAACTTGAGGGATGAAACAACTGTATTTTTCCAGCAGCCCTGTCATCTTTCTGCTAGGGTCCCCCATAGGGTGACTTACTCCAGCACATAAATTACATTCCACCGCCTACAAACACTGGACAGAGAGAAACTGTACCTAGCTAAACTCTCTTTTACCAGCAATACATGCTTGGCCACAGCATATAGCGGTCATTCATTGTCATGTTGAAACACATTTACATGCAATCTTGGCCATGTTTTTTAATGCTTGTAAAGGAATGTCTCACTATCCATTCGGTTATTGATCTCTGGCCTTATACCTGATTTGGGGTTGAGTGAATCACACTGTGCATTATAGATGTGGGTGAATTCCTGGTGGCGTCGCACGAGCTGATCTCTGCTGCCTTGAGCAGACAGGTGGCATTCTTTAAGCATCTTCTTGAGCTTTGGAACCGTAATCAAAGTATACAACAGCTTAGGCATCACCTTACGCCTTCCACCACTGAAACACAAACACATGCACAAGTTCCAGGGTCATTTATAGAAAAATAGTGCTTAATATAATGAAAACTACACAGAAAAACAAAACTAGTTGTCAAAACAAATTTACAAAGACAGTTACAAAAAAGATAAGAATTTCCTTAGATACCATTAAAATTGAAATTCCTGAAATGATTCAGTCATTGTACAAACATGAATTTTTGATAATTACAGTTGATATTAATAATATTTACTAATTCTTCCACCAAGTAGTATAGTCCATTAACTGTGGGCTATTGACCATTTCAGAGAAAGGCAGCAACTTGGCACATTAATATAAAATTCTCTTCAAGTACCGTAATAAGTGTGTGTATCAGCTGTTTTTATCGATTTCATCACATGCAAAACAATACTAATTAGATAGAGAGTGAGTGTTCAGGTCATAGCACAAATTTTTAATTGGATTCAAGTCTGTGTCTAGAATACTAACTATAAACCAATAACTTTACAGTTTTGATGTGTAGTGCAACTGTCATGTGACAAAGTAACTAACTCGTATCTCTGGCTGACTGAAACAGGTTCTCTCAAGGATTTGCATGCATTTGGCTTAATCCATTTTGGCCTTGATGCCAACAAACTTTCCAGTTCCACCATCTGAAAAAGAAATTCCACAAACCTGACACTGCCACCGAGGCAGATTAGGTGTTACCTGGTACTGGGTTGTATTTTTTGCCAAACATGGTGCTTTGATTTTAGGCCAAAGAACTAAATTTTTGTCAAACCACAAAATTTACTACCAAAATGTTTCAGGGTTTGTCCCATGGCTTTTACGTGATTTAATGCTGGTCTTTCTCAGAAATGTCTTCCTCCTAGGCACTGTCCCAGAGATGAATCTCAAGTGGTGAAGAGGTTGTTGCTATCAGGACAGTTTCTCTGATGTCAGCCAAATAGCTCTGCAACCCTGTCACTGTTTTGCTGGTCCTTTGGTATATTCTCTGAAAAGTTTTTGTCCGGTTGCTCGGTTTGTCAGGATGGCATGACCCTAGTTGGCAGTATTGCCATTTACTTGTTTATTAGTCTTTCTTATCTTTATATGGGTCATATCATAAATTATTTTATCTTTCCCTGACATCGAGAAAATGCTTCTCATCTACAATGAAAGGAAAAAAGTGGCATGTCAATGAAACAGGCCTGAAAATTGCCTGAAAAAACACCATCTTTCAGGCTATTTCTATTCTATCTGTTATCTTATTTGCCATGATATATAATTTTCTTTTTATCAAATTGTTTTTATACATGTCCTTACCTGATGAGCTGATTTACAAGATAGTATTACTCATAAATTTAATTATGACTAACACAGCAATATTTCTTTGTTCTCAATTATACTGCATACAACAGCCTTTAAAATATGTAGTGATTAAAGGGACAATCCACCCAAAAATGAAAATCTTGTCATCATTTTCTCAGCCTTGTGTCATTCCAAACCTGTATGACTGACTTCCTTTTGTGGAAATTTTTGAGGGAAAAGACTTTTTTTCCGCCGGTGTTTTTTGTCCATACAATGAAAGTCAGTGGGGTCCACTGTAGTTTGGACCCCAGTGTTCTTCAAGATATCTTTTGTGTTACACAGAGGAGAGAAAATCATTAAGGTTTGACATGAGGGTGGATTATTACTTATATCTAATATTTAATATTAGCTATAAGTATCAGACCCAACACTATTACACAAAAATATAGACAGTTAAGCATGAAAGGGTGCACATTTCATTCATCTCTGTAGCATTAGTATGTCAGGATGGGCTTAAGGCCACAGGAGTGCTGACACACACCCCCATTCATCAAGTTACCCTCAAGGTGTCCAGTAAATGAAATCACCCTTTCTGTCAATCAGACATACACACCAAACGTCTGCCCTTCAGAATGTCCCTCAGGTGAAAAAGGGGTGGCTTATTAGGGGGGAGGGATGGAGACAAGCTTTAATCTATAGGGAAAGTTATTTAATAAGAACTGAATCCATTCTTTAACCACCATATTAAGTACTATTCGGGTACTTATAAAGTGGCCATAATTATTCCCCACAGAACAATGTTATCTTAAATTTTTTTTTCAGCAATCAGTTTATTTGTTAAACGTCATCCAACTAACTGAGACACATGCATAAAAGGGAAAAAATGGGTTGAATAGGGTCTCTGATTAGGTAGAAAAATAAACAGGTCTAAGAATGCTAAGCTTGATGGACAAGTTGGCAAACAATTTGTACAACAAAAGCACAATTTACTTGAAGAAAAGTGAATTACATTATGTAATACAGAAATTATTTCTGCTCCACTTATTGGATAAATGGTGTTTTAAGATATTTGAAATGTTTCGCCGTTTGCATCAATCTTCTTGTCCGCATTTGCTACATTGAGTGTTTAGATCCTTTTGAGAGCATTTTCGTTTGCAAAACTGAACAATATCTTGCCCTATTATGTCTGAAATGCAAGTTTAGTATTCATTTGTTTGTTTGATTTTGTAAAACTACTGCACAAAAATGGACAATTCTGAATTTGAATAACACCAGCATCCATAACTGTGTCCTGCAGTCAAAGAAAGACAAGACAGTTTGCTCTAGGGATGCACCGATAACATTTTTTAAGGACCGAGTACGAGTACCGCTACTTTTTTTTCTAGTACTCTCCAATACCGATGCCTATACATTTATTAATTTCTCTCATATCTCTCTCGCTCTCTTTTTTTTTTTTTTTTTTTTTTTTTTGGTGATGTTGCAGTTTTCCAAGCACAACATAGTGAGACTAATGAATGCAGGACAGCTTCTTTATTATTTCTCTAATGAAAAAAGTAATAATTTTTCTGTGCTTGTCACAAACTTAAAGAACAAAAATTTCACAGTGTCCAATAACCTTCAAAGGGCATAATTACCAATACATATAATTGTTGTTATATAAAAAGAAATTTACAAACAAATTACAAACACTACAACAAATACTATAGAGATACAAATTAAATAAACTTGTTTTTCCAGGTACAGTGGGTTTATTTACCATGTATACATTTATTTAACATATTTTGTTGTTTTGTTAACATTAATGACAAATATAGGCTACGGTCCTTTAAGACCGAATCTAAGGATACTGATACACATCCTGTTTTCACCCAAATGTTTACGTCCACTTAAGCCATAACCGACTGTATTTACGCGAGATACTCCACACGATGGACATTTTAACAACTGTGTGTGCATTTGACCATTCAGGCACGAGGAGAACTGATCGCGCACTGTCTGAGAGAACTGGGATCACGCGCGCGCGAGAGAGAGAGAGAGAGAGAGAGAGAGAGAGAGAGAGAGAGAGAGAGAGAGAGTGCTTCTGGTCTGTGTCACTCAGCGCGATTCCACTTATCCCGCCTTCACTAATCAATAACGAATTGTGATTGAAAGCATGCAGTTCTCAATGTGTGGGTTGTCATCATTAATTTTAAAGTATTTCCACACCCGAGACTGACATTGTTTCTGCTGCTGCCGCCGGTGTCTCTGTGCACGGAAAATTCTGTCAGTTAAGTCACGCGAGGTATCAGTCTTTGGTATCGGGGGTATTTTTAGGAGTACGAGCACAAGTACAAGTACACGAGCTTGGTATCGGTATTGGTGCATCCCTAATTTGCTCCATCAAACTTTACATAGTGCTATGCATTAAATATTCTCCATACCTTCTCAATCCCTCTTTCTTATCATCTCGGCTCAAGCACATATCCAGATGTTTATTAATGTGCTGTTCAGGCACACACACTCCACAGACAGGACATTCCACTGCAACAAATTATTGAAAATTATTGCTTATTCAAAAAGCACAATTAGGCAAAGCACAAATACAAAGTGCTTGCCATTAAAATAAAAAAATAAAAAATAAAAAAAATCACAGATGTGATTAAAAGGATTTAAAGATTTATATAATACACTTACTGTGAAGAAAACAAATCAATGCATTATGGAGCAACCCGTTATCAAAAAAAATTACCCATTTTTTTTAAACACCATACACAATAGACAAAAATGACGGTGTATTAGACTGAAAAACATTTTAGAAATCCATTATTTTCAACATTTAACTAATATGCATGTTTATACCTAACAAACAATATAAATGCAACAAAATGGCATATGTGGCGCTAGGTACCTTTAACCATCGGCTTAATGCTTTGTGATGTGGAAGGAATATCCATCTTCTCCTCTTTCACCATTCCTATTGTATTCTCCACACTTTCTTCCTTGAAGCTGCCTGGCTGTTGAACACACACCTCCATAGGTTCTGATTTTGGAGTCATGGGGGTCTTCTTTTGGAAAAAATGACTGAGGGTGTTTGCTTCCTTTTTGAGGCACTTCTGTCTTGCTGCTTTGCCTTTGATCATCATAGCCGGGGTTTGAGGTGAAATAGGGGGTGATTCCAAATTTGAATGACACAACTTTTGCCTGGAGATAGGAAAAAGATGGAGAGTTACAAAATATGTGTTAATAAAAGTGTGAATGCCAACAATGGTGTTGGAGTTTCTGGTTAACTCTGTGTTTTAATCAGATTGTGAAACATTAAATCTAATTTAAATACAGTAATGTAGTTTGCATGCTTGGATTGTGACTAAGTTAACAAAAAAAATAATTAATTTTCAGTGGACACTTTATAAATACTTTGGCCATTCAGAAATAGTTAGCATTCTATTAACTGGATCTGTGCATATACACTAATGTACACTAGTTTTTTTTAAATGTTTTTAAAGGAAGTCTCTTATGCTCACCAGCTGCATTTATTTGATCAATAATATAGTACAAACAGAAATATACAATTTAAAATTAAAGTTGTACTATTGTAATATATTTTAAAATGTAAATTATTCCTGTGATGGCAAGGCTGAATCTTCAGCATCATAACTCCAGTCTTAAGTGTCACATGATCTTTCAGAAACCATTCTAATATGCTGATTTGGTGCTCAAGAAACATTTCTTATTATAGATGTTGAAAACAGTTGTGCTGCTTAATAGTTTTGTGGAAACCATCATACATTTTTTCATGACTCTTTGATGAACAAAGTTCAAAAGAACAGCATATATTTGAAATAGAAGTTGTAACAACATAAAAGTCTTTACTGTCACTTTTGATGAATTTAATGCACATTTTACTAACTCCCAAAAAAATCAGTTGTGTATATAGACTTTGTATTCAAAGCAATTATAAACCACATTTTATAAATACATCGGTATTCTGGTTTTGACTGGACTGAATGGTTTATCCCACACTAACAGAGATAAAAGGGCCTTCCACATACTTTGGGTCATGAGGTGTATGTGAGGGACATGCAATATGTAATATGTAAAATTCAAAACTCTTGAAGAACATAAAATGGGCCAAGGACAAAAAAAAAAGCCTTCATCTGAGCCACTAAGGTGACAATTTGTCAGAAAAAGTGTTTTTGACAGCAATGCTGTGACTCTCTGTACAATGTGTAAGCCATTGAATATCTCCCCTTCCCCACTGAGGGAGAGTGAGAGACGAAATAGTGAAAAATAATTTGAGAGGAGAACAGAAGGGCAGAAGGAGCGAGAAGGAGAAAGGAGTACATAAAAGGAAGTGTGAGAGAGAGTGAATGCAGGCAAGCACCTGTCGGTTTCGCAATTCCAGTGGAAATGTGGAAAGCCAACAAACGCAGTGAGTGGCTGTGAGGCCATTACTGAGCCATAAAGTGGAGTCAATGAGGTGTGCAAACACCACTTTCCATATCGAAACCTTTTATTTCTCTTTGTCTGACCGTTAGTCCACATATATGCACACAAAACTAAACACTTAAAAAAATGTGAAGAAAAGAAAATTGGTATTAAAGTGGTCGTGACCATTTTTGGTCTACATTAACATCTGAACATCAGTTGACATCAGTTTCCCTCCTTAAATGTCAATGCTATTAGAAAAGATCTAACATCTCATCAAAACCCAGACTAAAGCTAAAAGGGGAAATAAAATACAATCTTCACCCATTACCCTAAGAAAAAAAAGGAGAGATAAAGCATCATTCACCATCTTCCTGTTAAGCTAAAAATAAGATTTAATACATGCTCTGAAAGCTCCATTTACAGAATGGCACAATGACTGAGGTTATTAAAAACTCACTATGTGGACCTATATCTCAACATAATACCTCTGGCCCCTGGATGAACAAACAAATGTGTGTTTGTAGGTTATTTCCAAGAGTCAGTGGAGAGTAAATGAAGATATCGAGAAAGATCATAAAACAGCCTAAACAACAGGATTCAGGACGCTCATTTTATGCACTGATTGTTGGCAAAATTGGGAAAATGTGTTCAAAGTATCAGAGTACATTGTGTAATATGTTCTACTGAAATATCAATGTGTAAACATGTTGTTTATGTAGAAGTCTTAAAAATGCAGAAAAAAAGAAAATAAAACATGATCAGACAGATGGTGGAAAATGGATGTTTGGAAGAATAGCCATGACTGAAGAGTACATTATCCTGGATTTAAAACCAAGTATTTGATTTCAAAATAAAATCAGATTTATAAAAAAAAAAATATATATATATATATATATGTATGTATGAACACAGCTTTCTATAGCTTGTGGGCTACAACTGCAAAAACTATGTTGTGGTCAACATTTTAACAAAGTCTACGAAGGCATTTAAATAAAGCTTTCCCAGTTTGAAAGTGAAATTTCATTAAAAATTCAAAACTTGGATCTCTTTGGAAGCTCATTGATCTTCCGACAAAAAGAGAAGGAAGAGTCAAAGGCAATGAGCTTGCAACAGCAGTAGCTAAGAGGGGTCGATATTCAGACCTGGAAATGCAAGGCTAATTGCACTCATTGAGACCAAGGAGGTCTATAATATTGGGAAAAACTAAATTAGCATTCCCATTCAACTCAATGACAGTTTCCCAGCTTGCGCAGGACAGTGGGAGATTTGAAATCGGTCATCTTTGCTAATGGGCGCTCAGCTTACCTGAGCCATGATTAGTCCACTCATTCTTAAAAATATATATATACTACAGTTGCACGATTCATGAGAATCATGATCTTTTTGTTTAAAATAGAGATCACAATTCTCCCACTATTCTGAATAGATAACTTATCAAAATAACGTCATTTACTAGAGGTTCCAACATACTAATTTGCTGCAGTCTATGTAAATTTTGGCCCTCTAGTGGTTAAAAAGCAAAAATGCATACATTTTGCAGAAGGTCATTCACTAATAATTGCATTGATAATTTCGTATTTGTATGCTCAGGACAACTTCTCACGATTAACCTCCGCCTAATTCACAACACATACATACGCGCATGAATTTGTTCAATCTCATTCTAATGATAGTGAATTTGGAGTATTCTAAAAGAGTGGCCGTGTGCACAAGGTTAGCCATTTGCATAAAACATGAACAAAATATCTCCATTTAAGGGCTTTCAGCACGACCTTTACCTTTACAGCCTTTCATCACTCTCGCTAAACATATGCCACTTTCTGCAGACGCGCTCGATTCTCGCCAGATCCTCAAGCAAGGCCAAGTGTGCACAATCTCAAAACCAGTTCAAACACAACAAACACATTTTATACAGACCAAGATTACAGACCTCAGATTAGCCAGCTGTACACACACGTATCTGCGTTATTCAGAGAAACCTCGCAGCTGAAGCTATAATGCAGATTTTCTTACTCTTTCACTGTATATTATGAAATATATTTAAGATGAAATTAAATTGTATTATTTATTAATTTTATTATAAATTTTACGTAATATAATATATTAAAATTAAATATAAACTTCTTAACACAATTATAAGGCCGCACAGAGAAAGTTGCTTTTTGCGTATGTGTGGTTTCAGTTGTTGCTACATTTTTTTGTAAATTTAGAATCAATTTTATACAAAAGTTTTTGGTGAATCGAGATCTTTTAAAATGTAATACTATGTACACAAATATGAATGTAGTAAATCACAAAAAGATATTCTAGCCAAGATACACTAACCAAAGAAATGCAAAAAAAACAAAAAAACAACAACAATGCTATATCTATACCAAAGGCCTTAATAACTGTCCCCAATGCCATGTCCTAAAAGATGACACATGCCTTTGACATCATCACTCTGAGAAAACAGGAAATTAAAACACTGTCCCATAAGGAACCTCTCTCTTCATCCCAATGGCCATCTGTAACTCCACCGTTCAACTATATTAGGTACACTCACAGGTAAACAACACAGAGGAGATTGATGGCACCTAGAGAGACTGAATTAAAAGCCAATATCGCAAATAAAATCTATTGTGCACTCTGGCTATTCACCACCTTGCACTTTTACACTTGATGTGAAGTACATATGTGGGAAAAGTCTTACTACAGGATAGTAGGTTTAACAATATTATTTATATTTAAAAAAAAAAAAAAAAAAACATTCCTCATCAGTTTCTTTTGGTAAGTTTGTAATACTTTGTAAGACTTTATGTCTGTAATACTGTATGTCTGTATGTCCACAGTCTGAGAACTTAAGACTCTTTGAAGAGAAACATGGCCAAGCAGCTTCCTTGAGTCCTGCAGCAGGTGAAGTATGCCAAAGATATAGACCAGAATATTGAAAATAAAATCCCACTTGATTGTTAAAGGAAATCCACTATCTCATGGCAGACTAGTACATTAGGGCAAATGAATTACATATTCAAGTTAGTCACGAGATGGTGAACCATATAAGAAAAAGCATTCAGTAAAGCACCAGAATTATTCTAAAATAAATCTCTTAATTCTAATAAATTAGCTGATTTTCTGATACCTTCAGGCAAGTTAATAAACTTTAAAGTCTCCTTTCATTAATGGATTTAGAGTTACAATGTCACAAATAGTTGTTTCATGCACATGGCAGAACTGAACTTGTATATCATTCATATGAATGATATATAAACTTAGAAAGAACATTTTTGGTGCCAATTCACACAAACTCCTGTGATCAAACATATTTTGAGACAGTCAATCAGCATGTCTGGGACTTTATAGCTGAATCTAAATCAATGTTACAAAGAAATAAGAATGGTATTCATCAGATTGTCATTTTAAAGGTATGTATTATTTATAGTAGTTTAATTAAAAAAAAAAAAAAAGAAAGAAAAAAAACTCACTCATTGTATTCCATGTCTATCAACATATTCCAATAACAGGAGTCTCTCCATATATGCAGAGTGACATGCACCAGATTCAACCTTTACCTTCTGAGATTAAATCCTTGAGCAAATGAAGACTGAGTGTGAGCTCTCACTCTGTCCATATTAAAAAAACAGACCAACTTCCCAAGTATTTTCCATTCAATTTGAAGTAATTAATTTTTCCTGTTCAATTTTATCACTACCCACTAATGAACCCTCAACTGACTTTCTATCAGACTAATATTCAAGCCCACACATAATTTACGGTTGTAGAACTCCTCAGAAATTAATCGCAAATTATTCACAGAGCAATCATAGTGATCGGCTTTCTCGAATCTATATAAATTTTTTTTAAAGGCGTTTTACCATGTTTAAACCCATTTAGCATAATTCCAGATGTACCCCATTACATTGCAAAATGCAAAAAGTCTACAGAACAGACACAGATCTTCTAAATAAAAAAAAAATCAGCAGAAAATAAATGCTTGTATTTTAAAAAGAAATAAATTTTACCTTGCTGCTTGGAAGCTCTGAACTAAGTCATCTAATAATCTGTTGTTCCTCAGGTCTTGTTCTGTTGATGGCTGCAAGGAGAGTTGAACTAATGTTATTGTAAGTTCTTTACTGAAAATACTACTGAAAATATTAACTTAAATTTATTAAAATATTACAGACAGACATGATTATTTTTTACATGACTCACCATGTTACAAACAGGACACAATGACTTGTAGGAGAGAAACTTCCGTATGCACAGAGAACAAACTGTTGGAATACCAAAAAGAAAATAAGTAATACTTTAGTATCTTGCTTAGAGAAATTATGTCAATTAAAACGTCAAATGAATATAAACTGAACTGTAAAAGTGTTATACATACAGTTGTGTGAACACTGGGTCATCATGGTGATGTTGAGACACTCAAAGCAGATAGGACATCGGAGGAGAGTGTCTATGTCCTAATACACATAAGAATATACAAGATCTGATGTCAAATAAACCTGTATATCCCGATTTATGACTACTGGATATCCATGACACTGTGCTGCGTGACATGTTCTTAATGATGTACAAAAACATGCAATGCAATTTATTCTGTTCAATTTCAGAGAAGCAGCTGGCATAAAACATAACATGAGCACAGTGGTGCGTTATATCTAGAAAACAACAACCACTGAAGACTGTAAAAACGTCGAATTTGGGTTAATATTCTCTGTCAGATGTGTTAGAGCTCGAGACTGATGCAGTGCAATTTTCTTATACACATGTGAGCGGCTAATAACACATTGGTAGCGGATTATATTGTTTTAACTGCAGAGCTAAACAAAGTTGAATATCTGAACGTACTTTGAGATATGACAGGTTCGGCGGGAAGTCCACTTCATTTAGCTGAGCCATTCTATGCAAATTCCTGTGCTGTTATTAGCTTTAGTAAGATAAAAAAAACAGAAAAATTAATTAGAACTCTTGCTCTCTAGACAGCAACAATAAACTCCCGCGCATCGCTAAACACTTCCTACAATGGCGTCACTTCCGGTTGAATTCACGTAACGTCAGTAGCTATCACCCGTTTACAAAAAATACCATGGTGGTAACCATTAAAGTAATTGTGGTATTTTGACAGAAACCTTTATGATTTTACTAAGGAAGGCACATTTGCATGCATTATGACAACCTCAGTCAAGATTTTTTTTCTAAGTGCATGAAAAACAAGATTTTAACTTTTTTCTTTTTCTTTTTTTTTTTTTTTTTACATTTTTGAGTGGACATAATGCATTTTTGATTTTAACTGAAGAGATACTGTATTAAACATTAGTAATAATACTGTGTGTATTTAACAAACCAAACATTAAAATCATTTTAAATCATGTGAAAACTATAAAACATAGGCTATACAAAAAATATAATACAGCTTCAGTTATTGCAAATGCAATTGAGTTTGTTCCCTTTCGACCAGCAGACGAAGAACTTCATAAAAGTCGATCTTTGCGTGTCTTTGATATCAGAACCAATGTTCCCTCTAAGCTGCGCGCGTGCGCGGCCGCGCAGAAAGAATAAATGCCGCGCAGAGGACAAACGCAGAAGCGAAATGTGTGGGGAAATACATTTAAATGTAGTTTAAATGAGAAATAATTGCAGTGCTCTGGTCAACCGCTATAGAGTTATTGTCGCTATAGAGATAGAACCGGTAAATGCGATTAACAGGTTTCATTGAAAGAGAATGATGTGAGCGCGTGTGAGGGGGCTGAGCCAAATCAGTAGCGGTAAGAATACTGTTATGTTTGCGGACTAAAAAGCTCAATACAAGAGGCAACGCGAAACGCAAAGATTAAGCGGTGGAAATAACGGATGATGGGCACAGAATACTAACAAAACTCTGAGATATTGCAAATAAACACCTATCACAGTGTTGCGTGCAAACTCAAAATACCTCAGTTTTAATAGATTTTTGTGTGTGGTGTGGGTTTCAGGGATGTTTAGATAACTATTAAAGAGATTACACATTACACATGTTCACTTTTCTTGAAAAAAAAGAGCTATTATCGGTTTAAATGCTTCAGTTTGTTTTCATATTCTAATAATATAATAGTAAAACAAACTGAAGCATTTAAACTGATATATCAGTTTAAATACTTCATTTATTTTTATATTTTATTATATTATATTGTAAGCCTAATAAAGCCTTGCCATTAAAAAGTTTGAAACCCCCTGATAGAAAATCTTGGAAATTCAACAAACATTTAATTTTGATGGTTTAATGCTATTGCTAATAATTACGGTTGTCCCAAACCATCAGAGTGTAACTGCTCATATTATTATTATTATAAAGAATTGAACTGTCCTGCGGGAGATTTTTTTTAAATAGAATTTCTTGGTAAAGACTGGTAAAGATAAGAAAAATCTCAAGTAATCTAAAATGTGCTTAATTAAGTGACTGAACTGTTTGTTTTCGAAAATAATTTAATATATCACTAAGTTACATCAAGGGTCAAATAGCCTAAAATAAAAATGGCACATTAAAGTTAAAAGTTACAATTGCATGATGATTTTTGTGTGTTTACGTATACTGTACAGTTTTGGTATAAAGAATGTTTTTGCTCAGGTTGCATTGATCAGAACATGAGGACGTGATTTAATAAAAGATCTCTAACCGGTGAAGGTATAACTCTGTGGAAACCCAAAGTGCTCATGCTCCCTCCAGAGTACGTTGATTTACCCTTATTAGCTAATAATTCCAATTATGTTCAAAACTGCCACATTTCTACCATAGCTCTCCTCTCTGGGAAATTCAACTGAAATTGTCAGGTGACTGCAGAAGACCCAGAGGCAAAGAGAATGTTCACAGTATTTATTGAGTCTCAAAACAAAAACAGAACAGAAGCAGTCTGCCGGGCGTTGAACTTTAACACGCTGCAGCTGGATAACTAAGGATATTTGACTGTTAACTTCCCGAAAAGTCCCAGATCAACTGTAGCACAGTGGTCCTGCTGGAGTGTGTCAGAAGGCTGAAGGTGGAGACCCAGGCTGGTAAGTGGACAAAACCAGGGCTGCAGAAAGGAGTCTCTGACAGACGGACCAAGAATGCAGGAACAGATGGAGGCTCTGGGACTGGGACTGAGACTCAGACTCAAAACTGCTAACACATACACAAAGAGCGTTACAAAGAGCAACAGATCGCTAGTCACACCAACATCCGAGGACCAGCTGGAACAAATCAAAGATGAGCAGGGAAGGAAAAAGACCCGAAAACACAGACACACTCAAACTTGGCTCATGACAGAAATATATATCAATAGACCTATTGATGTTTTCAGACTGGAAAAACTAGCAATCAGGTGTTTTCAATCACATCTCAAATGAGCAGCATTGGGAGTAATGCATTACAAGTAACATGCATAAAGTAATCAGATTACTTATTGATGTAACAAGTAACACATTATAAGAAACGTACATTACGTAATCACGTTCCTTTTTTGATGTAGCTACAAATTACATTCTGTTAACACAAATACATTTATTTACAGCCAAAAAACGTTACTGCAGATGAAGTATTTTTAAGAACAACAGTCACAGTAATATTATGAATTTTAGCTGAAATATAGCTATGATGTACAATTTAGTGGACAGATAATTAATCTGAATTTCCTCCCAATCTAAAATCAATATCAATTTAACAATAATGTGACTCCTTAGATGATAATAGAGACTCCTAGGATAGAAGGAATGGATTGATATCCTGGAGCAACTTGGCATTTCTCTTTGAACTGTGCTTTAAAAATGTTTTATCTGTTTTTTTCTCCTATAACAAATTTTATCATAAGGAATATTACTTAATTAATCTGCCGCTTCTTTTAGCTAAATTTAGCATTTATATATATACATTTGGGGGAAATAAGCCTTTATTTCTAATTTTGAAATCTGAAATCAAACAATACCTAAATACAATGTTTTGTTTAAAAAATAAGAAAGCTGTAAAATGTGCTTCTATTTGTAAACATTTTCATATTATTTAACTTTTATTTCTCTGTTTTAATTTGTCTGGTTTATTTTATTTATGTATTTGTCTTATAATTGTTTATTTAAGTTTATTTAATGTACCCCCCTGACTGTAATTGTAATTATTTAAAACAGTAATAAAAAATAAAAAAAAACTTTTCTGACTAACCGTCGGCCATCTTGCTTAGGAGAGAAAAAAAAAATCCAAATACAACGCCTTGCCACTTGGTGGCAGTGTATAGGATGATGCACTAGTGTCCACTGTAGAGGTTGATGTGCAACTGTGCCATCAGAACCCATCCATACACAAGAAAATGCTTTTTGAATAGCTGTCCACTAGTGACCTCTATGTCTGAAAGGGTTAAATTAAAATACAATATGATTGCTTTAAAATTGAAATATTTTAATTAACAAATAAATTATGTTTTAGATATAAATGTTTTTTTTTTTTGTTTTTTTTTTTTATTATATTAAAAATGGCCTCAGAGTCATAATTAAGGAAAATTAATTGTTAGATTTTTTTAGTCTGTCCTGATCGTGATCCTTTGATTTATTCAACAAAGCAGTGGAGAATAATTTATGGCTATGGTATCCTAATACTATGAAATATTAGGATTGTAATCCAAATGGTAAAGCCAAATTGTAATCCTAATATTAATCCTTAATATTCATCTTTATAGTTGCTTTTTAATAATGCTATTGTTGATATACACTGTTCTATTGTAAATATTTTGACAGTGAAAGTGAGGCTCCACAGGACTCATAGTGTCAATAAACCAAATCAGTGATCATAGCCAGGTGTGAGACTGAATGAATAAGTCAGTTCCACAGTCATGCACCTCAAATTCTCTGGAATAACATACATAGTTCCTCTATTTTGTCTCTGAATGTCAAGGCTAAGGAAAATAAATAAAAAAGTACATGTGAATACAATCTGGGGTTTTAAGATAAATCTGTTCTGTATGTTTGCTGAAAGGTTAGGGTGCATACTGTACCATATAAAGAGAATTAATGTGAATGGGAACTTGTAATATTGCAAGAAAAGAAGAACTGAGACCAAAGCTGTTCACTTTCATGAAGTAAAGATACAATTGTGAACAAAACGGTGTGTAGGACAGGGTCCCACTGCTCTATTAAACGGAATATTTTTCTTTACTAATATTGTTCTTAACTAAATATCCCAAAATTAAGAGAGTTTCATACAGTATTGCAGTAAAAAACACATTTTTGCTATACCACTATATCACACACATATGTAACTGATTACCTAGGCTTGACTTGGATAGACAAACTCATCAAACCTAAGTGCTCCAAGAGTATGGAAAATTAAAACACACATGTTGACGCTACCTTGAGGTTCAATTGCACTTTTCAGCTGCTTATTTTACACGAATCTAATTACAAATGAGGCTGACTGACAAGTCTAAGTATACAGGAATATGTTCTAAATGACTTAAACATGAAAGAGGTTATTCTCCAGTGTCTACTGGTGCCTCTCTTTGTGGGATGCATCTGTGGGCAAAATGTAATGGATAGCAAAGTAAGACTGCAGTCTTAACTGCCAAGACACATGAAAACCTTTTCGAAAATAATATACCCATTTTGTCCTCAAGGTGGATATCATTAAATGAGGGTTCTCAGATCATCAGACCATGTCCACCAAGATTCACTTTAGATTTGGTTGTGTGACATACATTGATGAGCACCACGGAAACGCCTGTGACGGTAAAGAAGGGGCTTTCAGCATTGTATGTCTTGGCAGAGCTACAATTGGATCATAAAATCTGTTAGGTCAGTAATTCAATATCCACAATGGGCATTTGACTAAGCTTTCTTTATTTATCTAAATAAAAAAAAAGTGCAAGTTTTTTCAAATGCACGTAGCACTTTATTGACTACCTAATTTAAATTAGCTGCTATGACCATAACATAATTCAATAAATGCTGTAACATGATATCACAGCAGGGACAAATTTGTCTACATTATTTCTATATGCAAGAGACAAATTTATGTTCTTTTATTAAATTTATGGCTTTTATTTCATAAAATTATCTAGTATGATGACCAATGATTGGATGGATGTTCTAATAGAGTTTAATTGCCATTTAGCTGTAAAAAAAAAAAAAAAGCATAATTTGAAAAAGGCAGCGGCTATTTGCACTAAATAGCAATAGATGCTATTTACACTAAGTGAAAATAACATATTTTCTTGGCAATAGATTCTATTTGCACTAAGTGAAAATAGCAATATATTCTATTTACACTAAGTGACAATAGCAGCATTTTCTTAGCGATATGCTATTTACACTAGGTGAAAATAGCGATAGATTCTATTTACACCATGTAAAAGTATCAGTTCTTTGCAATAAGATTAGCCTAAATTGTAATTAGATGCTATCTATACTTTATATTGGCAGATAATATTTGCACCTCAGTATTTTTATACATTAACAGGATGCAAAAATATCATAGAGTGTAAACGATTATATTTATTAAAATTATTAAATGGATGCTGCCTTATTGGGAGAATAAAAACCCTCCCTACACCTTCTCCTAACCCTACCCAATAAACACTTTTAATATTATTAAACACTCGTTCGCAGTTTATTTCCACTTTTAGAACATATTTTAATTTTTATTAAAAATAAATGTGAGCTCGGCAAAAGGCGGATTTGAACCTGCGTTGATCGTGTTAAAAGCCAGGTCTGCAAGCCTTAATCGCTACTGCTGCACCACTGAAGACATGTTTCGTGCATCTTTTTTCAAACATGAATGGCCCAACCAGACATTGGTGGGTGGAGCTAGCGTAAATAGCGTTAGCCAACAAGGGACGCTGTTTGCACTTAGTGTCAATAGACACTCCATTTAAGGCAAATGCGATACTGAGAAAGGCCCCAAAGAAAAGAAAGAAAGAAAGAAAGAAAGAAGAATGCCTGATTCAAACTGTACATCACACATGCTGGGACTAAAAAAAGATTAAAAAGTGGCATTTTGATCAAATTCTCTTTTCAGCTGTTTGACAGACATTAATAGAATTTCAAGATCTTGCACCTATCCCAGGCTTTCTGACCGCCATTGATTAACCCACATTGTTTAATTTGGTGAGGTGTCTTTCTAGATGAAATCACAAAGAACTATCTAATAACAATCACATAAGACACTATGTAGAAGGGTACACAATCGATTGGTTGATTACACAACAAATATCAATGCCTATGTGAGGTGTCTCAATTAAAGCATCAGATCAGGTCAGATCAATGCTGCTTTCATTGAGACCAAGCTGCACTTGGAACTTTCAGATAAATCTGGATAATGTTTGAAAAACCATCATGCCTTTCTTGGCATTGTGAAGTCCACGTATAAAATATTTATAAAACAACTCAGTCTTTAATCAGGCTCTCCTACCAAATTGGACAACCAAAACAGGTAGGGCAATTGTAAGTGTGGTGACAAAAGACCAGCTTGGATGAAACAGCAGAAACTGTCCAACAACAATCTTTTCAACACTTCATTTGTTGGCCTCTTTGGGAAAGTGGCTGAAAGAAGGCCAATTATGAGAAACGCCAACAGTACTGCAGTGATCTAGGAGCAATGTGAAGCATTTGAAAGTGATGAAACTAAATTTGTGCTCCTTGGCCTGAATGCTAAGCACTGTGTTGACCAAGTAACACCTTCCCTATCATCAATCAAGAACAGTTGAGGAAGCATAAGTCCTGTACCTTAGGGTTTCTTTTAAGAAACTGGAAAATTTGATGGAGACAACTAAGGGGAATAAGCATAGAGCCAGATCCAAATCCTTGAAGAGAATATGTTTAATATCACTTAAGATTTATTTTCCAGAAGGACAATGACCTTAAACAAAAAGTAAATACTATAAAGAAATGGCCTGCAAAAAAAAATGAAATATTCTGAAATGACACAGGCAGAGCCCAGACTTGAATTCAAATGAAAAAAAGATGTGTTATGACTTGAAAATTGCAGACTGAATAAAATCTTGGTAAAGAGCTATTATAATTGAATAATGGGGAGAAAAACGGTATCTAAATGTGCAAAGAATTGCATTGAATAGTATTGAATTTGGGAATTAAATACATTTATAAATGCGAGAGAAAAAATCTTTATTCTGTTTAATAACATTAATGTGTTAACATTTAAAATTTGAACAGAAAAGTAAATGCAGAATAGAACAGTTTTGCAGCACATTTGTTTTCCCCACTCAATGGTAAACCCAGTTGCAGTGCCGTTAATGCACAGATTAGTTCCTAATTATGCATACACATGCTTAATCTCGCTCTGATTTTTACTTGCAAAACAGTCAGTGAGATGGAACCTTTGGGGAACTCTCCTTTTCAGTGTACTCAGCTTAATTTCTATTTCCCTTTCTAAACACGGGGCTTGAACCCAGCAAGATTTGATCACATTCACTGGTCTGATCAAATCCGACAGGGTAATAATTGAAGTTCTGTCGGATGACGTCAAGCACACACACAAGGACATATACAAAACTGAAAAATATTATTTTATCTGATGAACCATTTCCTAAGCCATCCCACAATTGCACCAGTCCTTCTCTCACTAGCCCAGTTTTAAGCTCCTTACAGTGGATAAAATCCATACACACATGCTTATCTGATACTGGTATATTGGATAAAATAATGATTTGTACAATTGCAGCAATGCACTGATATAAAAAGCACTGTTAATGTTTGACTGGGGTGACTGTCCATCTCTTACCCTGTGGCTCAGGATCATTAAATATGAAGGCATATAAGACAGAGGCTTATAACTCTATGTTTACTTACATCTATAAATGATTGTCAATCTTGGTTGTGGAGCATCTGGAAGAGCAAAAGCCCTGCCAATCATGGTATGACCCTGATGTCTTCATTTGAAGTGAGGAGGAAAATGACACAAATTGGCAAAAAAAAAAAAAAAAAAAAAAAAAAAAAAAATTGTTCAGGACAAAATTTAACTAAATTCATATGAAACACTTTTATGATACTTAAATTATGCTTTTTAGTCATTTTTTGAGTTTGTCAGGCCATGGTCACCATTCACTTTTAGTTATTATTAAAAAGAGCCTCCTTCATAACATCTATTTTGTGGTCCATGGAGAAAGAAAACCATTCTGGTTTGGAGAAAATGAAGCCACGATGATCATTTTTGATCCATCTATCCTTTTAAGTGAAAACAATAAATAGAATCACACTGATGATTTAAATAGCAAAAGTCCCAGTTTTATTTCTTGCCCTGTGATTGTTGAAGAATAATTATGGAGGTCAATTCACAAACACATGCACATGCTCTCAGGGGACTTGTAAATGTCACAGGCAATCAGTTCTCTCTGGCTCAATTCATTTCATTAGTCTGACTGATTAAATACCTGAGGATAAGCCAATACATCTTCAGTGCTCAATCTCTTTAACTCTGGCACAGTGAGAGACATGCTTTTAGAAAGAGAAGGATTTAGACAGCAAGATAATTCTTTGCTCACTTAGTTTCTGTTTCTGTGGGAGATATCATTTGTTTTCCTTGTTTTAGAAGAATTAGAAGCTAGAGAAACACCTGGGTTTCGTTAATTAACTACTTTTGGATCCAGATCAAACAAACAAGAAAACTCGTGAACATTGACAGAGACATATGGGCATAAACAAATAAGGATATGAAATTTCTCAGGTTCTGAAAGACATTAGACCACAAAACAGGTTGTTACCTGCAAAGGCAATTATTTGCATACAAAGATGCTCTCTCTCTCTCTTACACACACACACACACACACACACACACACAGAATAGCTTAATGTTGAAGGTAACCAGATTCTTTGTCAACCAGACATTCATTGCCTTGGGCTCAGAAGGTGATATTAAACTATTCAGAGCTGTTCGACTCCAAGCACCAATCGAGTTTGGAACAGGATGACGTTCAGTTCTAAACACGCCGTCACACAGCAATCTCGTCCGTGTGGCTGCTATAGCTTGGGTTTCAATCAAAAAGGCAGCCAAATATTCTGTTAAAGCAAAGCAGTGCCTATGAAATAAAAAAAATACCTAAATGCAGATATACAAAACATATTTTGCTGAATAGACTCTGACGCTCTAAAATGCATTTTTATATGTTTTATTCCATTAATGCTAATTATACCAAGTATTATAGCATAATGTGTATGGTATCAATAAAAAATTTATTACATTGCAAATAAAAACAGCACATCTCAGGTAATAAATTATGGCAGAACAGTGATAAGGATTTTGAATTTGCTACATAATGCAATGGAGACACAATAATACTGATCATTTGAATTCATAATGCTTTTATCATACTATAAACCAGTGGTTCTCAAAATGTTTTGCTTCAGATTTTACATTGGAGTGGTGACTCATGTTTATCCTTGATGGATGTGACCCTGTAATTAATGTAGTCTGAGTCATACTTTCTTTTACCTTCCATAGTTTTGTTCATAGTTTTTGAGAATGAGGGGATGTCAAGCAACATTCCATGTTGCCATCTGTCCAATTTGGCTAGCTGAATTGGCGCCAGAATAATGCTTGGACACACGGCCTTGACGCCAACAAAAAAAAGGTGTGGGAAGCGTTTTAAACTCCCTTTTGATAACCAACTGATAAGCATATTAATTTTTTCTACCATAATTATTTGCTAGCTTGCATTCTGTTATTTGCCTTGTGTTAGTGCAGCATTGTTTTCCCTGCTGTCAGAACAAACCTGTGACTGCAATACATTTTGGGGTCATGACCCACTGCTATAAGCCACCAAAAAATAAGTTATCATTTTCTCAAATCTCCCCTTCAGCACTGCCATTAACATATAAACATCTCCTCCCTGAAACTGTTCAGAATTCATATGTACAGATGTGAGGATGTGAGGAGATTATATAAGTGCAGCTCTCAGACAGCCTGTCGGATCTGGGAAGAAATGTGAGCGCTTACTGACACCTGCTTTTGTGCTCTGACTGTACACAGATATGCAGCTGCTAAATATAAACTACACAGCAACCATATCACAGACAACACAAATAATAATATCAAATCATAAAAATCAAAACACTTTCTGCAAAGAAATATAAGCCTGATTATTTATTCCAAATATGGAGAAAATATGGTGCATTTAAAAAAAAAAGGCAGTATTTGTGGCAGTTTTCATGGGCTTTTTGAACTCATTTCATTGATTATTTTAAATGTGTCTTGGCTGAACTTAAAAATGTGAAGTTGTTTACCTGCGGCTCCAGATTAGTGGAATTTATGACCAAAGATGGTAGATTTCAAGTCATGCATTTTGAGGGGTCTTTCAGAATCTGAGCAAGCGCATTGAGATAAATGGGAAAGCTAACAGATTGCTTTCTCTTTTTTATTTTATACAGACTTCCTGGACTTTCCATGCAAAAGAGGTCAAGATCAAGTCAATATTCATGACAACAAAATCAAGAAAAGCAATATAAATAAAACTGTCAAATTCTATTCATTTTTCATTCCCCAATGCATGCTGGGAAAAATGTGAATGAGAGAAATGTATTTCTTTAGAGTATAATAGCAAGATTCTTATAAAAACAAATAATAAATGTTTGTGGAAGATGGTTTGGCCTTTACAGTTCTGTAGCTCTTCTCTTGTCCATTCAGAGCACAAAGTCATCTCTGGCTTCTGCACGAGCTCTTAATCTCTAAACACAGAGTTTTAAATTGGATGTTAAGTGAGCAATTAGACTATTGCTTAACCTTACCCCCACATTTATTTCACTAACTAACTGTAGAATAATAGAGTCATTAATCCGGAAAGAACTCGGTAGTATTCTTAGAAAGCAGTAAATGTTGTCAGAGATGTGTTTGTATTGCAAGGCAGACAAAAATAACAGTTTCAACCCAGAATTCACCTGTTTTGTCTTTAATTCTGGTGTTGAAAAAGAGAAAGAATTGAAAAAAAAAAATTCTTATGAAGAATTAAGAGTTTTGTATATTTGTACCCCAATTCAAGTTCAAATCCAGCACTAAAGCACACAGACAATGATAAAATAAATGTTAAATTACATTATACAAGTAATTTGAAATTACTGTATTTGAATCTCAAAGCAATTGTATGACTCAGGTCCTTGTCTGTTTCATGTCTCATCATGATAGTTACATGGGGACAAATTTCAGTGGTGTTCATTTAAAGGACAACAGGAAATGACCAGCTCTGCACTCATATGCTACCTGTCAGTTCCTTATGGTAACAAGACTTTTGAAGCTCACTTGTAAAATTCTTAAATGTCAGGTCAGTGAGCACATAATACAGCGTTTGCCTGTAATCTTGCTTTTTAATGTCTCCTACAGAGAGATCAGCTTAATACGACAAACCATTAGGTGAGTCATCCAATTGCATTATCAGCTGTTCCAGGTTTTCTTCACTGATTGAAGGCTATATAGCAGGGGTAAATGCAAACACACTCTTTACTCTTGCTTGCTTTCACTCTTTTGTCCGTTTCATCCACTCACTAGTTTAAGTGGTACACTATGAGGACACACTCCATGTTTTGTAACTAATTAAGGTAAGGTATGTTAACGTGCAGCATTTCAAATCAAAGATACAGAGAAAAAGATCACAAGGATGATATCTATTAAATACCCCAAACATGTTTTGTTTTTCTCATTCAGCCTCACAGTGTGCTCTTCCTTGCATTTTCATTAGCTGCAACAGTGTGTAATTTGGCTCCCTGGAGCTGCTTATAGGTACAATTTGCAATAGCTAAGATCCAATGTCCTCTGGTACTTATTTGTAAACATGGGCAGCATCACCAATGCGGCTGGCAAAAATTCTTGGCCTGCCATATTTTAGGGCTGCACAGAAAATATTCAGTTGTTTTTAAACATTCAAAAAATCATTTTTGAATTATGATAAAATAATGCATATTTATATATGTGCCTTTGTCATATGAAAATACCAGAACACCCTGTAGCTCTGTTCCAAAAAACAACTTTAAAAAGTACAAAACACAAATGTTGGCAAAATATTCTTATTTACACTGAACATTTTTTTATATATATATTTATCAGAACTGAATAAAATATAAATCCATCACATGAGCCGCAATGTATTTTGGGTTTTCCTTCTCAAAGGAGGAATAAAGTTAAAGGTAGGGTAGGCAATTTCAGAAAGGCTAGCAATAGCAAGCTAGCTTAGAAAGCATGAGATCCCACCCTCTCTTCAGAGTGCTCTCCAAACCCATGCCTCCTCCAAAACACATGAACACACACAGCAGAGTCGGCATGTAAAGCGGCATAAGAGACGGCGTTAAATTACCTCATGTCTCAAAGAAAGCAAATAATATTACAATAATATTGAACGTAAACAACTTACAGAGCGCTGACTTGTACCACCTGACTGCTGCAGATTCGTTTTAGCATTGAAAGATGGCGTGAACGCAGCATAAGCTTGTTGTTTTTAGTCAGGGGCAACTGTAAAAGGTGGCCGCAGTTTGTTTTTGGTGCTCAAAGACTGCATAGTCTCATGGGTTGTGCTGATGACGTAAGATGTCCGTGCGAGCAGGGTGCACAGAGGTATGGAAATACATGTGTTGACAGGCAGGACTGAATGCAATGATTGGATGAACATTTTGTTGGTTCTGAGACTTCCACAGAAGATATATGTACATTTTAATGACCACTTCTATTATTGATTGCTATCAGAATGTGAAGAGAGTTTCAGAAAGTGTTTGAAAAAAAATGCCTACCCAACCTTTAACATAAAAATGATGCTTGCGGCCCATGCTGACAACATTTCACAAATGCTTTGTAAAATAGAAATATTTTAGCATGAACTGAACATTCCTTCATATGATTTTTGTGTGAACTGACCCTCACATTCAGTCAGCAAAAAAAAAAAATGGAAATCCTTCCTTCTGAAGCTCAATAGTTGTCAACTTTTTCCAAAGCCCGATTCCTGTTTATTGCTGTGCATCGCTCTCTGTCACCCCTCATCTCCTTTAGCCAGAGCCTAGCATTTAAGAACAGATTACTGCTGGATTATGGGTATGGTCCAAAGTGCTCTCTCTGCTCCCGGAGCACGTCCCTATAGCCCCTGATGCCCACTCAGAGAGAACAGAGAGCCTTTGCTCAGACAGTTAGTCTACGACTGACTGTGTTCTCCCTTGGAGAGAAATGTACAGAATTAAAGGCTTGCTGTCTCCAGACTTCACCAGCATATAGACAGGCTGCTTTTGACAAGTAAACTCGATGGCCCCTTCAGAACGGCAAAAATACTTTTTAGAAGCAGTTTTGCAGACAGGGGGAATTGGTAGCCTATCACCTGCTATGAAACTTTGCTCATGGTATAAGAGCACAGAAGGGTGCAAAGTACAGACATAGTGTTTCCTTTTATGGTTTAAAATACACTGCAATTAAACCCCTCAGCAGTCACTTATAATGCTGCCAAGACCAGTAATGTGCTAATTTGCCTTTCAGGTTTACAATGACATTTACCACAGGACAGAAAAATCGTTGGGTACTTTCTCATAAATCTATTTAAACAGCAAACAGGCATACTTAAAAGTGTTTTTCCCCCACATTTAGGCTCAAATATTAACATAATTTACTTACTTTTATAAATAGACTGTTAGATGGAAGCTTTTTACTCATTAAAATGATGTAAACATCTTGTAAATACATCTTGTAAGGGTCCAACATTTAAATAAATCTATAAATTCTGTAGACATTTGTTATATAATTTTTGGACATTTAAGTATAACTCTTTATGGACTACAACTGTTCCCTCTTATTAGGAGTTGACCTATACACACACACACACACATGTGTATGTGTGTGGGGGGGGGAGGGGGTCAAAACGACTTTCAGAGTAACAAATAACATGTTCATGAGACCAAAGATGATCTCATTATTATATATATATATATATATATATATATATATATATATATATATATATATATATATAATACAGTCATGAAGCTTTGTTGGATTTAAGTTGTGATGACCTGCAAAAATATGTACTTTTTAAATTAAATTAAGTTCTAAAGAGAATATTTTTTTTCTTCTTGGAAAACCAACTGCTGCTGTTCTTGGCACACATTTTCTTACTAAACCAGTGTGAGCTTACAGTTAAGTGCGTTAAGTTCAGCTTTAAGTATGGACAAGCAAGCCCTCCCTGGAATCTGCTTTACCTTTATCTGGTGTGTGATCTGTCTCTTGCTTTGGGTTCTGTAATGAGGTGCTGTATCGATCCGTTGAGTGCACGTGCAATACAGCGCAGTGAGCCATCTGCCAAACTGCACTAATTCAGACTGATTGCCCCAGCATTAGCACAATGCACAAGCAAGCATATAGGAGCTGTTACCATGGTAGCAGCATTGTGACAGCATCACAACTTCCTGCGGGTCCTTATTAGGGTTTGAATTAGAGATGCTTAAATGACAGACAAATGTGTTGGTGAGAATACAGAATTGCAATTAATAATACTTCATATGATGACTTAGAAAAATTAAGTAATATTTCACGCAAAAATAAAAATTCTGTCATCATTTACTCACCCTAACGTTGTTCAAAATCTGTATCATTTTTTTTGCCTTGCAGAAAAAAGGCATTCCTAGTGCTATGAAAGCGTTTAGGACCATTTGCAGAGGCTAATGATGTTATGAATAATGTTCAGTTTCTTCCACAGTCCTATTGTTTCACTTCATAAGACCTCAATGAATCTATTAATTTTGTTTTGCCTATATGTGTTTTAGGCTCATTAGAAAAACGTACCTGTGTCAACGTTCGTCGTGCTTGTTTCGCTACAGTTTCAAAGTGAAATGTCCAGTGAGTGGCGCTAAAAGCGTGTTTAGTTTTTTTCCAGAACAGAAGAACGTGAATACTGTACGTTTTATTACGTAGGAGTTTTTACATATCCTTATCAACGCAGTTCCGAATTGAAATGTCCGGTAAGTTGCGCTAAAATCTTACGCACCTACACTAAACCCTAAACCTACCCGATAGTGTTAACAAAAGCAAATGTGACATAAAAACTTACTCGTAACCATGGCATTTTAGCTTATTTTTGAACTCTTTTATCGTGACTAGTCTTTCACAGGACTCGTACTCGAGCTTTACTCATCGCAAATACAATTCTGTACCAGCTGAGCTACCGAGCAAGCTTATTACACCAGTAAAACTGAACATATGGAGCTGGGTAAGTGATGCAAACTCCAAAATATATTCGTTTTATCATGCACTATGGTAAAAAAGTGTTTTGAGGTCATAACATAATTGTGCAAGGAGCCGCGTGAAAAAAAGTCTTTATTAATCATCCAATCTGGCCCTGTAATCAGAATTGTGTGTGACAAGGATTAAAAGTGCTTTACTGCCTCTAGTGTTCATTTCAAATGCAGTGATATGGTACGTATTTTGCGTTTGCAAAAATGTTGACATAGGTAGCCTATGTTTTTCCAATGAGCCTGTGTTGCTGTTTTTTGTTTGTTTGCCTCTCAAAGTGACGGTAGCCATTGACTTGCATTATATTAATCACCAAGGACCACAGTTTCAGCTAAAAATCTTCTTTACTGTTCTGCTGAAGAAAATCTTGGATGGCCTGAGTAAATTAACAGCAAATTATCATTTACTATCCCTTTAATTTACTGTAACTGCACTGCACAACAGAAATGACTTATTTGTGAAAGCTTCATGGAAGGTCTATGAGAACAATGGGACATTTGAAAATCCATTTTCCATGCATTTTGATCCACTCAAATGTGGCAATGAAAAAAAAATTATACATTCCAAATTTGCCTTAGTAAAGATGAACAAGAGAAGCAATAATCAAGGGCTCTCAAACCAAGAGACATTGTTCCATTGTATGATTAGAGCTGCCATGGTCATGATGACATGTAACTCTCACTGAGTTATTTCACACTGATCTAAGTTCACATGCATTACAATGACAATCTATCTTTTCTCTTATCTCGGTTCTACTTTTGCCTACAATAATACAGACTTTTTGCATGTTATTTTTGATATCCCGCCAATAAACTTTCAGAGTGATTTGCTTTGTCTTGACTCAAGTGAGTTATTAATTAACACACATTTTCACCGTAGTATATCACCAGCCGCCTACACAATCAATCAATAATCAGTACAAAATGAATGTTAAATCAGTGTCTAAATTCCTTCTGCATTTTACTTTTTCTTCTTCTCTTTTGTGTTTCTTGCCCTTCTCTGAACTTGAAATCTAAAGATGTAGCCAAATCCCATAAACATGACAGAACATTAATATAAATCAATAGACAATGATGAAGAGATGTGTAAATGATCGTTTTCTCTGGAAATAGTTATGTTCTCAAGGCCCTGGCTCATATAAAATGAAGCAGCTCCCATTAGAAAACTTTGGCTGAGTAGAATATGTAATCTCCTAGCTTTTCTAGGGGGGACAAAAATAATAAGTCAAACATGTGATATTCATGAAATTGTTTTCTGTATAGTCCCAACGATCACACAATATTTAAACACTGAATATACAGGAAATGCATTAGGCATTATGATACCAGAACTAATACTGATATACCCGACCGTTAATTAAGCATCTAGATAAATCATAGACACTGACTCTTTTTTTTTTTTTCTCAAACAAACAAAACACACTGTCCATCACATACAGCTATAATTTTACAGTCTTTGGATTTCACAATCTGATGGGGTTTTTTTCTTCATTATATTGAGCAAACAGATTTTATAATGATAGAAAATTATGCAATTCTGATGGCAATTTTCCTCAAGGGTTTTCCATTACCTCAGTAACTGCCAGCAGTTCATTTGCCCCAATAAAGTAAAAACAAGAGGCATTAAGACAGTGAAAGAAATTATCATAACATTTCCTGTTCTAACATAAACACTAACAATTAATTTTAATTACGGTGAATGTGCTCATTTGCTTGCTTAACATCGCAGAGAAAAAGCCAAATTAGAGAAACTTTCACAACATCCTCTTTCAGGTCCGCAGTTGTATATAGATTAACAATTTTGGTTTAAACCAGGCCATCTTATTATATCTGATGGATTACTGATGGAAAAATAGCATTAAATAATTCTAGTTAATCTACATTGAACTCAAACCCCAAAGTGTAGCTATAAATTGCTTAAATAACCTGGATTCATCCAGATTTATTGAGTAGAAAGTGCTGTTTGTGTGCCTGCCACTGCATGTAAACCACACGACTGACATATGTTTAAAACAATGGGTGAATAGTTCACTTGATTGTTTTATTACATTTTTGATATAGACCAACATTTACAGCGCATTTTCAAAGTTTTTTTGTGCTCTGACCCTTGCTTATTGCATGCAGTGTGAAACAGGTCTAACCTTGAGGAAAGAGTGCCATCATAACGCCGATCTCACAGGAAAACAATGTGAATCATCCAAAAATGAAATAAAAAAGTAATCACGAAGGTCCACTCCTAACCCCACCCCCAAACATACCTATCACTGGAGTGTAAACAGATCTCCAAATGTGGGTTGGAGGTTGGAGTAATTGCCGTGACAATAGGTTGGGGTGTGCCCAGGGCTTGACATTAACTTTTTTGCTCACCAGCCACTGTGGCTAGTGGTTTTCCAAAGTTACTGGCCACAATTTTGCTGTTGGGAAATTACATTTTATATGGTTAAAGTTAACTATGACATGCTAAAATGACTTGATTTTGAGTCATTTTACTTGATTAGCTAGATTTAAAACCCTTTTAAACTTTCAAATGCAGATTGACCACCAAAATCAAGACTAGGCCTACATGGTATATCAGCTGGTATGTACAGGTGGGTAATATGACCATAATATGATAAATTTTATAATTGTATAAGTTATTTTTGTTAGGCTATATAAAAAGAACAAAGAAGCAAATTAACAAATTACAAATACAATAGTAAATTAAATAGCCTAAACTCTTTTTTTCAGATACAGTAGGTTTATTTAACATTTATTTAACATCTTTTGTTGTTTGATTAACATTAATGACAGATAGGTATTTAATTGGGCTGCTGAATGCATGTATGTAATTAATATACTGACACATATCCAGTTTTTACCAACCTGTTTACATACACTTATAACCGACTGTATTCACGCGAGATACTCCACACGATGGGCATTTTGACATCTGTGTGTGCATGTATTTGACTATTCAGGCGCAAGGAGATCTGATCGCGCGCAACCGAGAGAGCGCTTCTGTTGTGTGTCATTCAACGCGATCCCCCCTTCACTAGCTGCAAGTTAATCGATAACGAATTGTAATCGGTTTGTAATTTTGTGCTACGATGTGCTTGGCTACCTTTGATTAGGCTGTAGGCTGAAATTATATTCAACTGGCCAAAGTGGCTATTGGGAGTGGCTGTCTTACCCGCCACAGCTGAAATCTACCTGCATTTGGCGGGTGTTAATGTCAAGCCCTGGGTGTGCCAATAGATAGGGGCATGGAGAAAGGTCTTTATCACTGGTCACGAAAGAGGTGTCCAATCCTGCTCCTGGAGGGCCACTGTCCTGTAGAGTTTAGCTCCAACCCCAATTATGTTGAGGCAAGTTGGAGCTAAACTCTGCAGGACAGTGGCCCTCCAGGACCAAGTTTGGACACCCTTGGGTTAAGGGTTAAGCATTCCGTCAATGTTGACAGGCAGATTGTTTTTCGCTGGAATCTTGTTGTGGTGTTGCGTCAGGATAGGACATTATGCGTGCAGTAAATGTAGCCTACTTTAATTTCATCCACTGTGAAGGCCTCATCGACACGACAGCCAGTGGCACAGTTCCTCAACAAACCGTCCACACCGACGTGATGAATACGATCCTCAACTGGATGGAACTGGAATAAATACTTTGACTGTTGCGGTCCCATCGGACTTATGATAGCTGCTTGAATCATAATAAAGCACTGTTCGCCAGAGGAGAACTGGCCCCCCCGACTGAGCCTGGTTTCTCCCAAGGTTTTTTTCTCCATTTAACACCTGTTTGCCACCTGATGTCACCTGTTGGAGTTTGGTTGCTTGCCGCTGTCGCCTTTGGCTTGCTTAGTTGGGGACACTTGACATTTGATATTCAACAGTGTTTTGATCTGCCTGCATTGACACCATTGTATGCGAACTGAACTGAGCTTAATGATGATGTCACTGTTTACTCCAGTGCTGATATAGGTAAATTAACTAAATTAATAGCTATTGATTCTTACATCGGAATGAATCAATACTGAATTTACTTAAGATGGATAATGACCCCATTTGCTTTAAGAGCTGCTGTGCAGCCAAATTATATACCAGTTATCACTGTAAAGCTGCTTTGACACAATCTGCATTGTTAAAAGCGCTATATAAAAGGTGATTTGTGATTTAAGCAGTTGAAAAAAAGGTCCACTAGATACGCATCTATCCATGCTCACGGTTAAGCCTTTTTGAAGGCGCGTTCAAGTGTAGGAAAGTGTACGGAAGCTTGTTTCCACCACTGAATAAAAAATAAAAAGGTAAATCTTGCAATTCAGAATTGCGTTGTTATAAAGTCAAAAATGCGAGATTGAAACTTGCAATTGTGAGTTATATAGTCAGAATTGTGAGATATAAACTCACAAAAAGATATAAACTTTTTTTCCAAAAATTGTGAGTTTATATCTCACAATTCTGACTTTATAACTTGGAATTGCGAGTTTATATCTCGCATTTCTGCTTGTAGAGAAAGTTTTCACACAATTGCAAGTTTGCATCTCGCAATTCTGAAACAAGTCAGAATTGTGAGATGCAAACTTGAAATTGTGCGAAAACAAACTTCCTCTAAGCAGAAACCACAACCCTGGAAAAGGATGTAAGCCTACACATAGTTGATTCAGAAAAACTCACATTGATTGTCATGACAACACCACAGTTAAAGCTCAGTAGAATGAGACACTTAAATTAGCCAAAATAACTACATCACTTTTGCCCACAAACAGTCATTTTACTTGTTTCATTCAAACTATAGAAAAAATAAAATTGGCTCTGTTCACTGGCTCTGGCATGATGCTCTGCAGTCTAAATGCTGGTTTGTTTTACAGAGCACGGATCTAGTCAAAATGTTTACAGAAAGCTGCTCAGAATTTCGAGTTGTCAGAGGGCAGCCGTCATATTATCACCGGGCTGAATCTCTTGGTTTCATAGAGCCTTGAGTGTTGATTCTGGGCAGAGTTAAAGCTGTCAAGTCTGATAGATGTAACACTCTATATGTCAGGTGGAGGAGAGGTGGGAATGGCACCTGAAGTTTATCTATCCTTCTTTCTTAATAATCTGTCCTGGAGCCAATCCTGTCACTCAGAGTGTGATACTGCGTGTTTCATTTTCAAAACGTTGGTTCGGACACACACACACAATCCTGTGTATCAATGCATAGAGATGATATTGAACGGCTAATTTATTAATTAAGTCGACTTTTAATAAAAGTAAAGTATTTTAGCATCTTTTGGTGGAAATTCATTATCAACAGAAATTAATATATGAAACTGTCAATGACAGCGTTAATGAGATCCAGCGGAGGACCAGCCTCTTCTATTTAGCCACACCCCCTCCAGCGATTGAATATGTTATTATGAACGTAGAGGAAAATTTAGCCAATTTAAACCTTAAACGTAGAGAAAACTTTAACCTGTTTGCAGCCATATTTATACCATTAAAATTAAATTGGTTCTTTTCATTCCTTGCTTCGTAAAAAGCAATCTAGGTTGGAGCTGTTTTGATTGTTCTGAAATTAGCGCTGTTGCATATTCAGTAGACGGAAATGCATTATACATAAGGCTGTATTGTGAGGCTGTGCTATTCTTCCCTGGTGCCGTGTGTTGATCTTGAATGTCAGTTCACGTTGTTTTGAAAGGTTCTTGCTGGCTTTGAACATTTATCTACCTTACCAAGTCCTGCTGTCATAACACTTAATACTTTACAATCACAACAACACTTTTAGCTATAAAAAGATTGAGTGCAAGACAGCAATATGAGGAAAACATAAACAAATTTCATATATCCGAGAAACAGTCCATACTCTAACCTCTGCATTATTCATGATGTCATTAGAAACGCATTACAAAAACATGCCAAAGGTGATATGCTCTTTGACAGAGTTATGTAATATATTAGTTATCCTACTATACTAATTTATTGAGATGTTATGAATGTCTAATAAATTTTAATATTCTAAGTGACATTTTGACTACACGTTTAACAGTGTAAAATACTTCAAAACGTTTTTTAACAGTATTACAAAAGTGTGACGTTATGAATTGTCTTCACAATGTTTTCAAAACAGGGAAGAGGGAAGCATGTTGGAATTAAGTAGTAATAAATGAAGTGACTGAAAGGAGAGAGAGTGATAATATTTTTCATGTTTACGTCTTGTTTATTAAGAGTCCCTCAGGTGTAACAAATGGGATTTTGTTTATCTACACTCCACGCCTGATTGGCTGCCTATATTGTATAGCATTATGACAAATGAATAATTGATTGGCGAGTATTTCGCTATTGCACTCAGAGAAAATCAAAATGCACTTTGAAAGACATCAGACTCACTGCGGGCTTAATGGTTTCCATTTATTATCTCAGTTTTGACCACATTTGGTGTCACAAATAACCCATACAATAATGGTCTGTATTTCAAAGACTTCATGATCGTTCGACTACCATCCAGAGCCCATCTTCTCCTGCCATCTAGTGGCCGGACTCAGTACTGCAATTAGGTGTATCTTACACTGATACAAGCGCACTGTACATTCCAGTAAATAAATTGGGGTTCTCATGAAAACATGTCCAGGTTAGGTTTCAAAAAATGGTGGAATTTTACAATAATGTCCCATTAGATAACATTAGTTAATGCATTAACTTCCATTAACTAACAATGATCATTACATTTGTTACAGTATTTATTAATCTTTGTTTACATTATTTAGTAAAAATACAACTGTTCATTGTTAGCTCATGTCAGCTCAGGTCCATTAAATAATATTAAAAGATGCGGCTTTTGAGTTTAATAATGTATTAGTAAATGCTGAAATTAACATTAACTAAAAGTAAAGAAGTATTTTTCATTGTTAAATCTTGTTAACTAATTTAGTTCAATGGGTGACATTTCTGTCCCCAGGACATTGTATGTATAAATATGCATGAAAATTAACTCTAAAATACATATTATTATTATTAAGCAAAGTGTCCTAACATTAATCTAACTGCAAGTGTAAAATACATTACTTAAACATTAATAAAAAACTACTGAGAATACACACACACAAAAAAGCTTGTTACATGTCCCCGCTATCTAAACCTTAACTTTATCATGAAATATAATCATTAAAATCTTTCAGAATTTTTCATTGTTGTGACTCCATATACCATCTATGCTAAACAAAAAGAAATTTTATAAGAAATCCATAATATGTTATATAAAATACACATTTTAGTCATGTCCCCAGGTTTTCACTCAGTCCTGTTATCCTCACACATTGCCCCCTCTAAAACACTTGGAACATGCCACCAGACACATTTTCAACAGGAAGCTGCATCATCTGGATCTTATGCAGGCCATGAGAACACCAAAAGCAAGTCCTCTCATTTTAATTTGATGAAATTGTAACTATGACTGAGAAGGTCAATCTCAATGTACTGTCCTGTTACCTAAATTATTTCTTAGATGTTATTTGTTTATTTTAAAAATATTATCTTTAGGTAAGTTACTAGAATTTGCTTAGTGTCCTCATGCTATTATGCCATATGGCAATTTGTCATGTATTTGATAATTTTTTGCTTAAAACTCAATCCTGTTACTTGCAGTCCTGTTACTCATATGAAAAATAACAGGAGTGAGTAAAAGTAACAAGAGTGAGTAGAGTCCTCTGTTTTGTTGATTTAATAGTGTGGATATTAGTTGATATAATACTATTTACCTTTTTTATGAGTTTTACAGTTGAAATTACTTAAATTGTAAATTTTTAGTATTAATTTTACAATGTGAATACCATACTTGCAGGGAGCTAGTCCACCACGAAGAGACTTAAACTTTTTGTCTTTATCTTTCTTATCTTTAGTAGAAGATGGAGAGAACCCATACTATGCAAGTGCCAGAAACACCCACCCATGGCAAGCTGCAAGGGAAGGAGTGAGACCCTCTCTTCCCCCCCCCCCCCCCTTTTGTCTTTCCTTCCCTCTCTCTCCCTCCCTCTCTCTTTTCCTCTCTCTCTCCTTCTTTCTCTTTCCTCTTCCTTCACTGTGAAGTACTACTAGCACATAGTACATTCCTTCAACCCAGAAATCACACATGCACACACGACCATGTAAACTCTTTCACACACACATACATATGGACACTCATTCCTGTTACCCAGTGTTCATTCCTGTTACTAAATTGTATTAGTTAAGTTAAACAACTGTTTTTTTTTTTGTTTTGTTTTTTTTTCAGTTTTGTTTGGTCCATCATTTATACAAATGAATTTAATTATTTAAAAAATGATAAACTTGAGGCTTCTTTTAAATGAAAAACATGGTTTAGCATTTTTTATTAAAACACACCTTGCCTTAATATAAAGTGATTTTTTTAGTCACAAATATCAATTATTTGAACAAATAGCCAACCATTTCTTTAAAATAACACTTTCTTGAGTTGAATACAAAAGAAACTGACATGCTTTTAAACTTAAATGGCACATGAGTTTTGGTAACAGGACTGAGAAAACATGCATCCATCTTCTGCTTCGAAACTAAAAAATTAAATGAAGTTGCCTGAGATTGACCCATAAACATTTTGAATAGTTAAATATGCATAGTAGATTTGGTGTTGAAAAAAGATTTAAAAAAATTTACTATATTACTATACTAAAAAATTAAGAGTTACAAATGTCACTCATTTGGTGGAATGGCCCATATATATATATATATATATATATATTATATTAATATTAATGACACCTATTGTGTAAAGTTTGATTGAAACTGTAACAAAAATACTGTAATAATTATATATGTGTGTGAGATATGTGAGAAGGTAATATATATTTCTTAAAATACTATACCTTACAATAATTATTATTTTAAAATGTTATGTTTTAATTATTTAGGAATATAGTAATAAGAATGTGTTTATTCAAATTATTCAAACATGATATTGTAAGTTTTAAAATCGAACTAAGCAAGTGTGATGCATATTATGTGTTGCATTATGAATGCAAGCATATGACCAGGGCTTCAACCAATATATTTCAACTAAAATGAAAAAATGACAACAATTAAATATAAGGTTAAAAAAAATGTATTTATTTGGACTTAAGAATGGTTCACATCCAAACAGTGGGATGGTGTAGGATAACATCACAGGGGGGTAATCCAACCATTCAAACACTCATTTAAGAACAGCATCACTAGACAAAAAGTGTTTAGAGGAGGAAAAAAACCCAAACGACAGTTTTCACAACCCACTACTACAGACAGACGGCACTTTTGTCCTGTTGAACATTGTGTCCAGAGAAGGAGAAAGCCTATTTTTTTCTGTTATCTTAGCGTACATACAATAAACACCCACTGTGGCATACGTACAATACACTCCCAATGTAGCATACATTCCCAAAACATACTTCCAGTAACATCACATACAGTCTATTAAGTACAGGGATGCACCAAGTGCCTTAGAAATCGTGCAAGTACCATACAACATCCTATTATCAGACCAACACGGTCTTAAATACTGCAATGCATTAGCTTGGGTAGAAGTTTTAACTTAACAGCAAAAGTGTACGTTTTTCACAGCACAGCCTCGAGTTCACTGGCAGAGGAGAGATAAACAGAGATGAATGACACAACATGAATTAAAAGGCCATGACTATTTTAGTATGTTACGGATGGCGGTTTCTGTAAACTTGATATCATTTTTTATCAAACATTGGCTCGTTACATAAGCGCTGCTATACACTATGTATACTAGATGAGCTGTACAACAGATATGTGAGAAAGTAATGCACTGATTTTCCCAGCAGAACGAGCAGAAGTCTGATACTCAAGTATTTAAATTCATAACACTCAAAGGCATGATTACAGCATGAGTAAAGACAGTGTATGAAAATCCAAGGGTGTGAATTTCTCAACATACACTGATTTATGTGAACCTTTGGTGCATGGCTGCTAGTGCAAGCTAAAGTTAAGAATGCCTACAATGACACTAAGAAAAGATATTCCGTAGACTTTGAGAAATGTGGTAACAATTTCACATTTGTAGCAAAAAGCTTCAAGTCTGCCAACAATTTGTATTTTTCCTGCACATCCTTAATGAATGAGCAATACCAGCACTGACCAACAGAGGGAGACTATGAGTGGGGATAGGCCAAATAAGGCCACCAGAGGGCAGTATTTGTCTTAGCCCTTATATGTAGAGAAAGGTTTATCTGGTAAATCCACACTAAACAAGACTTCAGTGGTTCAGGGTACAGGGTTCCCACACATTTTTTTATCATTATTTGTTTTTTAAAATCCACCTGTAGTCAATCAATTTATCTCTTAAAACTAATCTTTGATCACCAAAATGACACATTTAAACGTTTTTTTTTCCCCCTTGAAAATAGCCTTAAAATAGCTTGAATGTAACTCTACACCCTTGCCTCATGTGGTTCTATGAATATGCAAATATGCTCCGCCTCTACTCACTCACACCAGCTCAGAGATGCACTTGTTGACGATCACACCTTGACGTGATTGGTTACAAGTTTGTGACATCAGAAACACCGGTGATTTCAAACCGTGTTTTTGAAACCGTCTTTCGATCACTGCAGTTTTAAAGAGAAAATACTTAGCAATGGTGTAGACTTGAATGAATTTGCACACGGTTTGTCTTAAAGCATATTAAAAACACCACAGACATAAAACAACATTAAAATCTTGATTTTCACCACAGGGGGATTTTAAATTAAATTCATTCATGATTACTGGGTGAGGATGTATTATTATTATTATTATTATTATTAACAACACCACATTTTTTTATTTTTAATACTTTTTTTAAATTTCTATAGAAATTTCAATTATTTTCATACTGAGAACCAGGAAATTGCATACCTGTATTCACTATAGAAATGTTCATATTTTTTAATGACTTCAATGTTGACGACTTTCGAGGCCTGGAAATCTCATTATTAAATTCCAGATTTTCTATGGGAACCCTGTACTTCAAATCACAGAATGATGACCCAGAACAGTCTGTTTTATAAATTGAATTATGAATTACGCATTGCAATATTCTGCATGTTTTCTTTACTGTAAATAGAATTACGCCCTCATCCATCCAGGTGAAATTATGCAGAAGTGTCATCATGACTGAATTCAAATGAACATCCAGAAATAATTGTAAATAATAGTCTTTACACATATAGTATGTTTAAATGGTGCCTATTGGGAAGTGATACTGTAAGATATAAGAACAAAAATTAGAATCACTTCCTGAGATGAGCCTAATCCTTGCAGCTACAGACCCGGTTTCCTATCGCTCCCTTGTGGCTGAAGGCTAATGCATTTAGTGCTTTGTATCTAGGGAAAGGCACCACTATTAGTCTTTGAACAGTGTTGCTTATTGGTAAAGAGAAGCACGTGCACGTCGGTCTCCCTCACATGCGGACAACAGGCTCATGCTACTACAAAGCTGAGGAATTCAGACAGAAGCTAATTACCAGTCTTAGCAAAATCATTCATTAAAAGAAATTCGAGATGGCAGCAACAGGACATGGAGTCTCGGAAGTGATTTTTAATTTTTTATGCTCCTAACGCAAGCGTAAATCAGTATGGCATCAACGAAAAATGTAAGACTAACGCGGACAGATGACGCAACAGCTCAAGCATGGCTTTTAAATGCAAATAAAGGAATATTTCTTGTGCGTAGTAACAGTACTGTTTTAGTAATCAGTCTATTTTTATGTAATTAATTTTTTTTCCAAGCTACACAAGCTTTCACATACAGTCACTCTGATTGGACTGCGTGAAGTGGCAAATCCTAAGGCAAACTGTAAATGTAAAATCAGGGAAGATGAGATTAAAGCTTTGGGTTCAGTGTATTTAAGTGGATATCTAGGTCAGTCGGGCAAATTTTGTTCACGACTGGGTATTCCCTCTTCAAGCACAGCTCAGGGAGGAGGGGTACCGCTGAAGATGAACCGGAGATGATATGACAGATTGGGGGCAGTGAAGCTTCTCTTGTTGGAGCTGGTTTCTCTAGGCTATTGAATATTTAGATTGGGAGGAGGGTTCTGTACCTCACCAGAGAGAGTGCGGTATGGATTTACAAATGTATCATTCATTACACTGATACTTTGTATCATATATCTGACATAAACAAGACTGTTTTTGGGTGAATATCACAACTAGATGTCCGGATTATCCCAAAGCCAAGAGAAAAAAAATATAAAAATATATTTTGCATAAGAAAATGAGGCATATTTTTAGGATTTCTTTGTATTTTGATATTATTGTACAGGCTGTTAAATATTTAGATTGGTTAAAGGGATGTGAACCTCACCAGAGAGAGTGCGTTATGGATTTATAAATGTAGCATTCATTACACTTGGAAATATTCTGTACTTCGCATAGTATATTTAATATACAAGAAAAAAAATGTGGGGGGGGGGGATCTCTCTAAAATATGTCCGGATCATCCCAAAACAAAAGAAAAAAATATGAAAATATATTTTGCTTAAGAATATGAGACCTATTTTAAGGATTTTTTGTATTATGATTTTTTGTCGTGAATTAATCACATTTTCACGACAAATTCTCATCAAAATATGACATGGACACATTGTTTGATTCACCCTTTTGAGGTCACCAACACTTTGGTCACTTGTGTACTGGTTATTTTAGTAAGTATTAATAGTCATATAATAAGTTGACAGAGTATATATTATGGGATACAAATATGTAATATGTAATTGATGGATGCTTGCAATAACGTGGAAGGAGCTCATGGGAATACCCTAAAGCCATGTAACTTTATAGAATGATGCATTTAAACGTGTAAATTCAGCATGAAGAACTGCTTTTTGTATTAGAAAAAAAGAGGAAAAAAGAAGAACATTCCCCAAACTAATATTAATGGCTCAGACTGACTATTGATTCATGATTTGTTTGCTTATTGGTTGTAAAAGCTTTTGCCATTCTAGTCTCCCTGCCTGGTCATGTCCTCGGCTGTACAAGATTGACACTTAAAAAAAGAATCTACCCAAAATTTATATACAAGTAAAACTACATTTTACCACAGGTTTCTTACAATTAGTTGGTATATTGGTTTTCTGCATCTCATATATGTATACAGCTTGGCTATGTCGTTACTTAGATGTATATCGCTTATTCTACAAACGAAAGGCATTACAAGTTCAAGTACAGTATATCTCTATTTACAACAGCTCAAAGGTAGCTGGCCATGTTAGACAGTCTTTGAGTGACCGTTTGGTTCTATTATATGTACAGTCCAGTTCTTGAGGGAGGGACTTATCTTAGAACAGTCCTCCAATGAGAGTTTCTTCACTCCTAAATTACAGAACTCTTCTGGCCAACCAGTGCAGAGAGAAACAAATGTGTTTAATCTTGCTCTAAATAAAGTTCACATAAGAATAAAGAAGGCCAAAAAGGACAACTTAATATTAATTCTGAGGTAAAATTAATAATAATAAAAAAAAACTTTGTTTTTTTTATACTTTATATAATGCAGCTCTGTTGCATGAAATTTACCCTAGAAAAGTCTTTTTTTCTTGTATTTTAGGCTTCATAGAGAGGACAGGAAATTATGGGAAGAACAGAATGGAATGAGGAGATCACCTGAGCCAGTTTCAACTCATATTATCCACAAACAAGCTCAGAGCACGTATGCTGACCACTAGGTTTCAGCTTCGCACTCTTCTAGGCTCAAAAATTACAATTGAAAATGAAATGAAAAGCACTCCTGAACTTCCTTCCTGGAGCATCATGCCCCAGTTTGCCCTCACCAGCAAAGGTAGCTACATCGCATCACGGGCTACATGGTTCCAGGTTTCTCGCCCGAGTTTGCGGAGGAAGCTGCAGCATTGCTTGCATTGTTTGGAAAGATCTTCTCTGTAGGGGTCACAGCAGGGCTTCCCACCCCAGAGGAGCTGGAGCTGCTGGAGCGGTGCTGTGTGGGCGGGGGTCGCACGGGTCTCATAGGTGGAGGTCTGAGCTGGGCTCCGGCCAATCGGGCGGACAGTGCCGGTTTAAAGGTCGTCATCATCTCGGAGGTGGAGCTGCTGCTGCGCCTCAGGGCCGCGTCCGGGTCTCGGATCATGATGGTGTGTAAGGGGCTCGCTGGCTCTGAGCTCACGGGGTTCTTGAGCGGTTCTAATGTATCCAGAACGACGTCGGGAGCTTGTTTGGCTGTGTTCTGGCGTTCCAATTCACGGAGCTCATGAAGTGCAGTGTTCATTGTCTTCTCAATGTCCTGTAACAAAAATATTGTTCACTTTTTACACTGTTGATTTTGTTTTAGTCATAATTTTTTCTTTTGATGAAAATATTCTTTAAAAAGAAATTAATTACAAAACTAAGACTAAATTTGGACTTTTTTTTTTCATTTTACTCAAAATGGCATTAATTTTATTTGAAGAAAATAACATTTAAAATTAAACCAAATGTTCAAGCATTTTCTTCATAACCTAGTTTAAGTTTTTGTGAACAGTATGTTTTAATCAGAATTGTTGAAAAAAAAAGAATGACAAACTATTGACTGAATTTAATAATTTTTCATTTTACAGTCAAATGGCATCTAATTTTAGCTGATGAAAATAACATTTAAAAATAAACCAAATTTAGGCATTTTGTTCATTACCTAGTTACCTAGTTTTTGTCAACATTATGTTTTAATTAAAACTGTTGAAAAATAAATTAATGACAAAAAATTGAGTGAATTTATTCATTTTTATTTTTTAATTTAAATTATTGTGGGCTTTATTAAAATATTTCTGTTATTTTTATTAAAGGTGCAATGTGTAAATTTTAGAAGGGTCTATTGACAGAAATGCAATATAATATACATAACTATGTTTTCAGTGGTGTATAAATACCTTATATTATGAACCATAATGTTTTTATTACCTTACAATAAGCCATTTCTATCTACATACACTGCGGGTCCCCTTACATGTTAAGTCGTCATTTTAATGGCGAGATTAACACTGAACAATGATCTATATATTCATAATTTAAAATGGCATTCTGTGAAATTGGCTCTCTAAATGATGTGTACTCATTAACTGGATTCATTTGTCTTAACTTGTCAAGTATTTCGGTTACAATTCGAATTAGGTGTCTTTAACCAATATGTACTTACATCAAAAAATAAGTGTACTTAGTGTGTTGATGTTTTGCAAAACTCTTGCTGTAATTGAGGTGGGATACGGGTAAGGTTAGGGACAGGTTTAGTAGTATGGGTAGGTTTAAAGGTGGGTTAAAAGGGAAGGGAAGGGTCAACAATATAGCTGTAATTACAGAATGCGGGCAATAGTAATAATATAAATACAATGTAAAAACATGTATGTGTACATATTAAGTGCACTGTATCAAATGATTAATTTAAATGTTAGTACATAGTAGTTAAAGACACCTAATATAAAATGGGACCAGTATTTCTAATATAGCAAAGTCAAGCATTAGAGATTTGTTTAAATCCTCTAGCCCCACTAATAAGAACCACACTGTGAGAAAATGATCGATAACTTCAATTTGTCATTTTTCTGCACAGAAACTATTTATAGAGCTATATGCCATTCGAAATCTCTCATCTTTCCTGGGGATTCATCTTACTTTCTTCCGGAGCGGTCTAGTATATCACGAAGGCAGATTATGTTTGATATACACACAGTGTAGCTGCTATCCTGATAGACTATAAACTCACTGCTTTCCATTCCTCTTTCAAGACCGACCATCTCCGTTCTGTCTTGCAGCTGAGCATGCCATAAAAGTTTAATGCTCAGAAGATAAAAGGCTCATGAAGACACATGCTCACGCACAAAAAAAAGTACCTTGCAAGGTCTTATTACCGAGCAGATGTCATCAATAACCCCACACACACACCCCTAAATACATCCCACAAACTAAACATCAAGCAGTAATGTTATTTAGATCATGTAGTCTGTGCTTATAATGCATTATCAATATACAAAACAACACATTTCTCTCCAACAATATCCATCATGCCTTCATTTTGATGTCTGTATTCACATAAGCCATTTTCTTTTCATTAAGTAAGCATAGACACAAAGGGGCCATTACAAAAGATCATTAACTGTTCTGTGTGCCACAGACTTCATTATTTAACCATGTGCAAATGAAAAAGATGGATCAGTGCCAGCCTATCCCGTTCATGCTGATATCTGCCTTTAGTGCCAGCTCTTTGTTTCTGCAGGACTAAATCTTGCCAGCTTCTTCAGGCACACAGAATTCTTGGCTAATTGCAAGGCTCAAGAGAAAGACCAAAAAGCTTTCATGACTACAACTTAAAAGTCCTTTTGAATCCTTTTAGGCTTTGATTTAAAAGGGTACAAAATATAAGAGGATTTATGGTACACTTAGTGAAAATATTTGTTCTTATAGTAATAGAGATTTATGTTTAAAAAATGTTAATATTAATATTTAAATTTAATATTGAAATCACAATAGTATATCAGGGTAATTTATATAAAATTGTATAAAAAAATTAAAACTTTACCGTGTAAGCCTTGACTTGAATGATACCTCAAATACGGCAGTTTTTTTTTTTTTCACTCAATTTAATTTTCACAATGTTTTCATACATTATATATATATATATATATATATATATATATATATATATATATATATATATATATATATATATATATATTATTATGTATATATATATATGAAAAAGATGCAACCACTAGTAAAAATATATCAAAAATGTCTGAATAATTTTTGGTTTGACTATATAAAATAGTTATTACTACAGTAATTACATGCAACGTGTAAAAAGGACACTAAAAATAAAGTATACTAAATAATAAAATTAAATGGAATAAAATAAAATATACAAAAATACAAAAACTTATTTTATTTTAGCTAGATTTGCAACATTTTCCATTTTCATTTAGTAACTTTATGACCTATGGAAAAATAAATAAATAAATAAATAAAATTAATAAAAAATGATATAGACATATTTATGAAATATAAAAATGACAAAAACACAACAAAATTACTAAAACTTAAACTGAAACTAAAATGAAAACAGAAAATACAAAGATAAAATCTAATTCAAAATATTAATAAAAACTATAATAGTATAGTTAATATTATATAGTGTAATAGTATACTATGTAATAGTATCTCAACGAAAAGAAAATAACACTGTCTAGCACTACATTACTGTGAATTTGAATGAGAATCTAAAAATGTGCACTAACTCACCTCTGCTAAAGCCTCAGCCTCCAAGGACTTGTGGTCCCCAAGGCTGCTGTGTCTTGTTGCTCCTGGAACAGGCCTGAGCGGGTGACCTTCAGGATAGACCTTCCTCTCAGGGTAGTTAATGCTCCCTGCACTGCCAAAGGTTCCCAAACGTCTCTTCTCAGGACTCTCTATGTGGCCCCTAGTGACCGCCACCTTGTGGGGGCTGCTGGGGCAGGCGGCGGCCCGTGGTGGTGTGTCTCGGGGAGGACTGTGAGAATCAGTCCCACTGCGGCGTCGAGGAATGGCAGACCCATCCGAACGCAATCTAACCCTGCATAAATACACAATGAGATTGTAACAAGCTTAAATACAGACAGTCGCACTGTGTTTTAGCTCAAAGCAGACTGCAAACATTGTACAGTCTGAAAATGTTTGTTAAATATTCATGTCACAAACAAGCCTTAAGAGATGAGTAAGTAAGCTGCAAGGAGAAATAGGATAAGATTAAACGCTTTTTTCCTCAGGATGAAAATATGTGGAATAAATACAAGCAGAATTCTGCATAATCAGCCACTGACCGGCCCATGACCCCGCTAAAGTTGTAATCATGCGAAGGTTCACAAGGGGACTGCAGATCGTTTTTGGATGAGGCTTTATCGTCCAGTAAAGGTCCACTGCTGGCCTCGCTGTCAGCCTTCTGACTCAGACTATCAGAGAACGCATCATCCCTAAAGAGAAAGAGACCAACATCTTTCCGGTTACTCTGCAGACCACTGATGGTCCATGAAGGATTGCTAGTGGTGCAATTTGATTGGCTAACAAATAGAGCTAAATAATTAAAATTAATAAAAATCTATTAAAATAATAATAAACACATATTTATCATTATCATATCAATTATATGAAAACAAAACCACTGGGAAAAAAAGTGAAGATATTTTAAAATGTAGGATATAAACCAAGTACATTTAATTGTTTGGTAGTGTCACTTTAATAAAAACATGCTAGTTCATCTTACAGTAAAATACAGTAAAAATAGTAATTTTGTAAAATATTATCTACTATTTTCTATTTTAACATATTTTAAAATGAACTTATTCCTGTGATGGCAAAGCTGATCCTTCAGAAAACATTCCTATATGCTGATTTGGTGCTCAAGAAGCATTTCTTATTATCAATGTTGAAAATAGTTGTGCTGCTTAATAAAAAAATAACTTTTTTTTTTTAGTCCTTACTATCACTTTTGATCAATTTAATGTGTCCTTGCTTTTTTTAAATCATACTAACCCCAAACTTATGATTGGTATATATAGTCATAACGTTCACCAGCTAAACTGTCACACACAAAAAAAATTTACATAAAGCTGGCAATGAAACAAGCCTCTGGTTTCTTATTTTTCAATCCCGGCAGCACCTACATCACTCTCACTTCATGTCTCATTCAGCCCACAGCAAGCAAACATCTACTGATCACAGTTTCACAGCATGTTCTCGGGCTGCTTTTACAGTTCTCTTGGGAGACGACAGCAGAAGGTGTTTGGTAATCTGAAGCTGTTGAACGTCACATTCATGGAAAAAAAATGTCTCAGAAAAGTCTTCAGCCCAAGTGTTTTATTATGCAATCCTGTTTACTGATTGCCTTTTAAACACAGGACTAAAGTACGTGCTTGTTGAACACTTAATTTTTAAAACCATTGCCATTAACAGAAACCTGATCCAATCCAAAACCATCCATTTTTCTGGTACGGCTTTTCACTAGATGTTTAAAAATGGATTCTGCGATTTGCTCCCATTCAAACCCAAGAGCATGGCCTAGCATGCAGTTTGCATAATAATTCATATGTGTGCCTGTCATTTTTAAGTCATTTAAGTCACTAGATTACTGAACATAAACATTATATGGCCAGCAGCCATATCACCCTGTAGCCCAAGACTGGTTGCCCACTGAAGCTAAGCAGGGCTGAGCCTGGTTAGTACCTGGTTGGGAGACCTCCTGGGAAAACTGGGTTGCTGCTGGAAGAGGTGTTAGTGAGGCCAGCAGGGGGTGCTCACCCTGTGGTCTGTGTTGGTTCTAACGCCCCAGTATAGTGATGGGGGACTATACTGTCAAAAAGCATCGTCCTTCAGATGAGACGTTAAACTGAGGTCCTGACTCTCTGTGGTCATTAAAAATCCCAGGCTGTCCTTCGAAAAGAGTAGGGGTGTAACCCTGACATTCTGGCCAAATTTGCCCAATGGCCTCTGTCCATCATGGCCTCCTAATCATCCCCATATATATACTGATTGGCTTCATCACTCTGTCTGCTCTCCACCAATAAGCTGGTTTGTGGTGGGCGTTCTGGCACAATATGGCTGCCGTCGCATC